>JAKOGI010000105.1:705000-775332 GCA_029747015.1 Carnegiea gigantea | reverse complement strand
ATATTTATGTATATATATTTATGTATATATACACATATGTATATGAATTTATATATGCACACACACGCGCACACACACACACACACATATATATATACATATATATATATACACACACACACACACACACACATATGTATATATATATAAATATATATATATGTACACATATGTATGTATATATACATACACACACACACACACAAAAAGACATAGAAACTTATACACACACACGCGCGCATATATGTGTGGATGTGTGCATGTATGTTTGCATGCATGCATGCATATGTGTGTGTGTGTGTGTGTATATATATATATGTATATATGTATATGTCATATATCTATGTGTGTATATATATATATTATATATATAAAATATATAGATATATAATATGTGTGTGTATATATATATATAATATATATATATAAATATATATTATATATATATATATATATATATATATGTATACTATATGTATATATATTATATGTGGTGTGTGTGTGGTGTCTAATATATATATCTATATATATATATATATATATAATATATACACACTATATATATATCTCTTATATCTATATATATAATTGAATATATATCTATATATATTATTATAGATATATATACACACACCCACACACACACATATATGATATGCCACACGCGCAACGACACACACACACACACCCACACACAGTTCACACAAATAGTATATATTTGTCTGTACACACATACATACATATATATAGGTACATTATTAATCGATATATACTTCTTAAATATAATGGCATATATATATATGTTGTGTGTATAATTATATGATATATATGTATATATATGTATATGTATATATTTATCTATATGTAGGTTTGTATATATATATATATATAAGATATATAATATCTATATACTATCTACTATATATGTATATACTCACGCATATATGCAATATGAGATATATATATATATATATATATATAGATATATATCTGCATAATATATATATACATATTTATATATAGATATTATAATATCATATACACATACATCATATAAATATAAATATCTATATATAATTATATATATATATATATATATATATATATATACTATATTATATATATCTATATATATATGTGTGTGTGTGTGTTTGTGTGTGTGTGTGTGTGTACATTTACATATATGTGTGTGTGTGTGTGTGTGTGTGTATGTGTGTGTATTGGGCCATATACAAAGAATTGTGCATATAAGCTTCCATGGGCTTTCAATCCAAAGCCAGTTGAGAAAGGGTGGGGTAACTCACAAGCTTATACACATGCTTAGACGCTTTAATTTTCTTAGTGTAGGACAATGCCTACTTTCATATTCTTTCATTTTTTTAATGTGGGGCAATAGCTACTTTCATATGCCAACAGTTGGCATTGTTCAAAGACTAGGGTTGTGTCAATAAGCAGCTATTACACCTGCTTATAACAATCAAACAGCTTTGTGCATTTATTCCCGTCTAGTTTTCTATGAGCAATCTAAACACTTAAGTAGTTAATTGTCATTATGTGGGAGATCAGCCTAAGCTTGACAGAGTTTGGACAACTGATGCTAGAAGCAAAGATTAGATTGCATATGTTTTATCGGGCTATTGCCAATTTCGTAGCATCAATATCTTTTCTTCAAGCTAAGTGTTCATAACATTTTCTAATTCCCAACATGAAGGCGATTGTGAAATGGGGAAGGCTGATGATTAGGATCAACAAGTGAAGTGAAAAGGTCAGAATTAGAAATTGTGTCATATGGATGGAGTAAGTTGTGCTGAGGTTTTCCGATTGTTAGTTGATATTTTGCAAGATATTTTCAATTTTAGTCATATATAAGCTAGCTCATTAGCTGTTGACATTTATTCTGGAAAAGGGGAGATTTATTTCTCATCTCTCCAAACTTTCTCTAGAATTGCTCTCATTCTTTCTCTGTGATTGATCATCTTTTTCAACACTTTAACTGCTAGCTTATTGTGAGGCTCCCATACAAGTTGCCTATCAATGTTTCTAAGGGTCATAAAAGCAAACTCGTCATATAAACTCCAAATATCGTGAGCTACTACAAGCACTTGCATTCTTATCGCTTTCGTCCTTACCAGTTGGAGAACTAATTTGGTTGAGTCCGTCTATAATTCTATACCATAAGCTCCCAAAGTTCTTGCTTATGGTAAGCGCTTCCTTTACAACAAGGAATTCAGCGTGACATGGAGATTCAGTGAATAGAGATAGGGCCCATGTGTGGCAATTCCTCATTTTGCCATGCCATTCATGCAATACTCAGATTCAGCGGATCTTTCTCCCCATGCACCATCCACCTTGAAGAGGACTGAACATATGTTCTCATTATATGATCCAAAGAATTCGTTAACTCATGTCTACATGCTCACTTGTTTTTACGGAGCATATATTGATTCATCATAAATGTTTCATAGGAAGAGACATTTTGGTGATCCAGATATTAATGTGGGAAAGAGACAGAAAGCGACGTGGCTTGAGTTATATAATAAAGGTCTTGCATCAAGATACGTAATTAGTGTGCAGCTTTCAACTAATATAGAATGCGTACAATATATGATCTAAATTACAAAACTACCGTAGTGTTTGGTTGAGGGAAAATGATTTTTCTGAAAAATAATTTTCTAATTTTTTGTTTTCTTGCCTAATAAAGGATGGAAACTTATTTTTCAGGGAACATGATTTTTCTCCAATAGAAGAAACTAATTTTCTTTTTGAGAAGATAGGAAGTTAATCCTTGTTTACATGTGAAGAGAGAATAATTAGCTTTGCTTTGGACAAAACCATGAGCCAGCAATGCACTTAATAGTTTTGCAAACCATTGCCTTGGTGCTTGCTTAAGTCCATGGAATGATTTAAGAGGTTTGTAGACTTCAAGCATAGGGACTTTGGTGTTTGTACTGCCACTCCCCCTCATCAAGGAAGTGGGTTGCATTTCTAAGCCATAGGCAGTGTATCCTAAGCATAGGACCATGTATACTTCCTCCTGCAAGTCATCATGATGAAAGGCATTGGAGACATCCATTTGACAAGTATTCCAACCATTCATCGTTGTAACTGCTAGGTAAGTTTGACCTATTATCATCTTAGCAATAGGAGCAAAACTTTCCTGAAAATTGAGCCCATATTTCTGCTTGCAACCCAGAATCACCAAGTTAGCCTTGTGTCTTTCCACAGTTCCATCTTAGTGGAACTTGGTATTGTATAACCATTTGTAGCCTATAGCCTTCTTCCCTTGGGGAAGTGATGTGGTTTCCCAAGTGCCATTGGCTTCTAGTGCAAGTAGTTCTAAATTTATGGCAGCACACCATTTGGAATCTATCATAGTCTCAGGAAAGCTTGTAGGGTTCTCTGTAGTGTTCAGGACTGAACTAAAGGCTTTATGTGAGGGTGAAAGATTTGCAAGACTGACATAAGAAGCCATAGGATAGGTAGCACCTGGGGAGTGATCAACTTAAGGGCTAGAGGCGCAAGCAGTAAAATCATACAGCCATTTGGGAGCTTTGGTAGCTCTAGTAGTTCTTCTGACTGGTGGTGAAGCAGGAGTAGGTGAAGATGATATCTACGGTTGCAAAGCAGGTTACTCAATTGCCAGTGGAGTTGAGGAATCATTGTTAAAAAATTGCTGCACAGGGGTAGACGAAGGAGAGTAAATAGCAGAAGAGGGAGATGCAGAAGAAGGCTGGTCAGAATTGAAATAAACTGATAGTAAGTTATCAATATAAGCATCTGATCAGCTTAGAGTTTGTTTCAAAGGTGGTGACAACTGCTGGAAAAAGGTTCCAAGGTTGTGATGTTTGTAAGGGAAGATGTTCTCATAAAATCTTAAATCTCTAAACACAAAGGACTACCTAGTATATATATTGAGAAGCTTGTATCCTTTTTGTGTATTTGGATACCCCAAAAAAATAGAAGGCACACCTTTTGGCTAAAATTTGTCATCGACTCTGGATGGATTACTTGCAAAAGCTAGGCAGCCAAATGTGTTGAGATGATCATAAGAAGGTAAATCTCTGAACATCACTTTATATGGGGTTTTATTTTGTGAAACATATGAGAGTAGTCTATTGATAATATAGGTAGTAGTCATGATGCAGTCTCCCCGAAAATGCAAAGGCAACCCTGCCTCGAAGCTCTTCACATCTCTACGATATACCTATGTTTCCTCTCCACTCTGCCATTTTGTTAAGGCCTATCCACACATGAGATTTGATGAACAATGCATGAGATTTGATGAACAATACCACAGTCTTGAAAAAGTCCATTAATAGAACCTGACCCAAACTCCAAGGCATTATCAGATCTCACAATCTTAACATCAGCATCAAGCTGAGTCTTTGCATGTTTATAGAAAATTTTCAGCACTTGAAATGCGTGTGACTTGCATTTCAACAGATAAGTTCAAGTAGCTGTACTGCAGTGATCTACCATAGTGAGAAAATACCAGTATTTACTTTGTATAACCACTCTATATGATCCCCAAATATCAATGCATATCATACGCAAAATTTAAGAGCAATTTTTAGGGCTAAGAAGGTATAGCAACTTGGTAAACTTTACCGTTAGAGAAATCAAACAAGGATTTGTATTATTAATACTCTTGGGAATACAAGCAACGTGTCTTAATATTGACGTAGGAGTATCTCCTAGCCTTTGATGCCCAACATGGAAATCATTTTTCTGGTACAAAGCTAAAGCTATTACAACTGGGTTGGCCGCATTAGCATACCCACTTAGAGCACTGTCTAGGAGTTTACAGCTCAACTAAAGCACTTTGCTATCAAGCTCGGCCACTAGCACATCAAGATAATGATAGAGTCTTCCTCTTTGTTTGCCAATACCCTTAAATGCCTTTGTGGCACAATCCTAAATCAAGCATAGTTCAGGGTAAAAAACAACCATACAGTTATTGTTTCTTGTAAGCTTTGACACATATAATAGGTTGAATTTAAATTCAGGGACCAACAGGGTATCAACTAGCATAATATCATTTACCAATTCCACATTACCCATAGTAGTGGCGGAAGCTGTATGACCATTTGGTAAATTTATTTATGATCTATCTTGCGCATTCTGATATACTTTCAGCTTAGTAATCTTAGAACTCATGTGATGTGTTGCACCAATGTCTAAAATCCAATCAATTGAAGCAGATTCAGCATAAGAACAATAAACGATACCTGGAAAATTGTAGTCAATTTATTCATCAACGTCGTAGGAAGACTTATTAGAATTTGGGCTAGCACTTGGAAAAAGCTTCAAAAGCTGCTCAATCTATTGTTGTATCAATGTGCAACTTCCTCCAGATCCTGATAATCTAGCTTCAGAAGAGTTTTCAGCTTGATTTCTAGTCTCACTGTCCCTGGGCTTGAACTTCGGCCCTTTCAAATTGCTCAATTTCTATCCTTGAATTCCTCTACCTCCTTTTCTCTGTGGAAACTTTCTACATTTTGGATGCTAATTAGGATATCTTATTATTTGGCGACATTTTTCTTTGGTATGTCCTCTATTTCCACAAACTGCATTATAAGCTACATTAGTACCCTTGCCAAGGAATCCAGCAGATTCAACACGAACAACATTTCCAGATAACACTTCTCTTTCTAGTTCTTGTTGTTACAATATAGCACAAACAAATTCAATTGACGGAAGAGGATGCATAATCAAGACCTGACTTCTCTAAGCACTATAATCTTCATCAAGTCCAACAGTTTTTGTTCATCTTGCTACTTTGTTAAAGCTTGTAAGAAGTCCATGACCTCTTCAGCAGCTATAGTGATTATAGGCAAATCACTTATAGCATCTAACTCTGCCCATATGCCTCACATTCTAATGTAATACTCACTCAGTGAGGAGCCATTTTGTTTCATTGCATATATATCCCTATTCAATCTATACTTTTTAGATCAATTAATAATATTAAACATCCTTCCCATGTGTCTCCAAAGTTCACTGGCAGATTGAATATACAAAATTGACTGACTAATTGGACCAGAAACAGCATTGATCAACCATGAGATAACAGGTGCTCCATTATTCGAGCTTAATTGCATCATCTGTTATCTATGCAATAGTATAATGAATGAACCCTAGCTTTCTTTTCATAGAGAGCTCTATCTCCAGGTTTCTTCGCCTTGATCCATAGTTTCCAGATCCAACCAATTTCTCTTCAATCCCCAGTGAATTTGGACCATCAAATGAGTGTATAAACAGCGGATTCTGTAGCTCAGCAAAATTATTTCTATGTTGCTCAGTTGACATTGTTGTGATTTCCTCTCAATCACTCTCAAATCTGGAAGGGAAGATGAATCAATGAATGTGATTCAATAAGCAAACGATGAGCCTATAGTAGATGTTCACTCTTAGCTCAAGCCATAACTGTGCTCTGATACTATGGTGTAACGCCCCCAAAATGCTAATCATATGATTTACGGAAAAACTGCAGTGAAAGACTCAATAAGAGAAGGCGCTACCGCCATCCTGATAAGGACAAGGCTCACTGAAACCATTTGATCTTGCAATTCCTGTTCAAATCATAATATCTATCAAAATGAAACACTCCATGATCAAAGTCCATAATAGTTCAACTTCAATACAATCGACTTAATCATACAATTTGCTAACTCCACTTACACTACACAAGTACATTGAGCATAGACCTAAGTTGACCCTGAGGTCGATCGCAACATTCATGCTATGCTGAATCCACTGTGAGCATCTGATAACTTCGAAAAAGGGCTTGCTACATGGAGGAACATGTTATACTTCATCACCTAAAATGGAAAACATGAAAACAATTCGAAAATGTGAGCAAAAACTCAGTACATGCATTCCTGCATTGTAAAATGAGTGTAGAAACACTGTTGACGGATACCTGCCTTTACAATCATTTAGTTTGCAATAACAATGAAAATGAAAGTAATATGAAACTGAATTACTCATTATTATCTGGATGTGAAGCCCTTGCAATGATATGATCTATACATAGGTGTATACCTACCTATTCGATCAAGAGTTAGCCTGAAACCGCGCGGGTAAATGATGGGCTAATGCCCTGTAGATGATAACTGACGCAGTCAGATGTTAAATGGTAAATCACTATACAAACTGATTTATTGATAAACTCATCAAGAGCTGAAACTTTATAAACGTGCTATGCTTTCTAAAGATGCAGGCAATGGACGTACCTTGAGTCCTTAAAAATGTCATCTGACTTGATAAAAGTCAGCTGTTTCATAAATGTCACCTGACTTGAAAAATATGTTCTGGCTTGATAAAACTTATGCATAACAGGGAATAATAACTAGACCTCAACTCTATTTCATAAATGTCATTATAAGTATGTGTAGTCAGTAAATTATCTTTACTCACATAATTGAGTAAGTAAAAGTACGTGTAACAGAAATTGTGTAATTAAATGGTATACATAACTTGGGTATTTCAATATAATTTCAAAACTGAATTGATGAAAGAAATTAAATTTGATATAAAGTAAATAAAAGTAAAGTAGTCCACAATGAGATAAATAAGATTACAAAGGAAAAGGCCTTAATGGTAACAATTGAGAGAATGGCTGTGACATTTTCTGAAATAAGTTGCTAATATGGGTTTAAGATTTGCTGATATATAGCTCGATTCAAGATAACAATGAGTGCACAAGATTGGTTTGATAAATGCATTTGATACATTCTGAATTGAGTAAGTAATAGAGGTTTGAGGCCAAGAGAGATACATCTTGGTTCAAAATAGCATAAATTATAATAACTTGGTCTGACAAATCTGATTTCTGAGTCACAACTCTCCCCACTTCTCATATTTCATTTATAAATCCATTAGATATAGAATTTCACCCCAAATGAATCCTTGAACTCAATAGAAGCTATTAAGCTCGCTAAACATGGTACCTTCTTTATAAAATCTATAAATGATTCAAAGCTCATAAACAATCCCCCAATTTGTATACTTGTCTTCTTCTTTCTCATTAATCAAGCCAAATGCTCCATGAATCCATGAATATTCATTTCCCCCCTTAAATGACCTTGTTTGGCCCAAAATACACAAAATGAGTGCATGATCAATCTCACTCAATCTTTATTACTGCTCCTTACGTAATTGCTCAAAATACTTCCAAAAATCACCAAAATCAAAATACTCAACCAAAACTCAAGAAATCATATCAAAAATTCAAAAATGATATGGAAAATCTACAGTACCATTTTCAGAATTTTCCTTTAAGTATACGTTGCATAGAAATTGCAATAAGATCCCAATTTGCACCAAATCAGGTCAGTTCATTTCAAAAATTCATAATTTTTACCTTGGACCTCGAATGGAGACCTAAAATCCCAATATGAAAAGATTCAGAAGTCTCAAAAAACTTTCATTTATAACACAGAACATGATTCCTACAATAGGGTTCCCAAAATGGGTCTAAACCACAAGTATATCAGTTTTGGTCTGTTTTGCACAATTTTGGTAAAACAACCATAACTTCTTCCACAGACCTCGGATTAAAGCGATTCAAAAGCCATTTGAAAGCTAACACACTGAACTACCAACTCACAAAAACTCATAATTTTCCCATGGGCTGATCGTTATCAGTTTAATCCCGAATTCTGTCCTATTTTCCTGAAATTTCCAGCCTTCACTGTTTTAGCTTTTCCCTCTTATTTCACACAAATCCTCAATTGAAATCATTCCAAATCACCAAAAAGATCATCATAATCATTAGTAAAACTAAATATTGCAAAAATCAAATGTAAATCAATCCATGAACATGGTTTTTACTTAAGCTTGCATGAGCATGATCATCCCTAAACCCTAGCATGATTCAAGCTCAACTCCACCATGATCAACACCAAAAAAACTCTTCTTTCTTATCAAAACATCATGATCAATGATCCCAAGCATCAAAACAAGAATCAAAACTAAAATAAAAATCAAAACCAACAAGATCAAGTTCAAGATTACTCACTTTAGGCTTGAAAAAAGTAGAGATGGTGGTGATGCGTGGTTGTTTTGAGGAGTGGGGACGGTGGCTAGTGGTACTAGGATGTTGGGGTGGGGTCAGAGGCAATCGGGGCTAGCCGAAACACACCAATAGTAGTAGCAACTTGAGAGAGAGGGGCTAGTGAGAGAGGAGAGAGGGATGTGCGTTGAGTTTTGGTTATGAATTTTTGACATATCAAACACTTTGCTAAAATTTTATCCAGAAAAGTGACTATTTAGCCAACCATGGTTAAGTTTAATCATGGTAATTGGTTAGGGTAAGATGTAAACTTGTGGGCAACAAATGGGGCCGAAACAACTTGGGTTCGGGAGTAAAGCGCTTCGTAACGATAATGTCTTTACATAACTCAAAATTAAATTTTTGCAAGGTCATAAAAAAAATAATAATAATAACAGTCACAACAATAATATTAATAATAATAATAATGATAATAATAATAATTTCTTAAACCATGATTATCGAGGCCTACTATCGATTCATGCGATATTGAATTAATCAACAAAACTTAAATTAACAATCAATGAAACTTGAATTGCAAAATAGGACCCAAATGAAGTATCCTCTAACCGAGATGATTAAATACGATAAATGAAAGCGAAAAATTTAAATAACGTAAGGTAATTCGGTAAATATATAAATTGACTGTAATTGAATTAATAAACATGATTTGATTAAACAAATAATCAAGAGTGATTAAATCCATAAACATAATAAATTAAATTGATAAACATGATTAATTAAATAAATAAATATGATTTAAATAAATAAATATGGGTTAGGGTTAGGTTATTACAGTCATCCCCTCTTAAAGAGTTTCATCCTCGAAACTTATGACACTTGCCAAGCGTATGCAATGCTGCTTTAAAAATACATGGGCCATTGGTTCCCGTTGCTTCCCTCTAAAGAGGTATAATTTGGCAATGTACTCCGACTAAGAATGTCTAGGTATTGTATAACTGCTTAATCCCATGTTTCAGTAGTAGATTCGGATACTTCTCACGCAATAGCCTCAATGAACTCAATTACTTTGATTCAAAATTGATATTCTCTTCGAAAGAAAAGAACCTTGTTACTAGTAAGGAGGTGCTCACTACTGGTTCATCACCTTGTCCACTAATGGAAACTGTTGTATACCCTGATAAGTACTTCGATACTATTACGAGTTATAAAACACGTTATATATTTGTTCGGGTTCAATAGGTAGGTGCAGTCAACAAGGCACAGGATTTAACCTTTCAATGAATCATAAGGCCCCATGTAACAAGTCCCTAATTGTCCTTGGATAGTCGGTCTCTTACTACCTTTACTAGAAAAGCCTTTTGAAGTACTTCATAACCAATTTGAGCCTTCGGTTATTTCTTTGTTTTGCCAGCACAACTCTTTTCCAACCTTGTATCACTTCAACATGTACTTGAATTTTCCCTCTTAATGCTTGCTTGGGTTAGCTCTGACCTTATACTCAATATTTCTTCTAGTTCACTCCAATATAATCAGACAGTGCTTGAGATTATGCCCTTATCAAAATATCCTCATCTGATATTCCTAATGCATCACAAGATCTCCCCTCATCAGACTACTCAAGGATCTACTCTTGGTCAATAATGAGCAATGAAATGACATGGTTAGAGATGAGAGTGATGAAATTCTTAGCCAAGCAAATCATTGCATACAAAAGAAATGAATAATGAGACTAGAAAAGGCTAATAAAGGAGAGATTAGCATAAGGTTATTAAAATAAAGATAACCATAAGTATATCATGAATTCTAAAAAATAATGCCACAAGAATTGTGGTTTATAAATATGGACCATAAAGGGCCCAATAAATAATCAACCAAGGAGAAAGATGGCATGGTTATACTCGAGTTTGACTGATGAATTGGAAGCAAGATGACAAGCAACTGAGCTTCAACTAGATGACTTTATAGCCACAAGCAACAAGATAAGTGCAATAGATAGATGGGACAAGTACTGTGCAATAAATAGATAGATAGATTGGATAAGCAAAGTGCAATAGATAGACAAATAGATTGGACAAGCAAAGTGTGATGGATAGATAAATAGATTGGACGAGTAAAATGCCAATAGATAGATAAATAGATTGAGCAAACTACAATAGGAACATGCCTTTACTCATATAAAGTCAATTTGAGTACAACAATAAGATTAAATAGAGAATACAGAAGTTTATTTATCAGAATGTAAGATATATGTGTGGGAGTTGAAGTTCAAAGTAAAGAGAGTAAGGGGATTATGACAATCGCAATCACCCACACCAATGAGAGTTGAATTCATTATGAGTTCAGAACAAGTTATACAAGCTTATTATTATGAATAAATGAGATGTAAGATAGATGTGTGAATCAGCTCTCAATGGAATGAACTACAACTCATGATTATAAAATAAAGATGGTGAAGGTCGAGAGCACTGGAATGTTGACAACCATATATGTTGAATAAAAAATGTATTGCATATTTAATAGTGGGCTTGTAAAGACATGGAAGATCACGCTAATAGGAAATATCGGATTAAAAAGCAAGGGAGATTGAACGATATTGGATGGTATCAAGTTTTGAAGATGAGACAAGCAAACAATGTCAAGAATTACTATAAAAGGGCATTCTTGCAAAAGATAAACTGTGGTTGCATGGTTTAGCTGTGATATCCAGACCTCAAATCATTCCTAAAAAAGACTTCTGTTATTGGTAGTTAATCCTATAAATCATTTGTTCAAGGCATACGGTACTTATTTTGATAGTGATCTTGTGCAACTCTCTGTACACAATACACAACCATAGGGTTCTGTCTTTCCTTTTCATATAAGCTTGAGGCTCTCCACGGGGACACACTTGGTCAAATAAGTCCTTTACAACTCATCCACTGAATCATTCTTTAAACTCTATTGGGGGTCATATGATAGGGGTTTTGAAAATGGGTTGAGCAATCAAGAGTTAGGTCGATATGAAAATCAATGTTTCTTAGGGAGAAACAGTCCTGATAGTCCTCAGTTGGAACATTTCTAAATTTACAAACTATAATTATGGATATGTATATACCGGGTGTGGTTGGTATATCACTAATATTCAATGCATTACTGACACGATAACTCACTTGCTTGCACAGTGTAATTAGGGTAGAAATAGGCCTTTTCTTCTCTCGGTCTATAGAAACACACGTCTACTCTTTCCACATTTCTCAAACTAGCCTTAAGATCTTTACAGGTCATCTTCCATAAGTACACAATGAGTTCATCCCCATAATGATAACAAGGTCTGCCAATCAAACTGGATTGAATGCCCAATGAATATATTTCTAGCAATACTAATAGACGCATATTTATAAAAGATAACATATTCGACTACTTACTGGTCTCAGTAAATTTAAAAGACAGGGGCTTATCTAACATGTAAAGAGGTGCAACCACACCATGAACTCTTGTAAAGATATTTCTTTATTGGTTATAAAGGACAGGCATGTAAGCTGAATGAATAAAAGGATGAAGATTCGTAATGAAAGAGAGGCATACAAATACCCTGTATATATAAGACATGTAATTTATTCATGATGGTCATGATAGTAAAGTAAATGAACGATGTCATGAAGTTGAGAGGGAGTATTAAGTAATGAAAGTGAAGAAATGTAACAGATTACCAAAGTGGCTTTTAAAAAGTCATACGGTGTCCGTATGTGAGTAAAATGATGAAGATAAGGTCAATAGTACCAGAAGGATAATTTTATTCATCTCGCGTTTGAAAGGATAATGCATCAAGATGAAGGAGTCAGCCTTATGGCTGAACATGATGACATCCATCAATGATACATTTTGTAATAAATGAAAGCCTTGGGGAGGCATATAAACTTTAAAACTACTAGCAGATGGAAATAGTACAAATCGTTGTTTATCATTAATAAGATAGGCTGTACTAGTGAAGAAAGGATTACCAAAATAACTTGAGTAACGACATACAGTCACGACCATAGAGTACTATGCCAACATGATATTACGGTGCTATAGAAACACGAACAATATGGATAGATTTAATTATTGAAAAGGCGTTTAATGACTGGGTCTGAAGTAACTAAAGGTTTTATAAGCAATAAATGAATAGCGCCCAAATAGAAGCAAGGCGTTAAAGTAGGCGACAGTAAAAATATGAATATAGTGATGGTTGAACTGTAAGAAGAATGTGTCAAATATGCTTAGGAAGAACTGCAAATCATACAGTAACACATATCGGGGGTCATTATAGGCTCTATTAAGAAAATAGAAAATTAAACGATTACGATTGTCATGGTTTGAATCGCCTATAAGAAAGGCTGCTCAGATCTGTTTAAAGGACTCCCCACAGACCATATATGAGATTGTTTTCTAGAAACACTCCATTACAAATCAAAAGAGTGTTAGTGTCAAAGAAATGATGCCTCTGAACAATTTAAGGCAGCTAGGGTAGAAAGAAGTCAATGGCAGGAAGTAATGGGAGCATTGATGAGGTAAGGTCTTAGTGTCAAGACCAGATAATTCCTATACATAATAGCTTAATCTTACTTATACCACACATATAATGCCAAGTAGCACACCATAAGCTACTTATTGTTATTACCATACATAAGCACTTATTGTAGTGTACATCTCATACTGGTTCATCTCAAAGATATTGCCCCACAAGGTATTTCCTTATCTAGATGTTTAAATCTAACTTGACACTGTATTAATCCCTTAAGAAGTTGCAAATGGCATCCCCACATTGGGTTTCAACCATCACTGTACTCGAGATCGGGTATATTAACACAAACTTCAATAACAATATCAAATCCAGGGGTAAAATGGATAGAGTTGCACCTAAAAACTAACTAAAACTCAGGCTTAAAGCCTTGCAACAGTTACCTGAAATGGAGAGAAACACCTCAATAGCTCAATGGGCACATGCCGGAGATCATAACTCAATCCGTCACACACCCGGAGTGCACGATTGCAAAAATCTAAATAAATAAGAGAAATAAAACATATAATACAACTCCTAGGTAAATGAGAACATGCCTCACTAACAGGTGACCTAAATGGTTCTGCGCTTCACTTCGCTAATACTTGAATCTCAGGATATTACCAAATGATTGAGCCACCCAAATGGAAATGGTTCCTCCATGTACACCCATACATATGAACTTATGGTCAGTAGCTCATTTAACTGGCCCAACATAGCTCATACACACCTTGACAGCTAACTCATAAACACTTGATAGCTTACAGTGGCCCTTAAAACCTTAGCTCTTATACCAAATCTGTAACGCCCCCCAAGTGCTAATGATATGATTTACGAAAAAATGCGGCAGAAGACTTAACAATGGAAGGCACTACCGCCGTCCTGATAAGGGCAAGGCTCACTGAAATCATTTGATCTTGCAACTCCTATTCAAATCACAATATTTATCAAACTGAAACACTCCATGACCAAAGTCCATAATAGTTTAACTTTAATATAATCGGCTTAATCATGCCATTTGCTAACTCCACTCACAGTACACAAGTATATTGAGCATAGACCTAAGTTGACCCTGAGGATCCCAACATTCATGCTATGCTGAATCCACTATGAGCATCTAATGACTTCGAAAAAAGGCCTGCTAAATGGAGAAACATGTTATACTTCATCACCTAAAATAGAAAACATGAAAACAATTTGAAAATGTGAGCAAAAACTCAGTACATGCATTCCTATATTGTAAAATGAGTATAGAAACACTGCTGATGGATATCCACCTTTGCAATTCATTTAGTTTGCAATAACAATGAAAATGAAAGTAACATGAAACTGAACTAGTCATTATTGCCTGGATGTGAGCCCCTTACAATGATATGATCTATACATAGGTGTACACCTGCCGAGTAAGAGTTGGCCTAAAACCGCGCGGGTAAATGATGGGCTGATGCCCTATAGATGATCACTAATGGGGTCACAAGTTAAATGGCAAATCACTGTACAAACTGATTCATTGATAAGCTCATTTGGAGCTTTAACTTGATAAATATGTTCTGCTTTCTAAAGACACAGGTAATGGACGTACCTTGAGTCTTTAAAAATGTCATCTGACTTGATAAAAGCCAGTTGTTTCATAAATGTCATCTGACTTGAAAAATATGTTCTGACTTTATAACACTTATGCATAACGGAGAATGATAACTAGGCCTCGACTCTGTTTCAAAAATTTTATTGTAAGTATGTGTAGTTAGTAAATGATCTTTACTCACAAAATTGAGTAAGTAAAAGTAGATGCAACAGAAATTGAGTAATTAAATGATACATATAACTTGGGTATTTCAATATAACTTTAACACTGAATTGTTGAAAGTAATTAAATTTGATATAAAGTAAATGAAAGTAAAATAGTCCACAATGAGATACATGAGATTACAAAGGAAAAGGCCTTGATGGTGACAATTGAGAGAGTGTTGTGACCTTTTCTGAAATTGGTTGCTGATACGGGTTTAAGGTTCGTTGATGTATAGCTTGGTTCAAGATAACAATAGGTGCACTAGATTGGCTTGATAAATACATTCGATATATTCTGAATTAAGTAAGTAATACAGGTTTAAGGCCAAGAGAGATATATCTTGGTTCAAAATAGCATAAACTGCAATAACTTGATCTGACAAATATGATTTCTAAGTCACAACTCTCCCCACTTCTCATATTTCATTCATAAATCCATTAGATATAGAATTCCACCCCAAATGAATCATTGAACTCAACAGAAGCTATTAAGCTCATTAAACTTGGTATTTTCTTTGTAAAATTCATAAATGATTCAAAGCCCATAAACAATCTCCCAATTCGTATACTTCTCTTCTTCTTTCTCATTAATTGAGCTAAACGGTCCATGAAAGTCCATGAATATTCATTTCCCCCTTAAATGACCTTGCTTGGCCCAAAATGCACAAAATGACAGCATGATCAATCTCACTCAATCTTGATAATTGCTCTTTATATAATTTCTTAAAATACTTCCATAAATCACCAAACTCAAAATACTCAACCAAAATTCAAGAAATCTTATAGAAAATTCAAAAATATTATGAAAAATCTACAGTACAATTTTCAGAATTTTCCTCCAAGTGTAAGCTGCACAGAAATTGCAATAACAGCCCAATTTGCACCAAATTAGGTTGGTTCACTTCAAAAATTCATAACTTGCACCGTAAACCTCAAATGGAGCCCTAAAACCCCATATGAAAATATTAAGAATCCCAAAAAACTTTCATTTACAACACAAAACATGATTCCCACAACAGAGTTCCTAAAATGGGGCTAAAATACAAGTGTTTCAGTTTTAGTCCATTCTGCACAGTTTTGGTAAAATGACCATAACGTCTTTCACAGACCTCAAGTTAGGGCGATTCAAAAGCCATTTAAAATCTAACACACTGAACTATCTACCCACCAAAAATCATTACTTTGCTATGGGTCGATCATTACCAGTTTAATCCCAAAGTCTACCTTGTTTTCCTGAAATTTTTAGCCCTTACTGTTTTAGCTTTTCCCTCTCTTTTCACACAAATCTTCACTTGAAATCATTCCAAATCATCAAAAACATCATCATAATCATTAATAAATCTAAAGATTGCAAAATCAAATACAAATCAATTCATAAACGTGGTTTTAACTTAAGCTTGCATGAACATGATCATCCCTAAACCCTAGCATGATTCAAGCTCAAGTCCACCATGATCAACATCAAGATAACTCTTATTTCTTATCAAAACATCATAATCAATGATCATAAGCATCAGAACAAGAATCAAAACTAAAATAAAAATCAAAACCAACAAGATCAAGTTCAAGATTACTCACTTTGAGCTTGGAAAAAGTAGAGATGGTGGTGATGCTTGGTTGTTTTGAGAAGTGGGAATGGTGGCTAGTGGTACTAGGATGTCGGGGTGGGGTCAGAGCCAACCCGGGCTGGTCAGAAAACATCAACAGCAGCCGCAACTTGTGGGAGGGGGGCTAGTGAGAGAGGAGGGAGAGATGTGGGGTTGATATTGGTTGTGAATTTTTGTTTTATCAAACACTTTACTGAAATTTTATCTAGAAAAGTTACTATTTAGCTAACCATGGCCAAGCTTAATATTTGGTAATTAGTTAGGTTAACATGTAAACTTATTGGGCTATAAATTGGGCTGAAATAACTTGGGTTCGGGAATAAAGCACTTCGTAACGATAACATTTGTACGTAACTCAAAATTAAATTTTTGCAAGGTTATAACAACAACAACAACAACAACAACAACAATAATAATAATAATAATAATAATAATAATAATAATAATAATAATAACAATAATAACAACAATAATAATAATGATAATAATAATAATTTTTTAAACCATAATTATCGAGGCCTACTATCAATTCACCTGATATTTAATTAACCAACAAAACTTGAATTAACAATCAATAAAACTTAAATTACAAAATGGAACCCAAATGAAATATCCCCCAACCGGGATGACTAAATACGATAAATGAAAGCGGAAAATTTAAATGACATAAGGTAATTCGATAAATATATAAATTGAGTGTAATTGAATTAATAAACATGATTTGGTTAAATAAATAACCATGAGTGATTAAATCCATAAACATAAAAAATTAAATGAATAAATATGATTAATTAAATAAATAAATATGATTTAAATAAATAAATATGGGTTATGGGCGGGTTATTACACATGATAAGTGTTGCTATGGCTGAGCATGAGAGGAACAGCAAATGAAGGAAAGGAAGAGAGAAAATAGAGAGAGAATCAGGTGTGAGAGAAATGGCTCATTTGCCCTCTTTTCCCCTCTTAGCTTCATTATACACCTTAACCTTCTCTGCCTCATTACATACGAACAAAAAGGCAATAAAACAGTACCACTTGTAACCACCTTCTACCAAAAAGATTCATTCCTTCTCCAGCACAGCATCACACCTCAACAGTAAGGAATTAAGCGTGACATGGAGATTTAGCGAATAGAGAGAGGATCCCTACGTGGCACTTCCTCATTTTGCCGTATCATTCATGCGATGCTCACATTCAGCGAATCTTTCTCCCATGCACCATCCACCTTGAAGAGGATAGAACATAGGTTCTCATAATGTGACCCAACGAATTCTTTAAGGCTCGACTTATAATTTTCGCCTGATATAGAACTGCGTATAATAAATGATCTAAAATTACGAAACTGTGGTAGTGTTTGGTTGCAGGGAAAATAATTTTCCCGCAAAATGGTTTTCCAATTTTTCATTATTTGGCACAATAAAGGATGAAAAACTATTTTTTAAGAAAAATGATTTCCCTCCCCCCTCCCCAATGGAGGAAAATGATTTCCTTTTTGAGAAGATGGGAAATTGATTTTCTTCCTAAACTCTTTTATGATATGGTCAGCTGAAATTTAGGTGCAAAATTCAATTTCAATAGTTTGGATTGAAACTTGACTATCCGATGAGAATGATTAAAATATAACTCAAATCTAAATTTTCAGCTCAATTTCTTTCATTTGATTGACATTTATCTCCACCATAACAATTTAATCGACAGTTTTTGCCACTAAAACATTTCAGTTGACTCGCCACCAAAAAAAAACTTCAATGGTTTGGAAAGAAACTTAATCATCATATAGAAATATTAAAATAAGTTCAAATTTAGATTTTGAGCATGATATTCTTTTATTTAGTCAACACTGTTTTCCATAACAATAATTCAATTGATATTTTTCGGCTCCTAAACAGTGGAGCTAATATTTTTCACCACTAGAACAATTTCAATGATTTGGATCGAAACATGATCATCGGACAGGAAAGATTTAAATGGGCTCAAATATATATTTTGAGCACGACATTCCTTCATTTGGCCAACATTTTTCTCCGCCACGGCAATTCAATCGCCATTTTTCGCCACTTAAACAATTCAGTAGATGTTTTTCATCAATAAAATAATTTTAACAGTTTAGATTGTAGATTGATTGCCCGAGAAAAAGTGTTAAAAAACACTCAATTATGAATTTTAAGCTCAAAATTCCTTCATTTGGTCAACATTTATCTCAACTACGACCATTTAATCAATATTTTTCATCATTTAAACAATTTAGTTGTCCTTTTTCTCGTCTTCATGGAAAATGATTTATATTATACCAAATAACAGAAAATTTGACATGAAAATCAATTTTGCTTAGAAAAACATTTTATGTGGAAAATGATTTTCTGGGAAAACTATTTTCCTTCCATCCAAACACTGCTATATAGAGTAATTATTAGTCATTGGTTATTGACCTTGAGGTACTTGCAAGCTTGATGGAACAAATTTAATAACTCTTTGATAAGACGAATCCTATCAGTAATTAAAAACTACTTTATACACACACGCGCGCGCATACATGCGCACACGCGCACACACACACACATATGTGTGTGTGTTTATGTGTGCGTGTGTGTGTGTGTGTAATTTAATAATTGTAAAAAATGTGAATGATAAGGCGATTTTGTGCAATTTATGAAGAGTAACATACTTTTGTTATTCAATCCTACCATCTAACATCCAATATCTAATATTTATCTAGTATATTATATAAAAACTAAGTGCACAATGTTTTTTTGGCAAGTATCATCATAACATTGACCAATTTTTTTATTTTTTTAAGTACATTGAACATAAATACAAATACAATGGATGCAAGAGCATGGTTACATGGTGTTGATAATAAGATTTCTATTAGTTTTAATGCAGGTGCTGAAATTATCAATTATTATTTGAACATAAAACTGGTGGATGTATTAACTAGATGAAACCAACCGAAATCTTATTATCTATATCTAAGGCTCCATTTTTAGTCCTAAGAAAATTTGGTGTAAAGAAAAGTTAAAGGAAAATGTAGGACTTAATTGGGAGAAAGTGAAATTTTTTTTTTCCTATTGTCTGGATTGAGGTAAAAAATACAAGAATTTGGATGAGAAATTTGAATTTGATGAATTACTTAAATCATGTTCATGTCATCGAGACAGTGTGAGGTTGGAAGAGGTTGGGAATTTTGACGGATAGTATACTATTTTGATGGAAAGATTCTGCACACATATCTCGAAAAATATTTTGACCAAATTTATAGCAATTTGACCGTTTCAGTCAAAAAGGGTGTGCAAATTTTGACAGTCCATCACAATTTTGTGTATATGCTAACCATTTCGGAATTACAATTTACACACACCTTGCTCATTACTCTCTCCATCAATCCTCTAGATCGAGCTCCGTCGTAGCCTTCAATTCACAAGCAGGTTTGCTGAATTCTCCTCCCTCATTTCTCCCTCAATTAATTCGCACACCTAGCTTGCTCATCTTCAGATCTGCAAATACCCACCTTCATCTTCCTCATTTCTCTTCAAATACCTACGTTGCTCAACTTAATTCAAATCTGGGCACCTCGCTTATGGCCAACAATTCGCACACTGGACTGTAAATTTGTATAATTTGTGGCCTTAAATTGGTGTACACAGGTTACAGGTCACTGGCGACAGCACCAGCAGCAGTCGGCGTGGTGGGGTCGTGCGATCTAGGGGAGGTGGCATGTAGGTGGGACGGTTTTGCGGAGGGTGGCAGGCCGGTGACAGGTTCGCGCTACCATCGTGGTGGTCGCCGGTGAGTGGATGGCGGTGCCTCAACCGATGAACATCGACGACTGATTTGGCCTGCAGCTCAATGTATGTAATTGGGCTTTCATTCAAAAAAATCGAATTTATAATTATGAATTTCTTGATTAGTTTGTGAATGTCAAAAAAGAATGTCATGAATTATTAGGAATATGAGTTTTAAGTTTCATTGATAAATTATATCGATCCATGTACCTCAATATACAATCCAAAAAATGAAAAATTCATTCAGTTAAAATGCCTTTTTGTTAAAGTTCTATATTAGAGGCATTCAGGAAGCTATTAATTGTTGATATTTGAGTTTGTTGTTTATGTTATAAACATTATTTTCTTAATTCAATTCTAATTTCTTTGAAAATATTCTGATGATTTCATTATTCTTTTGAGATAAAATTCATTAGGCATTGATTTTAATATTCAATTCTAGTACTAGAGTTAGACTCTAGAAGAATGGAAGCTACAATTATTGAAAATTCTGTGTATTTAGATTCACCCTTAAAAATAAAAAGTAATATTTGAACCTCGATTTTTATTATATAAGTGAAAGATAATAACCTCACCTTGTCTCAAAACTGCTAGAATGCATTATTACATACCTTGCCTTGTGTTCTGTGGACATTTGTGTTGAATCGAAGGTTAATTTGTGAGGTTATTTTGCAGCTGCTCACATTTGTATGGAACGTTCTGTGGACATTTGGTTATAATTAACAATAATGAACGAATTGAAATTCAGATCAAAGAAGGGGGCGTGCGGAATGTGAATTCATGAACTAAATCTGTTGAGGGAAATTAAATAAGTTGACTTGTAACGTGAGTTAAATAATCTTAGTAATTCGAATTTTTTTATGTTATTTTGGTATGGGATTTGATAATGAAATGCAATGTGTGGTAAAAGGACATTGTTACTTATTTACATTATGCTTGTATTTTATGGAATTAATGTACACTTGACATGAATGTGCAATTTATATAAACCCTAAACCCTATAAACCCTAAACCCTACACCCTAAACCCTAGAAACCCTAAAACTCAAACCCTAAACCTTATGTCCTAAATCGAAAACCCTAAACCCTAAACATTATAAACCCTAAACCTAACCCTAAATCGTAAACACTAAACCTTATAAACCCTAAACCCCAAAGCCCAAACCGTAGAAACCCTAAACCACAAACCCTAAACCCTATAAATCCTAGAAACCTAAACTCTTGAAACCCTAAAGCCTAAACCCCAAACCCTAAACCCTCACCCTAAACCCTAAACCCTAAAAACCTTAAGCCCTAGAAACCCCAAGCCCTAGAAACCCTAACCCGAAGCCTTAAACCCCAAATGCTAAACTGTAGAAACCCTAAACCCTAAACCCTAGAAACCCTAAACCCCTAAGCCTAACCGTAAATAGTAAACCCTAAGCCCTAGAAACCCTAACCCTATACCCTAAACCCTAAACCCCAACCCTAAATCCTGGAAACCCTAAACCCTAAGCCCTAACCAAAAACCCTAACACTAAACCCTAGCCTTGAACCCTAAACCCTAAACCCTAAACCCTAGAAACCCTAAACCCTAGATGCCCTAAACCATAAATCCTAACAACTATGACCTAACCATAAAGCCTAAACCCTAGCAACCCTAATCCTAACCATAGACCCTAACCCTAAATCCTAAACCCTAAACCCTAAACACAAAACCCTAAATCCTAAACCCAAGAAACCCTAAACCCTTGTAACCCTAAACCCTAAACCCTAACGCCTAACCCTAAACCCTGAAAACCCAAAACCCTAGAAACCCTAAACCCTAAACCCTAATCCCTAAACCGTAAAAGCCCCAATCCCTAAACCCTAAACCCCAAACCCTAAACCCTAAACCCTAAACCCCAATCCTAAACCCTAAAAACCGTAAACCCTATAAACCCTAAACCCTAAACCCTAAACCCTAGAAACCCTAAACCCTTGAAATCCTAACCCTTGAAACCCTAAGCTTTAAACCCTAAACCCTAAACCCTAAACCCTAACCCTAAACCCTAAAGTGATAATGGTGGACTTCATGTATACGTTTTATAAATTGCATGTTATCTCCCAAGGTAATAAAATGCGGTGTCATGAATAATTTTGTGTATGATATAATATAGTGTGTTAGCATGTCTTCTTGTGTACTGATCATTTATGCGGGTTGACTTTAGATCTTAGGATGGGAAAAAAAACGAAAATTCAATGACATTGTAACTAAATCTTGCAAATGTTAGTGCAAGTGTCACGAGGTAGGTGTTATTGATGTACAACTTTCTTCATTGTGCAAAGTTGCTATTATGTCAAATGATTAAGTGAATTGCAAAATTTTGCCGAGTGCATGCTTAGTATTCATATAGTTTTGTTGATATTGTGAGCAAACTTTGGCAACTTTGCTTCTAACCACCATCCTGTTTAAGTACCATAACATTTTCATCTCGGGGCATGACACATATGATATGACCTGGATTAAATTTAATAGTAACCATATTTGAAATGGAGGTACCACATCATCGCTTATGGATGTATCACCGAAGAGATAAATGTACTGGTGAATTACGGGACCAATTTATTAACGGGGTGGAGGAATTTGATAAGCATGCTCGAGCCCAACATGACTTCAGCACGAACGGAGTGTATCGCTGCCCCTGTGCTAAATGCAAGAATACTAAATACCTATACCCTGATAAAGTTAAAATGCATTTCTATCATAAAGGGTTTATACAATATTACTAGTTCTAGACAAGCCATGGGAAGGTGGAGTCTTCAACTCATGAAGAGGCTACTAACTCCGCGTGGGTGAACTAGTGAAGCCCAGTGTAAAATGAGCGTAAGCACCAAACTGG
This sequence comes from Carnegiea gigantea, assembly GCA_029747015.1. Taxonomy (NCBI): domain Eukaryota; kingdom Viridiplantae; phylum Streptophyta; class Magnoliopsida; order Caryophyllales; family Cactaceae; genus Carnegiea; species Carnegiea gigantea. The sequence continues at coordinate 751,754 of JAKOGI010000105.1, read as the reverse complement.
AGGTTGCGATGGCCATCAGATGGAGTCAATGCTGAATGATACATTCAGATCTAATGAGATAAATGTCGATATTGGAATAAACGTTAACGCAGAAGCATTTTATAGTATGCTCCATTCAGCACAACAACCATTGTACGAGGGTCGCACACTCATACTGAGCTCTCTACGGCTATGAGGTTGCCAAGTATTAAATCAGAATATAATATGTCCAAGGGCTGCTTTGATGGTGTATTACGTCTGATATAAGAGACAACCCCGACTCCAAACTGCATTCTGAAAAATTTTAGTGCTATTAAAAGGAGAGTTAAGGAGTTGGGGTTGGATTATGAAACTACTGACTGTTGCCTTAAAGGTTGTACGATATATTACAAGGCTGATGCAACCCTTTCAGCGTACAAATTTTATGGGAGTGGAAGGTATAAACCAATTAGGAACCCTAACGAAAGGAACAAGCCTATCCCCTGTGCTAAGATGCATTACATGCCACTCATTCCAAGGTTACAGCAACCATACGCATCAAAGAAGACTGTAGAGCATATGTTATGATATAGTAATCATGCAATGTAAGATGATGTGCTTAGCCATACTTTCGATGCTACAGCATGGAAACACTTTGACGGAATGCACACTTCATTTGCTGCAGAGCCACGGAATGTGCGGCTTGGTTTATGCGCTGAGGGGTTCTCACCATACTCAAATTCAGGAAGGCCATATTCTATATGGCCGGTTATTATATGTGTGTATAACTTGCCACCGCATCTTTGCATGATGCTCCCATACATGTTCCTGACATGTCTCATGTCGGGTCCGCACAACCCTAAGAATAAGATAGATGTGTATCTACAACTACTTATCGATGAGTTACAAACTTTGTTAAATAAAGGGGTGGATACGTACAATGTTCACAAAAACCAAACATTTAAAATGAAGGCCATTTTGATGTAGACAATTAATGACTTCCCAGCATATGGAATGTTGTCAGGTTGGAGTACCCATGGGGCGTTGTCTTATCCAGTGTGTCAAGATCGGGTACGTGGGAGTTACCTGCGACATTGTCGAAAAATGTCATGGTTTGATTGTCATCGCTGCTTTTTACCTATTCAAACGAAATAAGAGTTCTTTCACTAAGAACCGAACAGTGCATGGGTAACCTCCATGGAGGGTACCCCCAGATGTTGAATTTGAACGTGTACGTGAGTTCCATGAAGTTATGGACCAATCAGATTATCAAATTCTTGGGTTTACTGAGAACGTTCACAACTGGACAAAACGTAGTATCTTTTGGAACCTTCGATACTGGAGACACCAGCTTCTATGTCACAACTTAGATGTGATGCACACAGAAAAAAACTTCCATGAAAATATTATCAACATAGTTGTGGATGTGTAAGGTAAAATGAAGGACAATGTGAAAGCTCGATTAGATTTAGCTGAGTTGTGTGCACGTGATGAATTACATCTTCGAATAAGGGAAAATGGCTACTCATAAAACCAAAAGCAAAGTACACATTGTCTTTGGAGCAGATAAGGGCACTGTGTGAGTGGATGTGCTGGCTAAGTTAACCAAATGGGGTACAGCTTCAATTTCGCTAACATTATTGACCTGACAAACACAAGATTGTAAAATCTAAAAAGTCATGACTATCATGTATTTATGGAGACGCTCTTACATATTGCATTCAGTGCATTACAGGTAGATGTGTTGGAGCTTTTAGCAAGCCTGAGTGAATACTTCAGGAAAATATGTGCAAATGTCCTTCGTGAGGACCAACTTATGGAGACACACCAACAAATTGCCATAATATTATGCAAATTGGAGATAATATTTCCTCCTGGCTTCTGGAATGTTATGAAACATCTTTCGGTGCATTTAGGACGAGAAGCTTACCTAGGTGGTCCAGTTCATTACCGATGGATGTACTCCTTCGAAAGGTTCTTCAAGTGGCTCAAATAAAAGGCTAAGAATAAGTCCAAGCCTGAGAGTTCTATGGTGATAGCGTACCTCATGTATTAAATTAAGACATTTGGTTCCGACTACTTCAATGCAACTCTTCCATCCATGAACTCCACATTTGCAAGAAATAAAGTTTCGTACCAACATGGTCCACCTACAACATTTACGATATTCCAAATGAAGGGCACTCCATTGGTCAATGTCGTAAACGTTACCTCATACAAGTTAAGTACAACACTACACATCTACACATACTGCTTAATTGTAATGAGGTGCAAATGTATCTACAGTGAGTACTCAGCACACTTTAAAATATTATGGTACTTGTAGTCTGAATAACAAGCATAATGTTTCTGTAGGTACTTTCGTAATTGGATCACAACGGGACATGCTAATATATCATCTGAAGACATGGATAAAATTATTGAAGCCAAATTTTTAGAATGTCTAAAACAAAATGTGTGTGCTTGCACATACCCCATCCGTGTAATTTGCCCTATTTCATTACTTAATGCATTGTGAAAATTATCATAACATCCTAATTTCTTAGGAGTTTGCACATGTATAAGTTTATTATTCACATGTATTCAATGATGAAAGGCAATCATGGTTACAATAAATGGCTGAAGGACCAATAAATATTGCACAGCCATTCATAAGATACAGAGTGCATGGGATAAGATTTCATACTAAAACATGAACTATAAATAAGAAGACCTACTCATGTGTTGTTCTAGTTAAATGAACTTCAGAAGGGGATGGGAGCGGGGTGGATTACTACGGAGTGCTTGAGGAAGTACTCCAATTAGAGTACCCTAGGGAGCCTATAAAATGATGCTTACTATTTCGATATGAATGGTATGATCCATCTAATCCTCAGGGCACACGGTACTCCAAGTTGAACTGTGCATGTGAAATTAATATCCAATGTAAATATGCCAAGTATGACCCTTTCATCATTGGGGATGTTGCGTACCAAGTGTTTTACATCCCATACCCACAGGATGTTCCCCATAAAGCAAATTGGTGGGCTGCTTTGATAAATAAGCCCAGACAATGTCCAAACATGCAAGGGGATGCTATTAAAGTGAACCCTGTATTCTAAGAAGACGTAATGGCATCAACCTCTCAAATTTTAGAAACCTTGCCGCAATTCTTGGTTGACGTAGCAGGGGTTATGGATGAAGTGTAAGTTGTTGATGTCGGCACATCAGAAGAAGAACAACCTGATGATGTGGACAAGTTTGAGGAACTGGAGTGGGATAATGCAGAAATAGATACCGAAAATGACGATGATGAAATTCAATACAAGTCAGATGATGATCATGAGGATGATGATGAGGACATAGATGACGAAGAGGATTGGGATGAGGATGATGAATGTTAATTTGTATTCATTGCGTCCTACTTAGGTTTTCTATATATGCAGTTGTAATAGTATTCGTGTACATTCATGCAATTCTCAAATGATTTACTTTATGAACATGAATCTTTGCTTTGCATTGTTAATAAAATTGTGAGAATATTGTGTTCATTGATTTGCATTGTTGTAATTGATTTGCAATAACTACTTTTGTATATAAAAGATGATAGACAGGGATCTGCGGCGTCAGTGATGCCGAAGCCGAGGGGCGCGGCTTTCGGATGCAGACAGTTATTCACCGGAGGATGTAGGGGGAAGTGCACGTATGGCTCCCCTATCAGAGTTCCATTGATTGGGGAAGTTAGTACATCCTTCATGCCGACCCCACAGCTCAACCAAGATGCAGGTTTGCAAGCATCCCATGCTGGAGACACCTCAGGGGCGGGAGGAGTGAATATGGCATTTTAGAACACTTTTGGGTCATTCATACCATACAACGCAAACTTGATTATGAGCGTGCTCGGAAGCATGCAACAAAGTCAACCGTTGCTTCAGCCTCCTCTACACCCTACTCCACACCATACTCCATAGCCTCCTGTAGAAGCTACTCCACAATGTACTCCAGAGCCTCATGTGTAGGCTACATCATAGCAATCTGGAGGGCGTATAGTGCCATAAAGTGAGCATGAGATGGCTGTTAGGGAGAAGATTCTAATAGATCATGAGGGAGACATGTACTTGCTCTACTACCCTTTTACTAAATATGAAGTGCTACTTGTGTGCAATTCAATGTTACTTGTACTTTGTTCTTGAGTATAATATGTGTGTATGTTATTCTGTTTCAAGCTCAAGCCCCACTAAGGAGTCCCAAGCGCAATGGTGCATCAAGGGGAAGTACCTGCGAGCTTGGACAACTTGGGGGGAAGTTCCTATTCGACAGCGAAATTTGTGGTTCGCTGAATTCAAGGTCTGTACTTTGTGTAAATAAGTTTCCTGCCTTATACTTGTTTCATGTGTTAATGTTGGAAGCATTTGAAACACTTTATGCTATATACGTTTCACTGTAATTGTTTATGTTGTCAAAATAAGTTTCGAACAGTCCTACCTAATTTCATGTCATAACTACATATGTGGATGTTTTCACAGAAATATTATTATTGGATGCCTTAACATGACTGACAAGTGTGTATGAATTTTGAAGTTAGCGGGGCGAAACAGTTGAAGAACTTGTTTGCTTATGCACGCAAGTCGAGTAAGGTGCTATATTGGGTGTCCCCGGACAACTGGGCACAGCTCCAAAAGTACTGGGAGGACTCTGATTTTCAGAAGTTGAGTGCCCAGAATAAGCAGAACCACAGCAGTGACACTAAGGGCGTGGGCCCGTTGATAAACCTCTATTTTGACCATATTTTAGCCCCTATTTGACTTCACTTTTCCTGCGTTTTCATGTTCGAACATGTTAAGAAAGGGTCAAATCGGCCTCCTTCAGCAGACATTTCACTCATATAGCATCTTTCTATATTTTCAGAGACTTTAGCGAAGGAATGGAAAGATAGACAATATTTAGCGGAAAGGAGTGCAAGGGAGGCGACTTTAAAGTCACGAAAACGATTGCTCGGCATCAAACGGAAGTTCCACTAGTTCGGCATGGAGCCTCCACGCCAACAGGCACGATCGCGTTGTGACAGAGCAGCACGGAGCACCGGCCAGTAAGGTGGCATGGCCACCCCATGCTGGGTGGTACGGCAAAAACTTGTTGTCTTAAAATGTGTTGCAGCAAGCGCATGGTGTACCTGTAGCTAACAACCAACGAGTACGGGTCGTGTCCAAAGGGAACTTGCTTTCGAGTACCAAAACTAGCTGAGACACTCAATCTAGACAAATTAAGTTGTGAGTTTAGGACTAAACTACGGGAACAATAACAATTAGGAATCGAACAAGAAAGCAGGGTATTAAAACACTTAGGTTGGAATCAACAGCACGATTATGTTAGTTGAACCAATTACTGACCCCGTCAAACAATCCCAAGCATGCATCATGAATAGATAGATTGCCAGTTAAGCCCATCTCCTCCCTCTCTCAAGGTCGAGGACTAATAGTAGAACTATAATTACCTATTTTCATGGAACTAAAGTCACGGGATCACAAGATCTATAATCTTGAATCTCAATTAGAACCCTAATTATTTTCATATTAAAATCCTAATTGTCTACTAAGCCACGCTAGGTAAAGGTTCCGTCTTTCGACGCTCCCCTAAACCAGAATAATAAAAAAAGAACGCCCTCTCAGGCATTTCATCAAGCATATGACGTGCATAGTAGAAATCATGAATGTAAGTGTGAGGAAAGTAAGGAGTTGGGGCTAGATTTTGATTTAACTAAACATAATCGGCTTCAATCCCAACCCAAGTTGGGGAATTAGCCATGGATCATCACACAAGCAACAATCATAAATCCAATTTCACCAAACATGATTCAATTCAAAAATCTAAAATAACAACGAAAAGGAGAAAGAGAAACAAGGAGACAAACTTGAATTAATTAGCTGCAATGTAGAACAATCTTTAGTGTCATTGAATCGCCAACACAAGCATGAAAAATAAAATCTCTAAATAAAACCTCTAACATCACCTCTAGCATGCTCTCTAGGGAAAGACGATAATGAATGAGATAATCCCAAAAACCACACCCTCCGAGAACATAAAGCGCGACGGCGAGAAAAGGAGAGGGCGACATGGTGTGGCCATGCCCCCTGGCTGAGGCGGCACGATGGGGTGGCCGCAGGGGTGTTCATGGTTCGGGTACCCGAACTAAAAGAGATTTCGGTTCGGGTAACCGAAATTTTGGGTTGGCAAATTGGTAAACCGTATTCGAACCGAAACTTTCGGGTAACCGAAATTCGGGTACCCGAAAATTTCGGTTCGGGTTTTTGGTTACCCAATAACCCATTTTTTCTAAAATATTTTTTCCTACTTTGCTTAATAATTTTGTTGTACCCATAATATAATTATTTCTATTTATGCTATAAAAAGTTGTTGTATTAAGCCAAGTTACACTTTAAATTATTGCAAAATATGACAATATAACCGGATATCTTATCACCATTCACATTTCAATTAATCTACACTTCCATAAGGCATAAGCTTGTTAACATCATATTCATGCCCAACACATTCAAATAAAATAATGCAACGAAGTCAAAGTACTTATCTTCTTCGGGTTTCTAAATACTTGACTTACAAAGCCTTTAGGGAATGGACGATATAAAAAAAGTTTTGAAAAAGTTTTAAAAAAGTTTCGGGTTTTCGGGTACCCGAATCTTCAAAATTCCCGAACCGTACCCGAACCAATAACCGAAAAAAATATTGGTTCGGGTACCCGAACCAAAATTTTCAAATATTTCGGTTCGGGTACCCGAGATTTCGGATCGGGTAGCGGGTTTTCGATTCGGGTTATTCGTTATGGATATTTTTGAACACCCCTAGGTGGCCGTGCCATATTGTTGGCCGGTGCTCCGTGCTGCTCTGTCACGACACGGTCGTGCCGATGGGCGTGGGGGCTTCGTGCCGAATTGCTAGAACTTCCGTGCGACGCCGAGCGATCGTTTTCGTGACCTTAAAGTCGCCTCCCTGGCACTCCTTTCTGCTAAATATTGTCTATCTTTCCGCTCATTTGGCAAAGTCCCTGAAAATACATAAACATGCTATATGAGTGAAATGTATGCTAAAGGAGGCCGATTTGACCCTTTCTTAACACAATTGAACATGGAAACGCAGGAGAAATGAAGTCAAATAAGGGCTAAAATATCGTCGAAATAAAGATTTATCACTCCCCCATGCTTATCTCTTGCTTGTCCCCATGAAACACGAAAGAGGGAAATAAACCTCTAGCCACGCTCCTCCTCGGGCAAGAGATGAGCGATCAACAAACCAAGATAAACTATGCAGTAAAGGTGGCCAAGTCAAGGTATGAAACAATTTAAATATAACAAGCACACTCCCTTCCATGAAACCCCATACCCAAATACAACACATCAAATGCCCTAGTATCGAAGCACATAACAAGATAAGACCTTCCTCAACGACTGGGGTGAGTAAGCAGGACCGGTAGAGCCTCACTCTAGGACATAGCGGAACACTCCCCTTAATGTGTTTAGAATATATAATAAGGTGCACTCGATACTCTATCCAATTAAGCAAGTTGCCATAAGCTTGGTAGAGTTCACGATTCTCCATCACTTTATGCAAAATGCAATATGCCAATCATGAGAGCTTGTGAAAAGGATGTAATGGGGCCAGAGGTAACGGGTGAGAAGTGGAATAAATTTGAGAAGAGTGGAGCTAATGGTCAAAAGACTAGAGAGCAAAAAACACTTCCACAACTAATGTTGAACAACGACTTCACAACACAATTGCAAATTGAGCAAGAAACCCCACAAAAACATCAAGGGAGGGATTGAACAATCTTATCACCTCGCCCTCATGCCAATAACTTTATTCATAAATTTTCTACTTCTTTCTTTTCTTTTCTTTTTTTTTTCCTTTTATTTCTTTCCTTTTCTTTGAGAAGAGAAGCAAGGTACATGTGAATGGCATGGGATCCACAAACTCAAGGTATAATTCCTCCTTAGCAAACCTCTAAATAAGCACCCAAGGTGAACCAACCCCCAAAGCAAACCCAACTCAATATGGAAGTGTTGCCCCACTAGACCTTGACAAGGATATAGGATATATCAATAGGCCAAGTGGTTAGTGTGTAGGGTGTAACAACAAAGAGAAGGGGAAAGGCACAATGGGCTAGCAAAGAGGATAGTATACATTAATGGGTGGCTTTCTAGCTCATGTGGCTAAATGGAACAAAAATTGCCTAAATCATATTAACACATGCACATGCTAAATGCGATTTCAAAGAGAACAAGACCAAGTTCTAGAGATGCAATCCTGGATGAGTCACACATAAAAGGAAGTATGAGACTGTATGTAATGAATAGTCATTAGGCTCAAAGTCTCACAGGAAAGTCTACCAGAGTTAAACAACTTACTCCAAGGTATGTCTCACTTATCAAGGTCAATCAAGCAAAATCACATAAATCTCAAGGGCAATATGACATACAATATAGGGTAGGGGAACTATGGATGGCAATGTTAAAATATAATTTCACAAAAATTCACACAATAATAGGCCACACTTCAACATACAGATCAACCTGATCAATCAATCATCACCCCTTGTATTCTCTTTATAAGAGGGGTTTTCGCACACATTTGTTCGGAAGCAATAAATCTAACTAAGAAAGCGATAAAGGATATATGGGGAAATAAAGAGAAAGGTAAGAAGTAGTACCTGGAAAGCTTATGAGTGTCCTCACTTGATCATTTCTCATTTTTGAGATGCAAAATCAAACCTATATGTTCTAAACTACATGCTCCAATAAACGAAAAATGTAAAAATAACCTAGTAAAACAATATAAAGTTCTATCTATATGATGTGAATGCAAGTGGTGCCAACCGACCCGGTCCTAAGGTCCACAGTTTCACCCAAGGAGTGACAAGCTCACCCCCCATGCTTGAGATTTTCATTGTCCTCAAATAAAATGACGCAGAAAAAGAGCAAGGGAAGGGGTAAACTCAAGAATCGAAGGGTGAAAATGGGAGGGACAGGGGTAGGGTGACACACTTTTTTTTTGAGATAACAAATGCCTTGGATTACCTCCTAAGAAGTGCTTGTTTTCGGTCCTAAGCTCGACCCTTACCTCAGGAAAGAGATGACGGCAGGATGGGGAGAAGTGAGATGATGGAAATGTGGAGTGGTGGTGCAGCCCACTCCTCTCCAGGGTAGTAATCAGTCATCGGCGCTTCTCAAGAAGTGTCGTCCTCTCGAGTAGGCCCTCTAAAATTAGGAGTGGTAATTAAAGGGGTAGAGGGTAAGACTGTCATCCTCATATGGGGTCCTCCGTCCCCATCACTCAGCTTGACTATGGACATAGTCGAGGGAGGACTGGAAAGAGGAGGAACTGTAGGGGTGGACTGGGCACCAGGGGTAGGAAGAGGTGGGCGAAAGGAAACAAAAATCGACCATTTCCTCACACATCGTGAAAGACATGGTGCCAGTCGGCACATCAAACACCGCTCCAGCAGTCACAAGGAATGGACGACCTAAGATGAGGGGGACTGGGAGGTCCTCATCCATGTTAAGGACAACAAAGTCATACGGGATGAGGAACTTGCCCACCTGGACTGGAACATCCTCCAGAATGCTTATAGGTTATGATGTATGCTGAGTCTTGTAAGCCTGAATTGTTGACAAAACTAGTAACTCAACATACAAGATATGAACTGGCCTTAAGGAAGTATTTCCACCAACCAAAACTATAGGATTCACCACTAAGCCCCTTAAAGCTAAATGCACCAGGAGTTAGATAAAGAATCACTCTCAACACCACCTGAGCAGGCTAAAGTTAGTGAGGTTTTGAGAGGTTTTTGCTTAAACCAGCAAAAAGGAGTCTTTCATCAATCATAATCTGAGTATTACAAGTGGGGACAAGTGTTAAATACTCGATTACAATCAGAGGGTCAACGGCCATAACTAATTCTAGCTAAAATAAGAAAGCATATTTGAATTAAACTAACTTAAAATAGCAACAGGTTGGATTCTTGACACCTAAACCCTTTACTTATCTCCATTACTTAGGTTTCAACCCATAATAGCATCAAGGTACTTGCTAATGATGGCCTTGGGAGGAGATTTACAGCTGATTACATCGAGTTAAACCGACCTACCAGCAAGTACAGCACACTAAAATCCAAAGGATAAAAGGGTATTTCTTGTATTCTAGTGCTAGTTAAAAGCTGTTGCTAAAGGATCTAAATCTACAACTTTAGGGCCTTATTGGATACTTAGACTTGCCAAAACAAGCTACTAAGTTGGGGGTAAAAATTCCCCATTTAAACAACTGCTGCTGCTGCTGACCTGCTGCTGCCAGAATTAATTCTAGGGCAAAAATCAAATAACCTTTATCATTTAGGAGCTGATTATGAGCTGATAAATGAGTTAGGGTACTGATCAAAAGGGATTGGATTCCTTAGGCATGCAAGAGTTGCTGGAAGCATGCAAAACAACCTAAACATGCTGATTCCAGGATACTCTTTATTTAAGCTGCACTGAACTAAGGCTGCTGCTTGAGCCTCAAAATGATTTGGCTTGGCGAGAAGAAATGCTAGGGTGCCCAGCAAAGCAAGGACCTCCCTAAAATAGCCTCCAAACTGAATTGAATTGCCTTGCAGAATTAGCCTTGATGGTGGCCAAGCAGCAAAGTCTTCTCTAGTCCAGGGTGAGGGTCTTGTTCTAGCCTCTGGTCTGCATCATCCTCCCCTCTTTGGGAGGATTTTCTCTCAAATCCCCAAAGTCAATTTCATCGTCTACATAGGGACTCATATCACCCACATTGAAGGTGGCTGAAATAGCCATGTCTCCTGGGAGTTCCATTTTATAAGCATTAGCTCCCACCTTAGCTAGAACCTTGAACGGTCCATCCCCTCTAGCCATTAGCTTACCTTTCCTCCTGGTGGGGAACCTTTCCTTCCTGAGGTGCAACCAAACAAGATCACAAGGCTGATATTCTATGCCTTTCCTATTCTTGTTCGCCTTGATTTTGTAGGCTTCATTAACCTTCTCAATATGGACTCTAATCTGCTCATGAAGCTTCTTCATTTCCTTGGCCATCTTTTTAGCCTCAAAGCTAACCTCGCAATCTGTGGGCAGAGGAATAAGGTCAATAGGAGTCAAAGGATTGATCCCATATAATGCCTCAAAAGGTGAACAACTAGTAGCTCTAGTTAGTGTTCTATTGCAAGCAAAATCAGCATAAGGTAGCTTGAGACCCCATTCCTTTAAATTCTTCTGAACCATGGTTCTAAGAAGGGTGGACAAGGTCCTGTTGGTGACCTTAGTTTGGCCATCAGTTTAAGGATGGCAAGTGGTGCTGTATAAGAGCTTGGTACCCAACAGATACCACAAACTCCTCCAAAAATGAGATAAAAACTTGGTGTCCCTATCACTTTACTATGGTCTGGGGGACTCCATGCAATCTGTGATTTCTCTAAAGTATAAATCAGCAATATAAGATGCATCATCAGCCTTGTGATATGTCACAAAATGAGCCATTTTGGTGAATCTGTCTACCACCACCATGACTAAGTCTTTATCTCTCTAGGTTCTAGGTAAAGCAACAACAAAATCCATACTAACATCTTCCCAAGGCCTTAAGGGGACTAAAAGGGGTGTATAAAGGCCTTGATGGAATTAGCTCTTGGCTTTATGGCAAATGGAGCATTTGGACACCACTTTATGAACATCTTCCCCCATTTTTGGCCAATAAAAATGCTCCCTAAGAATATTCAAGGTCTAATTTATCCCAAAGTGGCCAGCAAGTGACCCTCCATGGGCCTTTCTCACTAACAGGCCCATTAATGGACATGCTGGAATACACAGTTTGTTTCCTTTGAACAAAAATCCATCTTGCATCATATAGGGCCTTTGAGCTGGGGTGTTACTCACCAACTCTTGAAAAGTTGGGTCTTCAAGGTAGTAGGCCTGAATAGACTGCAATCCCAGTAGCTTTGCACCTAAAACAGAAATCAAGGCATACCTCCTTGAGACTGCCTCTGCTACTACATTTTCAATTCCCTTCTTGTGCTTGGCAGAAAACGTGAAAGCTTGCAGGAACTCAACCCATTTTGCATGTCTTGCATTGAGCTTGGGCTGGCCATTGAGAAACCCTAAGGGTTGATAGTCTGAATGCAGGACAAAGGCTTTAGGTTTCAGATAGTGACTCCAGTGACTCAAAGCTCTTACTATGGCATAGAATTCTTTGTCATAGGTTGAGTAATTAAGTTTAGGACCACTAAGCTTCTCACTGAAGTAGGCCTAAGGCCTTTTAAGTTGGGTAAGAACAGCTCCAATGCCCACCCCACTAGCATCACACTCTACCTAAAATAGCTCTTCAAAGTTAGGTAAGGATAGGACTGGTGCCTCACATAACCTTTGCTTGATAGTCTGAACGGCTTTCTGTGCTGCTGGAGACCAAGAAAAGCTTCCCTTCTTCATGCACTCAGTGAGAGGAGCCATGATTGTACTGAAATTCTTAATGAATCTTCTATAGAAGGAAGCTAACCTATGGAAACTTCTAACTGCAGTGATTCAGGTAGGCACTGGCTATAATATAATTGCTTCAACCTTAGCTTCACCCACCTGAATACCATCACAGGAAACAGCATATCCAAGGAACACAACCCTTGGTACAAAGAAATCACATTTTTCTTACTTCCCATATAGCTTCTGGCTTCTAAGGGTGGAGAAAACTTACTTAAAGTGCTGCATGTGATCAGGTTCTGTCTTGCTGTATGCAAGTATGTCATCAACATATACAATCGCAAACAAACCTATATAGGGCCTAAGCACTTCATTCATCAATCTCATGAAGGTGCTAGGTGCATTAGATAACCCAAAGGGCATGACAAGCCATTTATAAAGCCCTTGCTTTGTCTTAAAAGCAGTTTTCCATTCATCTCCCTTTCTCATTCTAATATGATGATAGCCACTCCTTAAATCTATCTTAGAGAAGATCTTTGAACCATGAAACTCATCCAACATGTCATCAAGTCTAGGGATAGAATATCTGTTCTTAATTGTAATACTATTGATGGCTCTATTGTCTACACAGATCCTCCAACTGCCATCTTTCTTTAGCATCAATAAGGCTGGAACTAAGCATTGACTCATGCTTTCCCTCACATAACCCCTATCAATCAGCTCTTGAACTTGCCTTTGCAGCTTTTTGGTTTCAGCAGGGTTGTATCTATAGGCAGGTTTGTTAGGTAATGGGGCTCCAGGGATTAGATCAATCTGGTGCTCAATACCCCTCTTAGGAGGGGGGCCAAGGGGTAAGTATTAGGGAAAAACATCCTAAAACTCCTCTATCAAGGGATGTATAGAAGGGTGTAGAGTTATTGGGTCTGATTGAGGGGTAAATTCAACATAAGCACAGCAAACACAGGTTTTCCCTTAGTAATAGCCCTTTTCACTCTTCCTCTATTAACAAGCAGGGCACTCTCCTTGTATATGTCCCTCCTAGTTTTAAGTTTATATGTTTAGTTAGGGGGTAAAGGGGTCAATGTCATCTTCTTACCCTTCAATTTGAAGGAATAAGTATTAGATTGACCATGGTAAATGACATCCCTATTAAACTACCAAGGCCTGCCTAGGAGCAAGTAGTAAGCATCCATTGGCAAGACATCACATAGAACCTCATCTTGATATTCACCAATTGAAAAAGGAACAAACATTTACTTGGAAACTGTTACCTCATTGCCTCTCTTAAGCCATTGCAAGGTGTAGGGTCTAGGATAGAGGATGGTGGCCAGGTTCAGCTTGCTGACCATTTCAGCAGAAGCTACATTTGTGCAGCTACCTCCATCTATAATCAGGTTGCATGTTTTGTTAGCTACCTTGCATCTGGAGTGGAATATTTGCTCTCTTTGGTTGGCTTCTAGTGGGGCTTCAGTAACATGAAGAACCCTTTTAATCATGAGCATCTCACCTTCTTCAGGTGGTAGGTAAGAAGTCTCACCCTCATCAGCAGATTCTTCCTCCTCATCCTCCTCTACTTCCATGTGATCTAGTTCTTCAATCTCTCTGATTGTGAATACCCTTCTGTTGGGGCAATCTGCCTGAAAGTGACCATAGCCATGGCATTTGAAACATCTCTTCCAGCCCTTAGGAGTGTCCTTAGCAACCTCATTTCCTTTCCCCTTGTCCTTGTCATCCTTAAGGGCAGGTTCTGGCTTGCAAGAATTGAAGGTCTTCACTGGTACAGTAGGTTTAGGAGGGGCAAAAGAGTAAGGCCTTCTTGATTAAAGCTATTTCTCAACCTTAACGGCTAGCTTGCAGGCATCTTCAAATGTCCAGAAAGGTTGTAGCTCAATCCTTTCTAAGATTGCAGGGTTTAAGCCCTTGAGAAACCTGGCAGTGGTTTACTCAAGTTCTTCCCTCAAGGCACACCTGATCTATAGTTGCTCGAATTCCCTAATGTATTCTTCAATCTTCATACTTCCCTATTGCAAGGAAGTGACCTTCAGGTACAGCTCTTGCTTATAGGTTGCTGGCAAGAACCTTCTATCCATGTGTTCCTTCAATTTAACCCAAGTTTTGATCTTAGGTTTGCCTTTCAAAGCCCTGGTTCTCTTCAGATTCTCATACCAGAGTGAGGCATAGTGTTTTAACTTCAGAACAGCAAGGTTAAAAGCCTTTTCTCCAAAATAGCCTTTGATCTCTATGATCCTTTCAATGACCTGAACCCATTCCAAGTAATCTTCAGGCTTTAAACTTCCATCAAATTCAGGGGCCTCTATTCTGAGGTCCTTAAGATCATCCATATGCATTCTTCTTCTCCTAGGCCTAGTGTCTCCAGTAGATGACTTGCTACCATATTGAGAATCAGAAGGGGAATCAGAACCTCCAGGAGCGTCCTGAGGTGGTTCCTTTTCTATTCCTTTTGGCTGGTTCAAGAGTTATTGAATTCAAGCTGTAAGTGTTCTGCTAGTTTGTTACATTTCCAGAACAGCTCAATCTCTCCTAAGTTCATGAGCCTATTCCAGAGAGAGACCTCTAGGAACTCTCACAGGTTGCTGAGGTGGAGCGAAGTGTTTTCCCTTTTAGCCATGCTGCTTGGGTAAGGAAATTGGTATACTATAGCTGTTTGAGGAGTTTGGTTCTTTTGTGGTTGGACTTGTGTTTGGGCAGGTAGGGTTCTTCTATGGTTAAATAATAAGTTTCAAGATGGAAAACAAGTGAACGAGACTAGAAAAAGGAAGCAGCAAAGAGTAACAGAAACAACTCACCAAGAATCAGGTTAGACTCTGATACCAGCTGATGTATGCTGAGTCTTGCAAGCCTAAATCGTTGACAAAGCTAGTAACTCAACATGGAAGATATGAACTAGCCTTAAGGAAGTATTTCCACCAGCCAAAATGACAGGATTCACCACTAAGCCCCTTAAAGCTAAATGCATCAGGAGTTAGATAAAGAATCACTCTCAACACCACCTGAACAGGCTAAAGTTAGTGAGATTTTGAGAGGTTTTTGCTTGAACCAGCAAAAGGGAGTCTTTCATTAATCATAATCTGAGTATTACAAGTGGGGACAAGCGTTAAATACTCGATTACACTCAGAGGGTCAACGGCCATAACTGATTCTAGCTAAAATAAGAAAGCAGATTTGAACTAAACTAACTTAAAACAACAACAGGCTGGATTCTTGATACCTAAACCCTTTGCTTATCTCCATTACTGAGGTCTCAACCCTTAATAGCATCAAGATACTTGCTAATGATGGCCTTGGGAGGAGATTCGCAGCTAATTACATCGAGTTAAACTGGCCTGCCAGCAAGTACAGCACACTAAAATCCAAAGGATAAAAGGGTATTTCTTGTATCCTGGTGCTAGTTAAAAGCTGTTGCTAAAGGATTTGAATCTGTAACTTTAGGGCCTTATTGGATAAATATTTGGACACCTTTTTAAGCCCTTAGACTTGCCAAAACAAGCTGCAAAGTTGGGGTAAAAATTCCCCCTTTAAACTGTTGCTGCTGTTGCTGACCTGCTGCTGCCAGAATTAATTTCAGGGCAAAAATCAAGTAACCTTTATCATTTAGGAGCTGATTATGAGCTGATAAATGAGTTAGGGTACTGATCAAAAGGGATTGGATTCCTTAGGCATGCAAGAGTCACTGGAAGCAGGCAAAACAACCTAAACATGCTGATTGTAGGATGCTCTTTATTTGAGCTGAACTGAACTAAGGCTGCTGTTTGAGCCTCAAAATGACTTGGCTTGGCCAAAAGAAATGCTAGGGTGTCCAGCAAAGCAAGGACCTCCTAAAATAGCCTCCAAACTGAATTGAGTTACCTCACAAAATTGACCTTGATGGTGGCTAACCAGTAAAGTCTTCTCTGGTCCAGGGTGAGGGTCTTGTTCTAGCCTCTGGTCTGCATCAGGTTGTCTGGCGGAGCAATCTGCTAGTTGAATAAAGATGTTGGTGGGCTTGAGGTCTAATGGGTGTCGCTTCTGGTAGAGAGAGAGAGGCATGAGGCTCACGCTAGCGTCTAGATCATAGAGAGCTCTCTCAATTTTTATATCCCCAATGTAGCATGGGATAGAAAGCTGCCAGGATCCTACAGCTTGGATGGCAACCGCCTCTGTAAGAGTACGCTGTAGGATCCACCAATGGGGGCCACTGAAGCTTTCGCAGGTTCTCCCTCCTTTGCCAAGAGCTATCTTAAAAATTTTAGATGGGCAGGTGCTTTCTTGAGAGCGTTCAAGAAAGGGTTACTAACATAGATTCGGCACAGGGTATACAGGAATCGCGCGAATCTGGGTTCAAGTTGAAATAGCTTGGTCCATGCGAGCCTCTGAGGGAAAGGCACTGGTGGCTGGTAGGGGCGAGCTGGGAGTGGATGGCTAGTCTCCCCAGTAGAGCTCGGGTTATCCTCTCTCTTCCATCCCCCTGTTCCTCTAGAATGAGGAATTGAAACTGCCTCCTGGAAAACCATCAGCGGCCTCTTCTCTAACCGCTCTCCCATCACAGAGATGGCATTGACGTGACCTCGGGAGTTAGTCTCGGGGTGGCTTGGGATATGCCCCTGAGGCCAAGACATGTCGCTTAATAGGTGAGCGATCTGAGCGATTCGAGCATTCATTGTCTTCTGATGGGAAGCCATGGCATCGAATTTAGAGGTCAGTAAATTGATCAATTCACCAAGACTTTCATTAGTCTTGGTTTGAGTCACTATGAAGCACTCAATGAGACCCTCCAGGTGGGGCTTGGGTTCAAGAGGTGGAGGGGTTGGATTATAGGGAGCTTTGCTGTGAAAACCAGGTGACTGTAAAGAACTCTGGGGGTAAGAGTTGGGGTTTTTGTAAAGGGCATTTGGGTGACTCTTCCAACCCTAGCCATGGCTAGTGGAGTGGAGGTTATTTTTATGGTGGAGGGTTAAAGTTGTGAAAGGTGTTGACTTGTTCAATGCTAGAAGGATCATTGTAACACTAAATGGTAGTATGACCCCGTATACCACAGGTCGCAATAAACATAGGCCCCCATGGATGGCCCTGCAGAAGTACCTGGTGAGGCAGCCACCCTATCAAGTCGCTATGCTAAGGCGTCCACCCTGTGGGCCAAAACTGTTACAGTGTCCATCTCATGTCCGCCACCGTCCCTCTTAGGGGTGCCTTTCTCGCTCGACCAGTGGTAGTTATTGGAAGCCATCTCTTCCAACAAGGCCTTTGCTGCGTCAATAGACTTCCCCATTAGAGCGCCCCCTGCTGCAGTATCTACTGAGATTTTCACGGACAGCTCTAACCCATTGTAGAATATTTGGATTAGGAGCCAGTCAAGAACTCCATGGTGGGGGCATTGCCGCTGGAGATCTTTAAACCTCTCCTAGGCCTCGTATAGGGACTCTCCATCCTGCTGGGTGAAGGATATGATGTCCGTCCTCAACTTGGTAGTCTTACTAGGTGGGAAGTATTTGCTGATTGAGAGAGCCTCTCAGGTGGTGAATGAGTTGGGCTCCTCGTTCTGCAGCCAGTCACTGGCCCTATCCCTTAGTGAAAATGGGAAGAGCCTCAGTCGAATCGCGTCAGTGGACACCCTGTTGAGCTTGATGGTGCCACAGTTCGCAAGGAATTTGCGAAGGTACATGTTGGAGTTGTCCGAGGGGTGTCTACCGAATTGGTCATGCTCCACGAAGGTGATGAGCACAGGACTGAGTTTGAAGTTGTTAGCTTTGACTGTCAGGTTCACAACAGATGATGTAATACCCGACGCTTGTGGCAGGGCGTAGTCGCGCAATAACCTCTGATCTTGCCTAGTCATCTCTACTTTGACCCTTTTCTTTCTTCTCGCTTCTCTGCGGTGCCGGCGTGCAGTTGCTTCTATCTCAGGGTTGAGTGAGACAAGGTTTTGATTTCCTTGGCTCCTCCTGTGCTTACAAAAGCAACACTATACCTAGCGTAAAAAGAATCAAGCAAAAAGAAAGAATGAACTAGACCACAAAAAGAAAAGTAAAGGTCTAGTCTCAAATATCTTAATCAGTTTCGATATCGAAAGAAACAAGTTCCCTGGCAACGGCACCAAAAACTTGTTGTCTTAAAATGTGTTACCGCAAGCGCATGGTGTAGCTGTAGCAAGCAACCGACGAGTACGGGTTGTGTCCACATACTTTCGAGTACCAAAACTAACTTAGACACTCAATCTAGACAAATTATGTTGTGAGTTTAGGACTAAACTACGGGAATGATAACAACTAGGAATCGAATAAGAAAGCAGGGTATTAAAACACTTAGGTTGGAATCAACAACACGATTATGTTAGCTGAGCCAATTACTAACCCCATCAAACAATCCCAAGCATGCATCATGAGTAGATAGATTGCCACTTAAACCCATCTCCTCCCTTTCTCAGGGGTCGAAAACTAATCCTAGAATTGTAGTTACCTATTTTCGTGGAACTAAAGTCACGGGATTACAAGATCTACAATCTCGAATCTCAATTAGAACCTTAATTATTTTCATATGAAAATCCTAATTATCTATTAAGCCACACTAGGTAAAGGTTTCGTCTTTCGATGCTCCCCTAAACCCGAATAATAAAACATGAACGCCCTCTCAGGCATTTCATCGAGCATGTGGTGTGCATAGTAGAAATCATGAATGCGAGTGCGAGGAAAGTAAGGAGTTGGAGCTAGATTTTGATTCAGCTAAACATAATCGGCTTCAATCCCAACCTAAGTTGGGGAATTAGCCACGCATCATCACACAAGTAACAATCATAAATCCAATTTCACCAAACATGATTCAATTCAAAAGCCTAAAAAATAACAACAAAAAGGAGAAAGGGAAACAAGGAGACAAACTTGAATTAATTCACTGCAATGTAGAACAATCTTCAATGTCGATGAATCACCAACACAAGCATGAAAAATAAAATCTCTAAATAAAACCTCTAATATCCCCTCTAACATGCTATCTAGGGAAAGAAAATAATGAATGAGATAACCCTAAAAACCGCACCCCCCGAGAACATAAAACGCGATGGCGAGAAAAGGAGAGGACGGCACGGTGTGGCCGTGCCACCCTAGCTGAGGTGGCACAGTCATGCCACCCAGCATGGGGTGGCCATGCCACCTTGCTGGCCGGTGCTCCGTGCTGCTCTGTCACAGCATGGTCGTGCCGGTTGGCATGGGGGCTCCTTACCGAATTGCTGGAACTTCTGTGCGACGTTGAGCGATCGTTTTCGTAACTCTAAAGTCGCCTCCCTGGCACTCCTTTCTGCTAAATATTGTATATCTTTTGGTTCCTTCAACAAAGTCCCTAAAAATACAGAAAGACGCTATATGAGTGAAATGTATGCTAAAGGAGGCCGATTTGACCCTTTCTTAACACGATCGAAAATGAAAACGCAAGAGAAATGAAGTCAAATAGGGCTAAAATATGGTCGAAATACAGGTTTATCATCCGTCCTTGCACACATACGGGGCAATCTCAATAACTGAGCGGAGTAGACGACTGGTAATATATAATGTCAATATTTAAGAAGACACTCTTAGTCAACGATTTATTAACTGTAACACAACCTACTTACGATCTGTATAAGCAGTCTTACTTCAAAGGGAGCCAACAGTCGATGAGTTGTATAAGGACATCCGTATGTGCAGGAAGACGAATAATCAGAGCAATTGGGTGTGCAAAAAATCGGAGTTGAAATTGGTAAGCTTGAATTCAATTTACATCAGGATGAGTTTTCCATTAAAATATGGGTTCCAGTTAATAAATATTCCATTCTAAAATGCTTTTCTATGAATATGCAAGAGGAACACAGAAAGAGATGGCAGGAGTACAGGTCCTCCCAGCCCTCCACCGACGACAGTTTCCAAAGCCCTCCACTTTCTGAGCATGACATTTGGGTTCAAGGAAATCTCACTAGAGAGGGTTGTGTGTATGGCTTTGGTGCTGAGGGAGTTGTGATGAAGCAGCGGTCTCACCTATCACTTTCGAGTCGTTCGCCCTCTGTTAACAACTATGATGCACGCGAAATGGCGATGAGATTGAATGAGAGTGCTATCAAAGCAGCGGAGGAGGCTCGCCAAAAAGAGATGCAAGACCTTCGCAAACAGGTCGAGGAGGAAATGAGGGCGAAGGAAGCTAAATTTGAAAATGAGCTAGCTCAAGAAAAAGCTGCGAAGCAGCGAGATAAGGAGAAAGTTAAGAGCAAGATGAGCAAGCTCTGGAGGTTCTTCAAGAGTCAGCAAGCTGGGTCCTCAACAGTACCGCCAGATACGACTCTTTCAGGAAATGATGATAAAGATGAGCTCGATATGTCCGACTTGGGTGATTCCTCCCATGATTAGTTACGATGTGTTTTATTAGTTGAACAATTTTTGTTATGTTTGTTGATTACGAGTGTGGAACCTATGTAGGTATATTATGAATACTTCTAATGCGATTGTACAATTAATTTGAGGATTTTATTATATAAATAATTTCACTTCTTTTGTTTATTGACGTGCTACGACATTGATTAAATTGGAAACGCTACATCCGGAAAAATATGTGAGTTCTTAATTAGCAGTGGATTTTTGGCGGCATTCTAAAAAATTTTTGACAGGATATACAACTTCCGTCAAAATTTTTTACGGACTCAGCCAAACAGCCCGTCAAAAATTTTGCCCACCGTACGTTCCATTCCTTTAACAATTTTTAACGGACAGCTTAATCGGTCAAAATTTCCGTCAAAATACTGTTTTGATGGTGTACGAGTCCGTCAAAAATTTCATCGAAATTTTACTGACGAGCTGTCAGCCTGTCAAAACGGGCCATCAGGAAAATTTTGACAGATTGTCAATCCGTCAAAAATGTCCGTCAAAATTTTTGATGGGTCAGTCAAAAAAGCTTTTCGACGAAGCATTTTTCTTTCCGTCAAAATTTCCGTCAAAAAAGCTACTTTCCGTCAAAAACTCAACTTTTTCTAGTCAAAAATTCCATTAAAAAAAATACCTCTAGCTTAGGGGGAAATTTTATCACTTGTTTCTAACAATTTTTTTCACCTAATTTTCCTCCATTTTTTTCTTTGTAATATTCTCTAAATCAAACACAAGAAAAAAAGTTATTTTCCTAATTTTTTGTCTTTTCACCAAATTTTTCAAGGTCCAAATGGAGCATTAGTAAACCATCAAGGCCGTTGATAAGGTGAATGAACGTACAAATTACTTGACGAGTGCTTCTAAATACTTTTAATGCTAACTTGCATCTAATAAAAATAATGAATGGTTCTTATAATTTTGATTTCACCTCAGTATCAAATATAGTTTGGTAAAAGATAAATTGTGCGGATACACTGTAGTTGTAGATGCAGGTAAATTATCAATCATGTAAATAAATTTTGTATTATACTCCATGTCTATGTCTACCATATTGACAATTTGAATGCATCCTCTTTTTCCGTTTTCCCCCTTAATTTAAAAATATAAAATTATGATTTCTTGCGATTATCCACCTCCTAGCATAATCTATATGCATGGATCTTTTATTATGTTCCTCTCCCTTTTTGAAAACAACAATATAAGTCGGTCATATCTGAGTAACAAAATAAAATAGAAATAAAGTCTATGATGCTCTAGAAAAGAATGTATCTTAAAAATTACAAAGTCTACGATACTCAAAAGAAAGAATTCATCTATCTCGAAGGTATAATTCATCTAGCTCAAAGTTATGAAGTATATGAAATACGGATGCATCCTTGAGATGCCACGTCATAATTTATCCTATCTCTTCTAAAAAATTCTTTTTCTTTTTCTGTTTCTCTCTTCTGATGTTTACCAAGATATTGAATATTATTTTTGCATAGTTTCTATAACATTCATGCAAGATATGATGTTGGATTCAGGGTCAGCTTTTTTCTCCGCAAATTTATTTGAGTGCATAGGTAGCTTAGCGAATAGATATTGATATGGGACCACTAATATTATAGATTTTTTTTTCATGCATATACATATCTATTACGCAAAATATTTTCCTTTAAAACATGACATATTCATCTTCCTCGACCAAATAAATTTGGCGTTGAAATAGATTACAATTTAAAGTTGTTTAACTTACTACACAAAGGTCATGTTTAGTAAAGAGCTTTTTAGGGTATTAATTGTTTGACTCTGGTCAAAAGTTCTTTTGATTATTTAGTTGATTAGCTTTTTAAATTAACTTTTTATATCTAAAAACTCTTTCACAAAAAACACTTTTGGATAACTTTTTGAAAAGGCTTTTTAATGTTTATTATTAAAATAACCATACTAACCTTATAATTTGGGCAAATTTACATCAAATGTCATTCACAAATGATATTTCCGAATGTTGAACGCTTACATTTTAAATTTTAAATTTTATTTTTTTCTTCCCTCTTTTGGAACAAGAGTTATGGATGGCCCTAATATCGAAAATAATACTTTTAATTTTGGCGCTTTCTTAATTTAACAAATAATTTATGTTAAGTAGTCTTACATGATATATAAATGTTTTTTATGTTACATAATTTCAATTGCTATTAAAAAAGAAAACATTTAACTTTAAAGAAACATTTTGATAATAAATACTAAAATTAGGAAAAGGTATAAATGTAATTTTATATATCACATAAGTCTTAATTCATAATTCATATTGAAAAGAAAAAAATATCCAATGAAAAATAGTTTTGTTAGAAAAATAATACAATTGAGTAATGGGCATAAGTGGAATATTATCAAATAGTTTTGTTAGAAATAGTTAATTTCATCAAACACTTTTTTCACCAACAGCTAATGTAATCCGCTAAGTTAAACAACTAAAGCAATCAACTAATAACTAACAACTAATACAATCAGTTAACAGCTAACAGCTGATTGTCAAACAAGACCAAAATATTGTGTTATAGCTAGTTCTTTTTCAAATTTAGTACCATCTGTCCCACAATCAATAGTCAAATCTTGAAAATATATGAAATTATGAATTGTATGCTTTTAGTTAACAATGTATGGTTAAAATGGGATCTCAACAAATCAAGGCCACTAATACGTTCTCGTAAATAGAAATTGGACAATATTGTGGGACTACAAACATAGATATTTTTGGCAATTATTATGGGACGAAGGAAGTATATGATAACAAAGTTCTTTTGTTAATGTAATAGAATATTAAAATTTTAAAATTAGAAGAGAATGTGGTGTCAGCGGAACAAGCCTCAAATTTAATTCCCTCTCCGCCAAAATTACAATTGCATGCCAGTGTTTTTGTGGCCCCTTTGAACGCGAAATAAAAGGGTTCAAGCCGAAAAAAAAGGCGTTCTAATTAAATGGATCCATCATTATTATTCAAGACATAGTGTTAATGTCAAGGGAGAAGTGGGAACCCCACGCAAGGAGTATATCAACGTATACGTCTGTCTCATATCAATTCATTTTGAAACAAATATTTAATTTGATATGTGATCTTACCCTGTAGAAATAGAGATCGATTACGTCATTATTTTGACAAGTGGAGGCACCATACTACGTGTGAAGATTCTACCATGGTCGACTTATTTTTCAATTATTATAGTCAAAAATGATAAGAGCCCTTGATCTTGTTCGACTAGATCTCAACCATCCACTTAATCAATGAAAAACAGCAACAATAGGTAACATGTAACTAGATGTTATACCTAGCGGTTACGACCCCGCTCCGTCGCCTCTCCCTCTCTCTCTCTCATATCACGCCATCACGATTTCTCTCCGGCTTTTTCCCTCTATCTCCATAAGTGCAGCTCTATTTAAGCGTAATGCGATTTCCACTAAATGCTTCGTATTTTTCCAAATCAATTTGATACGTGCTTGAGATTAATCACTTTTCTTGATTGAGTGTGTTTGGGAGCATCTGCAAGTAAGTTTGGGCCTCAGAGACCAAAAATTGGGCAATGTCAAAAGCGCTTACCAGCAAATCCAAAATGACTATGAAAAAGAGATTAGGAAAATGGAGCACAATCAAATGTATGAAATTGTTAATCCCTAATAGTAATGGCATTGACTTACCCAAGACCCAAAAAAATGGGCATGAACTAACAAAAATTACTTTGAGTGTGAGGAAAAGATGAAAAGCTAGGCTTGGAAGAGATAGACTGAATGTGAGGACTGAGGAAAAAAGTTGCTTAATCTTCCAAGAATCTCTTCCCACTTGCCTATTCCATGCATTTTTAATTCTGGATGGGATTATGGAGGATGGAAAAAGTAGAACCCCCAGAACTGACTTCCACAATTAGCACAAAATCAAAATACCCCTTAACGTTCGGTAATGGCTTTCACCCTACCTCTATCATCTATTCGAAAATCAAAACAAAAAATAAGAATTAAACAATTTCAAGCTTGGCTACTATTTTGCATGAATTAATTTGCAAAATTAATTGTGGCTATCTACTTTTTAAGAGACGAGAACACACAGCCGCAAAAAAGGGTACTGAAGAGAGAGAAAAAAATTACCTCCATGCAGGTAGTAGGTTATTCATTTTAAAGGTATAGATTTATTTTCTTTACATTAAGGGCTCAGATTTGTAAATTATCATAATCAAAAAAATTACCTGCATTCAGGTAGTAAGTTATTCATTTTAACGGTCTAGATTTATTTTCTTTACATTAAGAGTCGTGGAATCAGATACTGGTAAAATCAGGTTAGACTGCCTGCAATTCACCCCTTAGGGTACGGCCCTTCCCTACATCCTGCGTGAACGCGAGATGCTTGTGCAGCGGACAACTCATAATCGAAAAAAGTTTTAATAATGGTAGAATTTTCATTCTACATGATCATACCACTAGCAATGCCGTCTACAAAATTCATTAAACAAAAAAAAAAAAGGAAAAAACCTTTAATCCCAAAGATCTTAAGTCAGCAGGAAGTCGTTACTGATAACGACCGCTGTGGCATCCCCAAAAATCTTAAGTTAGAGAAGTTGTCATTCACGGAACAACTGCTTTGGCATCCTTTTGGCGAGAGAACAACGGTAGATGTATATTAAACAAGAGGGTGTTTGGTGGATGATTTTTTAAATAGTTTCTTATTTAAAAATAGTCTTTTGGGTGATTTTAGCTTAAGTTAAATAGTTATTTAGGCTGTTAGATGGATTATTTTTCAGAGTAGTTTTTCCACCCTAAAAAATTATTTTCTAAAAAAAGTAACATTTGTAACTTTTTTACGTTGGCTATTCGAAGATTTAATATAAAAGACCAAATTACCCTTGATTAAATAATATAAACAAAATTTATATATTTTCAGTGCATTCTCTCTTCGAACTTTTTATTTGCTACTTCAAATTCAAATTTTAATTCTCTATTTATCCTCACTTCAAAAAAATCAATTCATACTGAAAGCAAGTTAAACTAATAACAAATAGAAATTTTTCTAACTAAGGGATTGTGGCGTAGTGGTAATCCACTTTGTCCCTTAAGCAATTGGTCAGGGATTCGATCTTTGATCTTTGGGAATGAAGAGCAATTCTTGGCCAACTGTTTATCTTTAAGTGAAGCTCACGGGACGGGAGGATTAGTCACTGTGATCGGCGGTGGGTACCTTTGGTTAAAGCAAAAAAAAAAAAAAAAACTTGTGAACAATAAAACAAATAAAACAAATAGAAATTTTTCTAAGTGAACAATAGAACAAGCTTGTGTGATGGACCTTAAACATTATATAACTTTTAATTTAGATTGAAAAGAAAATTAGATCAAAAATATGAGTCATGTATAAATCAATAAGAAGATTTAATAACTAGTAATAAAATGGGACTATATAAGTGAAGGTAGTTTGCACATATCACGTAAATTTAATTCCTGTTGAAAAAGAAATGAGTGACCAACTAATTAAAAAAATTCATCTTCGATGGTAAATAAAAGATATGAGCATGAATTGAATTTTATCAAATATATTTTATAAAAACGACTAATTTTGTCAAATATTTTTTTTAAAAAAGAGTTGATTGTAAAACTAATACAAACTACTGATTGAAACAGTTAATAATCAATAGAAACAGCTAACAGTTATTTGCCAAACAAAGCTAAGATCCACTCCATTTAGTCATGACTCTTCCATGAAACCATCATGTAATGCGTAATGCTCAACACAAAAAAAGTACGTACAAACAAAAGAAAACAAAACAACAAAAATAGTTCATATTTGTTGTTAAGTTATATTAACTAAAATTGTAAATTAATGTTTAATGGTCTATTCTTCTTGTTGGTAAATATAAGTTGTTAAATAGTTAAAATTGGTAAAGATTAGTAGAAATGAATAGAAGTGGATAAAAATTAGTATTTTGTTTTTTGAATGATTGTCCGGAGTTAGCTAACTAAGGTTTAAAAATTGGAAGAAGTTGATAAAAATTGATATAAATTAGTAGAAACTGGGGATACTGATAAGATATATAAATGAGTGGGGATCCCTTTGTAAGAAATTTTAAAAGAGGATGGAAACAATTGGTAGAAGTTGATAAAAGTTTATTAAAGTTGGAAAAGATTACAATTTTTTTTGTTAAAATTGGTATAAATTGATAGAAATTTGTTGAAATTGATAAAAGGAGATTTACCAATGAAAAGCACCTGCCCTAAATGTCTCCAAATAAAATTTGCACTATATTTCGCCCACCAAAGTGCATATTCGTTGGGCTTGAACTAGAAATTATGGATGTTACAAAGATGTGAAACCTACCGATTACATCAATAGAACAATTTATATTTTACAGAACTTCAATCAAGCCATCACACTGTAAAATTTTCCTTACACATTATTAATATTTCTGGAATGCTCCTTTGAACCAACTAATGTCATAGAAATCCCAAGTCACCCAAGGTGAATTGGCATCCCAATTTACATGGATACCGACATCACTTGATGCAAGCAATCACGCTGACAACAAACAATGTCTCAAATCAGAGGGTAAATTTCTTTAGCCTCTCGGCAATCCGTGCAACTGCATTGTTTGCTGCAGCCTCTCCAATCTGGCCAATAATCAAAGAAAAACCAAGACATCCATTACTAACAAGATAAAAGTTCAAGCAATCAATAAGTAAGAACTAGTATGTGAATATGTGATTATTCTAAATTGTACTGTAATTTCAAACCTGAGCATGAATGGTGTGAAATACTGGGCCTCCAACCACGGAGTAGCTGGCATCAAAAACCTCAGCACTTTCCTCATGAAGTATTCTGATTACTTCTGTAAAAACAAACTGGCACTCCAATGAAGTAACCAAAGTCACTTCTAGGCCCCCCCCATTTTCATTTACCTCAATTTGAACAGGAGAGTTTAATAACAATCTCTTCCTAGAATTAGCTTTAGACGTATCAATCCCCAGCAAGCTGTCCTTCTTTTGCTTCAATTTCCCCACATCCTCTTGCAAGTTCTTTATGTAGTTTATTGCTTCTTCTATTTGATCTGGCAACCTCTTTGGCTCCTGCACTTACCGCCATTGATTTTCTTGTGAAACGAGTAACCCATAAAAAACTTAAGCTCATGATTGAATGCGTACGAACATGCTTTATTTTACTAAGATTGCTGCTATGTGAATGTGAGTCCTTAAGATCAGAAATGTTATTAGCTGTCGTACACGTTAAAAAACCATCTTAATTAAAAAGCCTAAGTTGATGGTTGGAAGTTGAAGAACGGCAGTACTGTTGTCATGAAAGAGAGAGACACGGAGATAGGATGCGTACCCCAGAGGAAGAAGCCGGGTTAGGGACAAGAGAGTAGAGCTGTGAGTAAAGCTGTTTCAGGCGACTTCTTCTGTTTTTCTCAATGGTTTTCCTGTCATCTTTAGAGGAGGATGGCTTGGAAGAGTTGAACTTGCTGCTCATCTCTCGGATGCTTTCCCTCTGCTTAACGAGGCGTATTGCATGTGGAGTACTCTGATAATATTAACATATACCCAGATGCTAAAAGTCGGGAGCTTGTCATTTGCCGTCAAAAAGGTCAGAAGAGGGGACAAAGGCATTAAATGCCTGCAGTGCAGTCGTGAAGGGTGGGTAGAAATGGTACGGAATTTTCTTTGGTTTTGACACTTTTGTTTTTTTAAGCTTTATCCATAGGAAAGGGAAAATAAACATTTGTTACGGAGTTCTTGGAATACTAACGAGCCTAGTAAATGTTCTTCCACTCGGCAAGTGTAAAAGCTGTTCCCCTTCAATTTGGGCAATGTTTTAATCACGATGTGATCTATGCTTACACAAGCTATATGAACATCATAATTTAATATTTGGGAATTTTGCAAAGAAGTAATGCTATGTTAATCCAACATGTTTGTTTTTAGCTACTTATTCCCAATGCAAAATTTGAAAACGACAATAGTTGCACTTGCCTATTTGATTAAGGATAACTTATTTAGCACATGTAGATAATACTGTTGGAAAAATGAACAAAAATAGAAGAGTTGCGCATGATAAGAAAGTTACATTATTGTTGTCAAAGTGTTGCCGACTTGATGATAATGTAATGAAAACAAATACCCTACAAAGTCCGCAGTAAATTTTGACATCAAACACAGAGTTGAATTATTCTTGTAAAATACAAAAACTAAGATTATTAATATTCGAAACTACAGAAGGTTGAATACATAATTAAAAATGTATACGTTATTAAATGCTTCCATGTCTACACCTTTTAGATATATATTAAAGGAAATTAAATAATGGATTAAAAATGAACATAATTACCGCATTGCCTGCAGCAGATCATGATCGAAAGCTTGATTTGAATTATTGGTCAGGAAGGATATCACAAGACGAAGGATCCCCACAATCCCACAACGTAAAGGCTCTACTGTTTCATGCAAAAAACCCTCTTTAGGAAATTCTCGGTGTTCATTGCCTCTCATACTAATCCCTATTTATATTAAAATGCTCTAGTCAAGGAATTAGATGTGTAACACCCCCAATCCTTAATATCTAATTAATGCAACTTAATAGCTTATTATTCATGATTGCAGGGAAGTCCTTTGATTGGAGGTATTACCGTTGTTCCGAGATAGAAGGCTACCTGGAATCACATGTGACACTACGTTACGCCCACATAGTAACTAAGTTCACTAAGCATTGGGATTAAAAACATACATTCTACAATTTTTCCAATTTATAATACACCTGGTAGACTTAACGCAGAATTGATGAACACTTTAGTAGGCATATTATCCAAAAGTTTATACAATCAGCAAGTTTCTAGGAGTACTAGCCAATAAATCACCTTGAGTGCCTGGTTAGCTAATCTTGAGCAAAATATGCAAATTTCATTTATTTCGGGCTATCTTCTGGCGTGCGAGGAAGAAGGTTGTTCACTAATCCCTTATCCAAAAATAAAACATAAAAACATTCAAATAATGAGCCTAAACTTAGCAAGCACATCCTTATGCTGTAAAATAAGTTTTGTATTCAGTTTAATTGAACGCCCGAATTTCGAAACATTTTGTTTGAAATGGGAGAGAGAGAAAGTGTGACTGAAGTTTATTTGTTAGTTATTATCTAAAAGTGCACCCCTATTGACGTCTGCAGTGATCTCGAGATAGGTGCATACCTCACAGACGGATCGGGAAGCCTGAGGTACAGCTGCGCGGGTAAACTGAAGGGAGTATGCCCTAATAATTAATAATTGATGGGATCACTTACTTAGATGATGAAACATTGTGTTAAATGATCCATTATATGAACATTATACAAATTTTGTATAGTTTGAGAAACATGTGAGTTTTCCAAGAGCACAGGCAATATATGTACTTGGTCTTTGAAATTCTCTCTCCTTTTTAGTGAAAAATGTTTGTTGGCAGTTTGAAGCGGTGGGACGACCTTGCTTCTACTCGAAATGTAATTTCATGGTCACTATAAGTTTAGGAAAGCTTATAAAATTTTCTGGTCGAATAGATAATTCTAAAATCCCTTGGCGCTTTTTTTTTTGTTAATTATCAACATAGTCATTATCATTTACTTAACTTGATTCTATTTTACTTTGTTTCTATTCATTCTTTGGATAATGTTAATGCTTGTTTTATAATTATTATAATAGCTTATTGATATAACTCGCTTTGTTTTTATTAATATCGACATTATCATCACTACCATTCGAATTATTATTGTTAGCGTGTTAATATCGTTATTTTGTCATACTTCTTTGTACAGGCATCAACATTATTGCTATTATTACTGTCGTAGTTATTGTTTTTTTTTTTTTTGGCCGCAGTTATTATTGGTAGTGTTATTACTGTTATTGTTTCTCTCTTTCATAGCTGCACGTTGTTAACCGCCGTTATGCTTTAAGCTATTTGATTGCGATATGGCATAGGGTGATGCCATGGGCTCGATTTTGGGTTCAAACTGAGTCCTATATCATACCAATAGTGATTTGTTACAATAAAGACACTTAGACATATTAAGTTAATAAATTTTCAATCCCAAAACTACTTATTCCCTCCTCCATTCCTTCTCATTTTTATTCTCAAATCATCCATGATACTAGTTAAAACAACACTCCTTTAACATCGTAGTCTTATAATCTAAGTGAACTCCTCAATTAGCTCATAATTTTCAAACCTTCAAAATTGTTATATTTCTCCCTGTTCTTATGGCCATGCGCACTTGACAATTAACTCATGACATGTACCCGTACTACAACATCATACACATACATACCCCTCTTTATTTTCGTTAAATTATCATTAGAATTCACTTAAAACATTAAATCATACAATCAAGTTTAAATTTAATCCAAGCATCTAGACCATAACCACCATGCCCATGGTATCACACTCGCACATCCAACAGATATGTACCTTACTAATTTCCTTCAAACATTTATTAAAATTTATCTAAACACCTTTAAATCAACATAAACAAGCCTAAATTTCCTCCAACCCACAAACCCCCAACTCACCATACTCATCCTCAAGCTCCAAGCATGTCAATTCAATCCAACATCTAAAAATCCAGGAAAATTACATATTAATATTTACCAAAGCTAATTACATCACTACTGCAAAAATTTCAACTACAAAGCAATCAAACCCAAATTAAAAGACATTAGGGGCTTTACCTTTCCCACCCACTTGAACACTCAAAGATGGTGAAGAGGGGAAGGCGGTAGACAGGGGGAGACTGCACAGCGTTCGGATGGCATGTTGGTGGGGAAACCAAGGTTGGACAGCTGGGGGTACATGGTGGTTGAGCAAAAAATAGAGGAGGAGGGGATTTAGGTAGAGGCAAAAAAAGCAGAGAGGAAAATAGGGTTTTAGCCGCGGGTAGTGGAGGGGGGAATTTCAGGTTTTTGTTTTATTATTTTTGAATTTTATTTTTTCTTATTTTTCCCCTTTTATTTTATTGACACATTAGTTTGTCTAGATTTTTTCTTATTTTGATCATAATCACCTTCTTTTCTTTTCTCCTTTTTTTTTCCCAACATGTATTTTCGGAAATTTCTTGACTAAAATTAATGAATTATTTTCAATTACCACTTCTTGCACTCTTTTATATATGTAACTTACCTTGGTATTATCATTGCATCATTGCCATGTTTATTTTTATATTATTGCTATGATAATTGTTATCATTATTATTGCTATTTTATTCCCCCAAAATTACCCATTTAATAATTAGGCTAATTTTTCCTTAGCTATCATTCAAGTATTCATTAACATTTGAATGGGTTATTCCGGACCGTAATAAAATTTTTTTTTAAGGCCACTTTACCGATTGAACCTGCTATTGCACAAGTAGATATACATATATAAAATGTTGAATTGAAATGCGAGGTAACATGATTAATTTGTTATTAAGATAATTCAAGGTGATTTGCATGATTTTAGGTTCAAGCCATTACACCCTCCCCTCTTAAAATAAGTTTCGTTCTCGAAACTTGCAAATTTAAAAGAAAGCCTCGGTTTACCTCAAATAGGTAAGAGTATTTTCTTCTCATGCTATCTTCCATGTGACTTCAGATGAAGTATGATTGGCCCACAAAACCTTTACTAACGGAATGCTTTTGTTCTGGAACTATTTAACCCTATAATCTAATATTTGTACAGGACACCCCTCGTACACCAGATCCTTAGTGGCCTCTGATGGCTTTGTTATT
Source organism: Carnegiea gigantea (assembly GCA_029747015.1). Taxonomy (NCBI): domain Eukaryota; kingdom Viridiplantae; phylum Streptophyta; class Magnoliopsida; order Caryophyllales; family Cactaceae; genus Carnegiea; species Carnegiea gigantea. Next base: position 719,234 of record JAKOGI010000105.1, on the reverse strand, counting down.
ATGAAATAATTTGGGTCTCGAACATACTTTCTGAGTTGTGAAACATGAAAAACGCTGTGTGCATGCTCAAATTCTACTGGCAAGTCCAACCTACAAGGCATAGGGTTTAACTTCTCAGTAATTTCATAAGTCCCGATATATCTGGGGCTCAGCTTAGCCTTGGTGTTGAATCTTTTCACTCCTTTAAATATGGATACCTTCAAGAACACTTAATCTCCTACCTCAAGCTCTATTGGTCTCCTCCTTTTATCACCATAGCTTTTTTATCGACCCAAGGCCGCTTTAATATGTTCATGAATTTTCCTTATCTTCTCAGTGGTCTCTTGAATTAACTCAGGCCCTATGGTTAAGGCTTCATCGAGCTCAATCCAACACAGTGGTGTTCTGCACTTTCATCCATACAATGCTTCAAAAGGAGCCATTTTGATGGTGGATTGATAATTGTTATTAAAAGAAAATTCCACCAACGATAAGTAATCTTTCCACTTCCCAAAAAAATCAAACACACATGCTCTCAACATATACTTTAGGATTTGATTCATTCTCTCAGTTTGTCCATCGGTCAAAGGATGATATGAACTACTAAAATTTAGCTTGGTTCCAAAAGCTTTCTACAGGCCACAACCAAGCTTGAAGCCTTTGGTTTGCATCATATACTATGTCCTTTGGTATGCCATGTAATCGGACTATTTCTCTAATGTACAACTGTGCTAGTCTTTCTACACCTCAAGTGTCATGAATCGGCATAAAGTGAGTAGATTTGGTGAGTCTGTCCATAATGACCCAAATAGCATTCTTTTTTGAAGAAAGAAATAATATGAAGAAAGAAATTACACAGAAAGTGGCAGTCCCATAACGAAATTCATTGAAATTAAATCCCAGTCCCAGGTGGGAACCTCTAATAGCCTTAATTTGCCTACTGGATGCTGATGTTTAGTTTTCACCCTTTGACACATTAGACATTTATCTACAAATTGTGCAATTTCTTTCTTCATATTATTTGACTAGAAGAATTGTCTCAAATCTCTATATATTTTTGTCCCTCGTGGAGGCATTGAGTAACAAGTATTATGGGCTTTCTCTAAGATCTTTTTCTTCAATTCCTTCTTGTTGGGTACACAATCTGTTTTGAAACCTCAAGCTTCCATCCTCATGAGTTACGAGGCTAGCTAACCTTCCTTGTGCAGCATTATATCTAAGCTTTTTTGACTTAGCATCATCCACCTGAGTCACCTTAATATCTTCTATTATCGAAGGTTGTACTTTTAATGATGATAACAACCCATCTATGAACCCCATTAACACAAGTCCAATACCCATGTTTTTAAGATCCCTTAGAATGTCAGATTGGGTACTTGTCATTATGTTTAAATCATGCTGGTTCTTCCTACTTAGCGTATCTATTCCACATTTGCCTTTGAATTTGCAAATCCTAGTCCTTAAGTAACTCCAACCAACGTTGTTGCTTAGGTTGATCTCTGTTTGAGTAAAGATATACTCTAGGCTCTGATAGTCAGTGTAGATCTTGCATGGCACCCCATACAGGCAGTGCCATCATATTTTTAAGGTGGAAACCACCACAGCTAACTACAGATCGTAAGTTGGGCAATTCTTTTCATAAGGTTTGAGTTGCCTAAAGGCATAAGCTATTACCTTTTTGTCTTGTATCAGCACACAACCTAACCCATTCTTAGAAGTATCATTATAAACAGTACACACTTTTCCTTCTACAGGCAAACTAAGGATATGCAATGTGGCTAAGTGTCTCTTTAGTTCTTGAAATACCTCCTCGCACTTGTCTGACCACTCAAATTTTGTCATTTTCTTCAACAAGTTGGTTAGTGGGGATGCTATTTTTGAAAAATCTTTCACGAACCTCCTGTACTATCCTGCTAAGCCGAGAAAACTCCTTACTCCTGTCACATTGATTGGCCGAGGCCATTCAATAACCATTTTTATTTTCCGAGGGTCAACTTTAATTCCTTCCTTGGAAACTACATACCCCAAAAATGTCACTTCAGTCAGCTAAAACTCACACTTCTTCAGTTTAGCATATAATTGGTGCTCCCTTAAGGTTTGGAACACGATCCTAAAATGATTAGCATGCTCTTCATTGTCTTTAGAGTATATTAGAATGTCATCTATAAGTGCCAGCATAATTTGTCCAAATAAAGTCTGAAAACTCAATTCATAAGATCCATGAATGCAATAGGGGCATTGGTAAGTCCAAAATGCATCATTGTAAACTCATAATGGCCATATCTAGTCTTGGAGGCTATTTTGGGCATGTCTTCTGAGTTAATGCTGGGCTAATGGTAGCCAGATCTCAAATTAATATTTGAAAATACCGCAGATCCGTACAATTGATCAATTAGATCATCTATTCGAGGGCGAAGGATACTTCTTCATAATGGCAATTTTGTTCAACTCCCTATAATCCATGCACAACCTTAAAGTTTCATCCGTTTTCTTAATAAACAAAACCGAGGCTCCCCAGGGTGATACACTTGGCCTAATAAATCCCTTTTGTAGTAGTTCATTTAACTAGGTTTTCAACTCTTTAAGCTCTGTTGGGGCTATCATATATGAAGCTTTCGAAATAGGTTATGCACCAGGAACTAGCTCAATCTCAAAATCAATATGTCTTTTAGGAGGTAGACTAGATAGCTCCTCAGGAAAGAAATTAGGAAATTCACACACCATAGGGACCTCTTCGATTTTCACCTCCCCATCTTTAACCTCAATGGCATAACATAAATATCCTATATAATCTCGCCTTAATAGCTTACTTGCCTTCATAATTGAAATTATGGAATACTTTTTCCCAGGTCTTTCCCTATAAAAGCATACTTCTTGATCGTCTTAGTCCTTTAGAGTGACCTTAGGATGTCTACAATCTATGTTGACCGATGCGTAGTCAACCAGTACATCCCCAAGATTATATTGAATTTTGACATATCAAACTAGATCAAATTTCTAGGAAAGTCATGCTCAGCAATCACAATCGGAATATGTTTATAAAAAACAGGACATTCTATCACTTGCCCATTTGGCAAAGTAATTCTATAGTTGGCTCACTCTTTATCTTTTTCTAAATTCAATTGCAATGCAGCTCGAGTGGATATAAACCAGTGAATAGCATCCAAATCAAACAAAATACAAAATGACTTTGAATTTAAAAAGAGGGTAACAGTAACAACCATACCAAAAACTGTACCTTCCTTCTTACTCATCACTTAAGCTTGTCCTACTGTTTGTCAGTTTAGGGGGCAGGGTTCCCGAGCGTGGCCGTGCTAGTGGCCTTGCAACTCCTTTTCCTATGGCCCTCTATATTCTTGCACAGGTGGCAATCGAGTGATAAGAGTTTGGACATCACATGCCATTCTTAGTACCTACATGGTACTCTACTGTAGTATGGTTGGTGCAAGGTTATGTTGGAGCCTCTAGACGACTCTTACCAAGCCCAGCAGCAGGTTTCTTCTAAACTATATTGTCACTTGAAGTCCCATGGTCATTCCACTTCCTCTTCTGATTCACCGGTTCAAGGCCCTTAGTTCACTCTTCTCGCTCCACTGCAGCAACTCTTTCATACAACTCCTGATATGTTTGGATTGGTTGACCAACAAATTGATTTCGAATATAAAAAGCTAAACCTTCCTTAAACCTTCTCATTTTCAGCCTTTTAGAAGCCATAAAGTCTTCAACAAATCTTGACAATTCAGTGAATATAATGGCATATTGCATCACTGTCATATTACCACTCATCGTTAACAAAATGAATTCCTTTCCTTTCTATTGCTGAATCATGATTGGATAGAACTCATCCCTAAATGCTTCAAGAAACTTAGCCTAAGTAAACTTAGGACCTTATAATTTATCCTTCACAGTACTCCAACAGATTTTTAGCCTAGTGTCCTTCTACACCTACTAACTAAAGTCATCTGCCTAGTCAAATCCACCCCAAACTGAAAAAGAAAGGTAGATTAGATCATCATAATTGGTTAGCTTAGCCTACCTATATACATTACATATACATGCAATACGCAAAAGAATTCACTCTACACCAGATGTACTACAAATACAAGCAAAAATCAAAAGTTAGAACATAAGCTGAACTGGGTCAAACTCTAACGATCCTGAGACGGATCGTAATCGGGGTCAGAAAAATTATCATACCACTCGCTTGAGTCACTGCTACCTCATACATCCCTACATCTGAGTCGTGATCCCCAACATCACTCTTCTGTTCTCTCAGCTCCTCCTCAAACTGCTCCTATGGCTTGTACTCCTCCTTAGGTTTGTCCTCTTCCTTATCAGGCTCAAGCTCCTCTTTCGAACTCACCTCTATCAACTCTGGTGAGCACGACATATCTACTACTATGTGAACCTCGCCAGAGGTACCCAAGCACTCTGATGAATGAGCAGCATCATTTGAGCTAGCTTGCGATGGGGAGGCAGGCGACTGCTGAACTGTAGGCGGTAGTGGTGTTGGTCCCAATGCAAGGGAGATGGAGGTAGAACAACTAGGGGAGGTATGCCAAGTGCATGGTAGATAAACGTGAGTGACCCGTAAAAGATGCCTCTCACCTCCAGCTCCTCTTTAAATAACTCCCTGATCACCATAGTCCATGCTCCTAGAATATGAAACCTCTCCCCATTAGCCCCAGGATCTTCTCTAGCCTTGAAATAATGGTATCGCACTTTGAACTCATGTCTTGTGGTGGTAAGTAGTAGGACCTACAGGAGTTTACATGTGTGAGCAAGCACATCATGAAACTCCAAGAAACGATCCTGCATTTGGGCCACTATGGCCGTATGAAGTAGGGAGATATTAGTCACTATGGAGGTTCTTGGTACCGTATGAATGGCGTATGGGTCTATGGGAACTCCAGGAAGGTCCATCCAAACATGAGAAGTCCAAAGAAAAGCGAATAAGCCACATTCGCATACATATTTACTAGGAAATACGATTTACCTATGTCACACTCCTAAAACCTCACAACCTAACCCTCAAACTCATAGTGATTTGCAAGCCAGGCTCTGATACCACAACTATAACGCCCCTAATCCCTTATACCTAATTATCTTAACTTAATAACTTATTATTCATGATTGCAGTGAAAGTCCTTTTATTATAGGCATTACCTTCGTTCCGAGATGGAACAAGGCTACCTATAACTACATGTAACATTATATTACCCCACACAGTCACTAAGTTCACTAAGCATTAGGATTAAAAACATACATTCTACAACTTGTTTAATTCATAATACACCTAGCAGACTTAACGCAGAATTACTAAACACTTTAGTGGACATATTATCCAAAAAGTTTATACAGTTAGCAAATTTCCTAGAGCGATAGCCTATAAATCACCGTGAATGCCTGGCTAGCTAATATTCAGTAAAATACTGCAAGTCTCATTTATTTCTTGCTGGCTTCTGGATTACTAGGAGGAGGGCAGTTCATTGATCTTTACCTAAAAACTAAACATAAAAAGGTTCGAATAATGAGACTAACCTCATCATACACATCCTTGTGCTGTAAAATAAGTTTTGTGTTCAGTTTAGTTGGGCGTGCACATTTTAAAACATTTTGCTTGAAAACAAAGGAGAGAGAAACGTGACTAAAGCTTTTTGTTAGTTATTATTTAAGAATGGGCCCTTATTGATGTCCGAAGAAGTCTTGAGATAGGTATATACACCTCCCAAACCAATCGAAAAGCTTGAGTTGCAGCCGTGTGAGTAAACTGAAGGGCGTATGCCTAATAATTAATAACTGATAGGGCCACTTGTTCAGGTGATAAAACATTGTGTCAAATGATTCATTATATGAACATTATGCGAACTTTGTATAGTTTGAGAAACATGTGAGTTTTCGAAGAGCACAGGTAATATACGTACCTGGTATTTGAAATTCTCTCTCCTTTTTATGAAAAATGTTTGTTGCAGCTTGAAGTAGCAATGATGGTCTTGCTTCTGCTCCAAATTTGTAATTTCATGGTTATGTAAGTTTAGGAAAGCTCATTAAATTTTCTAGTCAAATAGGTAATTTTAAAATGTCTAGGTTCTTCTTTTTTATTATCAACATATTCATTTTCAATAACTTAACTTAATTCTACTTTACTTTGTTTCTGCTCTTTCTTTGGATACCGCTAACACGCGTTTTATAAACGTTATAATAGTGTAACGATGTAAGTCGCTTTGTTTTTATTAATATCAATGTTATCGTCATTACCATTCGAATTATTATTATCAGCTTGTTAATATTGTTAATTTGTCGTACTTGTTAGTACAAGCATCAACATTATTACTATTATTACTATTATAGTTAGTTATTTTTTTATTTCTTTATTTTTTTGTCTCTATTATAATTAGTAGTGTTGTTCTTATTATCATCATCATCATCATCATTATTATCATTATTATTTCTCTCTTTAATAGCCACACCTTGTTAACGACCATTGTGCTTTAAACTATTTTATTAAGATACGGCTTAGCATGATGTCATGGGCTCGATTTGGGTTCAAACTGAGTCCTTGACCATGCAAGTATTCATTTGATGCAATAAAACCACTTAGACATATTGGGTTGATAAGTTTTCACTCCCAATACTACTTATTCCATGCTACTTTCCTTCTCATAGTGTCAAGTCATCCATAATACTAGTTAAGATACCACCCCTTAAACATCTTAGTCTTATAATCAAACTAAACTACTTAATTAGCTCATAATCTTCAAACCTTCAAAGTTATCATATTACCCTTCATTCTCCTCATACCATGCTTACGTGGCAATTAACTCATGACATGTACCCGTACTAGAGCATCACACACATACATACACCTCTTAATTTTCATTCAATTATCATTAGAATTCACCTAAAACATTAAACCATACAATCAAGTTTGAATTTCATCCAGACATCTAAACCCTAACCACTGTGTCCATGGCAGCACACGCACAAGGCCAACACATACGTACCTCAGTAGTTTCCTTCAAACATTTATCAAAATTGATCTAAACACCTTTAAATCAACATAAGGAAGCCTAAATTTCCTCCAACCCACAAACCCCTAACGCACCATGCTCATCGTCAAGCTCCAAGCATTTCAATTAAATCTGGCATTCAAAAATCCAAGGAAATCACATATTGATATTCACCAAAGGTGATTACATCACTATGCAAAAACTTCAACCACAAAACAATTAAACCCAAATTAAAAGAGATTAGGGATTCACCTTTTCCACCCAGTTGAACACTTAAAGAAGGTGAAGAGGGGAAGATGGAAGATGCAGTGGCGATCGGGCGGTGTTAGGATGGCAGGTTGGCAGCGAAACTGCAGCTCGACAACTGGGGGTGCATGGTGGCTGAGCAAAAAAACAGAGGCGGAGGGGATTTGGGCAGAGGCGAAAGAAGCAGTGAGGCAAAGGGGGTTTCAGGTAGTGGACGGGGGAAATTTGGGATTTTTTAAATTATTTGTGAATTTTATTTTTTCTTATTTTTTGCCTTTTATTTTATTGACACATTAGTTCATCTAGATTTTTTCTTTTTTGATCCTAGTCACCTTCTTTTCTTTTCTCTTTTTTTTCCCAACATGTATTTTGGGTAATTTCTTGACTAAAAATTAATTAATTAAATTTTACACCATTTGGGTGTAAAATTTGAAAAAAAGAGATTTTTTTTTTCAATTACTACTTCTTGCACTCTTTTGTATATGTAACTTAACTTATTATTATCATTGCGTTATTGCCATGTTTATCTATATGTTATTGCTATGATAATTGTTATCATTATTATTACTACTTTTTTCCTAAAATTACATGTTTAATAATTAGTCTAATTTTCCTTTAGCTATCATTGAAATATTCTTTATTATTTGAATGGGTTATTCAAGAATGTAATAAAAAATTTTTTGAGGCCACTCTGCTGATTCAAGCTGCCATTGCACAAACATATATATATATATATATATATATATATATATATATATATATATATATATATATATATATATATATATATATATATATATATATATATATATATAAAATACTGAATTGAAATGTGGTGCCAACTTGATTAATTTGTAATTAAGATAATTCAAGGTGATCTGCATGATTTTAGATTCAGGCCGTTACATGCTCCCTTCTTAAAATAACTTTCGCCTTTGTAACCTACAAATTGCAAAGAAACCTTGGGTTTACCTCAAATAGGTATGGGTATTTTCTTCTCATGTCTTCCTCTATCTCCCACGTGGCTTCACATGAAGTATGATTAGCCCACAAAACCTTAACTAAAGGAAAACTTTTATTCCGAAACTATTTAATCTTACAATCTAATATTTGTATAGGATGCTGCTGTTACACCAAATCCTTAGCGACCTCTAGAGGCTCCACTGTTATGATATGATTTAAGCCTGGAACTTACTTTCTGAGTTGTGAAACATGAAAATGTTATGCACACGCAAAAGTTCTACTAGAAAGTCAGCCACGAGATTTAACTTCTCAATAATTTCATAAGGCCTGATATATCTAGGGCTCAATTTAGCCCTGGTATTGAATCTTCTCACTCCTTTAACTGGAGATACCTTTGAGAACACTTAATCGCCAACCTCAAACTCGATTAGTCTCTTCCTTTTATCAGCATAGCTTTTTTGTCGACTCTGGGCCACTTTAATATGTTCTTGAATTTTCCTTATCTTCTCAGTGGTCTTTTGAATTAACTCAAGCTCTATCGTTAAGGCTTCATCGAGCTCACTCCAACACAGTGGCATTCTGCACTTTCTTACAATATTTTAAAAGGAGTCATTTTGATGGTGGATTGATAACTGTTATTATAAAAAAAAAATCCCCTAAGAGTAAGTAATCTTCCGACTTCCCCTAAAAGTCAAGCACACATGCTCCCATCATATCCTCCAGGATTTGATTCACTCTCTTAGTTTGCCCATCAGTCTCAAGGTGATATGAACTACTAAAATTTAGCTGGGTTCCAAAAGCTTTCTGCATGGCTTGCCAAAATCGAGCTTGAAGCCTTTGGTCTCTGTCAGATGCTGTATCCTTTTAGTATGTCATGCAATCAAACTATTTCTTTAACATACAACTGTGCTAGTCTTTTTACACCCAAGTGTCATGAATTGGTATAAAGTGGGTAGATTCTGTCAGTCTGTCCACAATAACCTAAATAGCATTCTTTCTCGAAGCAAAAAGGGGAAATCATGTAACAAACTCCATTTAAATTGAATCCCATTTCTATGTAGGAACCTCTAAAGGCCTTAATTTGCCTACTGGACGATGATGTTTAGCTTTCATCCTCTAACACATTCGATATTTTTCTACATATTATGTAATTTCTTTCTTCATATTACCTGACTAGAAGAATTGCCTCAAACCTCTGTACATTTTTGTCCCTCCTAGATGCATTGAGTAACGAGTATTATAGGCTTCCTCTAAGATCTTTCTTTCAGTTCCTCCTTATTGGGTACACACAGTCTATTTTAAAATCTAAAGGTTTTATCCTCATGTATTTCGAAGCCAAGTGAACTTCCCTGTGTAACATTCTGTCTAGGCTATTTTGACTTAGCATCATCCACGTGACTCGCCTTAATCTCTTCTATCATTAAAGGTTGCACTTCCAATGCTGAGAACAGCCCATCTATGAACTCCAGTAACACAAGTTCAATGCTATTTTTTAAGATCACTTAGAATGTCATATTGGGTACTAATCATTATGTTTAAGCCATGTTGGGTCTTCATACTCAGTGCATCTATTCCACATTCGCCTTCCCAGGATGATATTGAATTTGTAGATCACAATCTGTAAGTAACTCCAACTAATGTTGTTGCCTTAGGTTGATCTCCTTTTGAGTAAAGACATACTTTAGGCTCTAATGGTCAGTGTAGATCTTGCATGGCACCCCATACAGGTAGTGTCATCAAATTTTTAAGGTGAAAACCACCACAGCTAACTCCACATCGTGAGTTGGGTAATCCTTTTCATAAGGTTTGAGTTATCTAGAGGCATAGGCTATTCCCTTGTCATCTTGCATCGGCACACAACCTAACCCATTGTTAGAAGTATCATTATAGACAGTGTACACTTTTCCTTCTATAGGCAAACTAAGGATAGGCAATGTGGCTAAGCATCTCTTTAGTTCTGGAAATGCCTCCTCGCACTTGTTTGCTCACTCAAATTCTATCGTTTCCTTCAACGAGTTGGTTAGTGGGGATGCTCTTTTTGAGAAATCCCCCATGAACCTCCTGTAGTATCCTACTAAGCCTAGAAAATCCTTACTTCTGTCGCATTGATTGGTCGAGACCATTCAGTAACCATCTTTATCTTCTACGGGTCAACTTTAATCCTTTCCTTGGAAACTACATGCCTAAAACATGTCACTTTAATCAGCCAAAACCTTACACTTCTTCAGTTTAGCATATAATTACTGCTCCCTTAAGGTTTTTAACATGATCCTAAAATGATTAGCATGCTCTTTTTTGTCTTTAGAGTATATTAGAATATCATCTATAAATAGCACCACAATTTATCCAAATAAGGTCTTAAAACTCTATTCATAAGATCCATGAATGCAATAGCGGCATTGGTAAGTCCAAATGGAATCATTGTATGCCCATAATAGGCATATCTATTCCTGAAAGCTATTTTGGGGATGTCTTCTGAGTTAATCCCAAGATAATGGTTGCTATATCTCAAATCAATCTTTGAAAATACCCTAGCTTCTTACAATTGATCAATCCGATCATCTATTCGAGGGTAAAGGATACTTCTTCTGAAGGCTAATTTTGTTTAACTCCCTATAATCCGTATAGAGAAAAAAATTTCATCCTTTTTCTTTGCAAACAAAATAGGGCTCCATAAGGTGATACACTTGGCCTAATAAACCCCTTTTGCAGTAATGCGCCCAACTGGCACTACAAAAAATGTAGTTTTTACCAACAGGGCACATGTGTTGGTAGAAGTGCTTTTTCTATTGGTAAACACAGTACCAACAGATAAATATTTATCAGTAAAATGTTGGTGAAAAACCTGATGGTAAAAGTTTTATCAACAGATAATATGATCTGTTGTAATTGAGAACTAACACCAACAGAAAAAACAACATGTTGGTATTGTTCTATTTATACTAACAGTTGATAATCTGATGCTAATAACCTAGTTGTACCAACACAAAAAGTTGTCACTGTTATTCTTTTCCCGCGAAATACGTATTGCCCACATAAATTATCTGTTGGTAATAGTCTTCCCGCCTCTTTCAATCAATGTTATCTAACAGAATAATCTGTTGATAATGGTATTCCTGCTATTTTCATAATAAATAATTGTACTGTTGGTAAAAATTAAGCTATATATGCACCCAATATGTTTTTTTTGGTTGGATAACAAATACACCTACTATAACAAAGTGCATATGTAAAATAATATAACAAAATGATACACATGCTACAACAAAATAAACAACTTTGACTGAGCCTTAAATTCATTGGATGTTCATCATTAAAAATATACACATGACACCTAAAAATGTACGTTTGCATAATGTTGTTCAAAGCACCAAAGCAAGAACATGGATTTAATTCTCAGCAAAATCTTCGGTAAAAGTCATAAAAGAACAAAGTCAACCAAGAAATCGAGATTCAACCTATATTTCATTCATAATGTTCTTCGCCATCTTCATTTTCTTCAATAGCATCATCTTCATATCCATGATTATTAGCATTTACATTCTCACCATCAGCATCATCGTTTTCAATTGAAGCAAGAACATTATACAATATCTCCTATGAAATTGATACAATTCAAAACTTAAATAAGGAATCCAACTCATATCATTTCAATAATTATTCATCATCCATCTAATGGTAAAAATATAGATAAATACAATAAAAATTATCATACCTCTCACTCAACCCAAAAAAACGAATGGAAAAGGCAAAGACTTTAAATGCCTACAAGCACTCCTAAATGCCGTGGACACATTTCAGCTAAGGTTTGGGGTAGGCACCTTCATTCATGTGAAATTTGTATCAAGCATATGAATAAGAATTTATGATACCTTTTTTCATTTCAATTACCTAGCATCTTAGAGGACTATGATCATGTAAATTTCTCTACCATGTTAACCATTCATGTGCTCTTAAGCCCCCAACCTCCCCCAAGTGGGCAGTCTGATGCCTAAACTCTTTTTAAGAAAATTTTAGTGCAAACATGGACCTATAGATCATAAGGGGCAGGTATAGTTGGCACTTGGGCCAGCCGCTGTGTGTGTGCATTCTAGTGTTGACGTGTAGCTGGCTAAAGCAGGAACACTTCTGGCCTAGAAGCTTGTTGCAAGCAAAATTTAAGTCTAGTAGGCTAAAGCAGGAACACTTCTTATTTGAGACCAAGTGACTACCTTATCAGGTTATTTCGTTTTGCTTTATATTCTACTTTTCCCCCTTTTGAATTCAATTAGTGCATCTAATTGTGTCCTGCTCTTTGGTGAATGGTCATTATTGGTTGTATTCTCTTCATTTGATATTTTCATAAATTTATATGAGAGCACTAAGATTTCAATAGATCTTTGAAGTTTTAATGAGCTCCAAGACTCTTAGGATGATCACTAAAATACATAGAGGAGCCTTAAAAAACTTATAGAGGTGGTTTTGAAGTTTGTAAAGGAGCCTTGAAGCTTTTAGTTTGCAAGACAAGCCGGACAAATTGGAGTACGGAGGTTGTTATAAAAGGTAGTCCTATATATATTGGGTTGGTCTATGCAAAGAGTGTGTAGGATGCTACCTATACAGGTATGCATCATATTGACATAAGTGCACAAGTCTCCTAGTTAATATATATCGCCAGCCACAAAATGTATAAAAAAAAAAAAAGGAAATTTGGTTACCTGAAGTATTTAATTTTCCTAGTCAGACAATGAAAAGTTATCTGCACAAGACTGAGACGCCCTACTTCCGCTATAGATATGGCTGCTGGAACGATTACATTGAGAACTGAGGGCACCAGACCCAACAGCCAAAATCGAGCATCCATTGATAAAACTACCCTAGATCGCATCTCACAAATTATTCTTTCCAACTTGTGACACTATAGGGGACGAGACTTATAAACTGAACCCTAGTCTGTGAAGTGAACTGAAAAAGTAAGTTCGGTTTAATTGACCAAACTATTAAGTGAGCAAGATGTTCTATAAGTAACCTGGTAAAAATTGTCTAATAAATTTCCTATTCAATGAGCAGGTTACCAAAATTTTCTCCTTTTTCATATTTCAATTAGTTAAAAATGCAAGTAGTTAATACTTGGTTGCACTGTTCTGCTAGTTGAACGACATAATTAATTGGTCATAATCTTTGGTTTGGTTGGCGGAATTTTTGTCCCTCTCAATGGTTATCAGTGAACAAAGATGTGCAAAACCATGAACCAAGATAGAACTGAAACGCCAGATACATTTTGATTTTATTAAAAACCAATAATTTGAGTTGGTTTTTTTAGTATGGTTTCCCAATTTTAGCTTTTTAAACTCCCATGGCTAGAAATCTGGCTAGTTTATTGTACTATTCCTGTCAGGCTACAACATAAGGTAAACACCGGCCAAGATCAAGATACCAAACCAATAGGAAGCTCTTCACTCATGGATGCATATCAGACTTACAAGGTGTACATAGGGTGTCTAAATCTTGTGCAGGTAACCAAATTTCTTTTTTAGGGAGAGGGGAGAAGTAGCAAATATTATAACATTACCACTATATTACAATCCCAAGAAGTTAGATACAATTTTAGTAGCAACACAACAAAATAAGGAGGGTACAAGTACCACAAAGCACAACACTATAGGTTATAGTCCCATCTGAAGTTGACGACAAACATGACCTAAAACAGTTGTTGGTTGCAACCAATTCAAATTCAACTTTGGGTCCTTAACTTCCTAACGCATTTGGGATCTTCAAGATAAATATAGGATAAGGCTCCATAATAATGCAGCAACTATGGAATCATTAGGAGAGGTGGGCAGCTTGCAAGCATGGCATAAAGCACAATCACCCACAATTGAACAAGAAGACAAGTCCCTTTTGGCATCTCACCAATATATCTTGCAGACATGAATCGAACAGATTAGAAAGGGGAATTCAGACTCACTAGTTTCAGAGCAGACCACCACGATGGATGAAAGTGGGTTCGACTTTGATGGTAATGCTGAAATCTTCGACATAATTGTACACAAAACC
>JAKOGI010000105.1:652500-697500 GCA_029747015.1 Carnegiea gigantea | reverse complement strand
CCTCCTCAGGTTCAACCTCTTCCTTTTCAGGCTCAAACTCCTCCTCTGAACTCACCTCTATCAATTCTGGTGAAGTCGACACGTCTACTACTACCCGAGCCTCACTACAGGCACCCGAAGCTCTTGACGAATAAGCAACATCCCTTGAGCTAGCCTATGGTGGGGAGGCAAGTGGCTATTGAGCTGGAGGTGGTAGGGGTGTTTGTCCCTGGGCGGGGAGGTAGAGGTGGAGCAACCGAGGGAGGTATGCCAAGCACGAGGTAAATATGTAAGAGTGAACTGTAAAAAAAGCCTCTCAGCTCCAGGTCCTCTTTGAATAACAACTCTCTGGTTACTACAATCCATGCTCATATATTATGAAACCTCTACCCATTAAACCCAGGATCTCCTGTAACCTTGAAATCATGGTATCGCAATTTGAACTCATGTCATAGGTGGTCTTATATATGGGTCACCATGACCACATAGAACAGGGAGACATGAGCTGCCACAGAGGTTCTCAGTCCCATATGAATGGTGTATGGGTCTATGCGAACTCCAAGATGATCCAACTAAGCATGAGAACTGCAAAGAAAAGGGAAATAAGCCACATTCACATACATATTTCATAGGAAACACGATTTACCTATGTCATACTCCTAAAACCTCAGAACCCAACCCTCAAACGTCCCATTGCTCACAGTAATTTGCTAAGCACGCTCTGATACCACAACTATAACGCCTCTAAATGCTAATACATAATTATTATAACTTAATAACTTATTATTCATGATTGGAGTGACCCTTTGACCGTAGGCATTACTGTTATTTCGAGTTAGAACAAGGCTACCTATAACTACATGTAACACTAGATTACCCCAGAGAGTCACTAAGTTCTCTAAGCATTAGGATTGAAAACGTACATTCTACAACTTGTTGAATTTATAATACACCTGGAAGACTTAATGCAGAATCGCTAAACATTTTAGTAGACATATTATCCAAAAGTTTATATAGTCAACAAATTGCCAGGAATCGTAGCCTATAAATTACCTTAAGCACTTGGCTAAGTAATCGTCAGCAAAATGCAGAAAATCTCATTTAGTTCTTGCTACCTTCTAGCTTGCCAGGAGAAGGGCTGTTCACTGATCATTTACCCAAAAACAAAACATAAAAACATTTGAATAAGGAGCCTCAGCTTAGCATTCATAGCCTTGTGATGTAAAATATGTTTTGTATTCAGTATAGTTAGGCGCTCGCATTTTAAAACGTTTTTCCTAAAAATAGGAGAGAGAGAGAGAGACAATGTGACTGAAGCTGATTTGCTAGTTATTATCTGAAAATGGACCCCTATTGACGTCTAAAGCGATCTTGAGATGAATGCACACCTTCCAAACTGATTGAGAAGCCTGAGTTGCAGCCGCGTGGGTAAACTAGAGGGCATATGCCCTGATAATGGATAACTAATGGGGCCACTTGTTTTGGTGATAAAAGGTGGTGCCAAATGATTCATCATATGAACATCATAAGAATTTTGTATAGTTTGAGAAATATGTGAGTTTCGAAGAGCACAGGCATGTATGTACCTGGTTGTTGAAATTCTCTCTCCTTTTTAGTGAAAAATAGTTATCGGCAGCTTGAAGTAACAGAGATCGCCTTGTTTCTACTCCAAATGTGTGATTTCATCGTTAGTATAAGTTTAGTAAAGCTTATTAAATTTTCTGGTAGGACAGGTAATTATAAAATGCCTTGGCTCTACTTTTTAATTATCAACATATTAAATATCATTTACTTAACTTGATTCTATTTTCCTTTCTTTCTGCTCCTTCTTTGGATATTGCTGACGCTCGTTTTATGAATGTTATAATAGCGTACTGATGTAACTCGCTTTGTTTTTATCAATATCGACGTTATCGTCATTACCATTCGAAATATTATTATCAGCTTGTTAATATCGTTATTTTGTCGTACTTGTTAGAACAAGTGTCAACATTATTACTATTATTACTATTATAGTTAGTTATTTATTTATTTATTTATTCTTTTGTCTTGGTTATTATTAGTAGTGTTATTATTATTGTTATTGTTTCTTTCTTTAATAGCCGTACGTTGTTAACGGCCATTATGCTTTAAACTATTATGATTGCGACGTGGCTTAGGGTGATGCCATGGGCTTATTTTTAGGTTCAAACTGAGTCCTTGACCATGCAAATATTCATTTGTCGCAATAAAACCACTTAGGCATATTAGGTTCATAAATTTTCACTCCCAAAACTACTTATTCCCTCCTCCTTTCCTTCTCATTTTTAGTCTCAAATCATCCGTAACACTAGTTAAAACAACACCTCTTTATCATTTTAGTCTTATAATCTAACTAGGCTCCTTAATTAGCTCATAATTTTCAAACCTTCAGAGTTGTTATATTTCACTCCATTCTCCTCGTAACCATGCTCACTTGGCAATTAACTCATGACATGTACCCATACTACAACATCATACACATACGTACACATCTTTATTTTCATTCAGTTTTCATTAGAATTCACGAAAAACATTAAATCATACAATTGAGTTTGAATTTTATCCAAGCATCTAATATCCAACACATATGTATCTCACTAATTTCCTTCAAATATTCATTAAAATTTGCTTAAACACCTTTGAATCAACATAAAAAAGGCTAATTTCCTTCAACCCACAAACCCCCAACTCACCATACTTACACTCAATTTCCATGCATTTCAAGTCACTCCAATGCCAAAAAATCCAAGAAAATTACATACTAATATTCACCAAAGCTAATTACATTACTACTTTGGCCATTCTGCCGATTCAACCTAAATTGCATTAGTAGATATGCATATGTAAAATACTAAATTGAAATGCGGTGCCAACTTGATTAGTTTGTAATTAAGATAATTCAAGGTGATTAACATGATTTTGGGTATGGGCCATTATATAGGGGTTTTTAGATGGTTGAATGACTAACACACCCTTGCATGTTATGGGACTTGGGCTCAAACCCCTTTTAGGTCTATTATTTCCTTAAGTCTAACATTTTCTACTCACACATAAGTTAGTACTTATGTCCACTTGATGTAAAACTTATTTTTCCTTTTATTTATGCAAGATCGCCAATGGACGAGCATACTTGCGAGAGAATAATACTATACATTTGTTAGGAATGGATAGCATCTCATTGAGAAATGCTTATGAGTTGTTAGAAGGATGCAACTATTTTAAATTATTACAATCTCATCAAGAAGACTGACTTTTAGCTTATCAAAGCATCATATTTCATGTTCATAATTATGACTAATGTGTCACAATTAGTGCATTAGCCAGTAGAAAAACAATGAGATGTATCCACAAATGGTATCCCTCTTCTAACGAGAGACCCTGTCAGATCCAACTCATTTTTCTAGATATGTCCCGCCAAAGCTTATCGTTATTGTCCTTTAGTGACAAATTAAGATAACAAACATCAAATCAAGTTTCAAGCCATTGATCAAAGTACACATATGAGGCTATAATATTAAGTTTCTCACGTAATATAAGTTAGATTTTTATTAACCTAATCGGCTGTCTCTTGCACACATGGTGTGAAACATATGCTAAAACATTATGTTCTTTTCCATAGAGTGTATGTCTTGTAGCTTTTTGGCTAAAGTCTTATACAAATCATATTTAGACACCTTATTACGTGAACCTAATTTTACAATCTACTAGCAAACTTGAACTCACACATGACCTTTGGAAAGTAGAATATATAAGATTCATTTTTACCCATATGTTGTGATCACTTTTTGTCATTATCAAGGTAACATTCATGATTTTCAGTTGATAAGTATTCATATTATCATTATGTTAATTTTAATTTAAATCTTATTCTATCTCACATTAATACTCTAATCAATGTATGCAGTTACTTGTCTGAGATACTTAACCTCAAGTCTACCCAACATACCTTACACATTCAAGAATGCAAAATGAGCATGGATGAACAAGAATGTACATTCAAACAATCTACTAATAAGTGTTTGCAAATCAACATATTTGATGTTTGATAATCATTTATGAACATTGGGAGGATGGTAAGTGATTAACACACCAATGCATGTTAATTATCTTCTATGAAGTCCCCTAAGCTCTTGTATGCTAAAAAAAATCTCCTCTTGCTAGGAACGGATTAATGGCTTTGCAACTACATCTCTTGTAGGAAAATACTTTACGTTCACTCTCTTTATGTACTATCTATAACTATCATTGAACTTACTATTTAATTTGTTTGTGTTACAGCAACAATTAAGCTACTTATTGTATGTGATCACAATTTATCATAGTAAATTAGTACTAGATAGTAGTATTCGGCCCACTAACTACATAGTCCAAGTACCTCTTGAACTATACAGATTGTTGCACTTTCAAGGAAAGAAGCCATAAACTTATCATCCTTCTTAGATAAGGCAAAATATGTATGCTTCTTGGTATTTCAACACCATTGCTGAGAACGAACACATATTTTGAGGTTGATTTCTTATCCAACCCTCCTACAATTAGCGTGATAACCCCTTTTTGGTGCAGTACCTATGTACCCAAGCGCAAAATCAAAGGTTTTCTTTAGATACCTCATGACTTAACTGCATGTCGTTGCACTAGTCAAGAGTCCAATTGACATCTACTTAAAGTCATCAAATGTAATATGTGTCATATCGTGCATTACACTTCCAAACACACTAAAAAACCAGTTTCTGCTTATTCATGTCTTTCCTGATGGAGTTTGCACATGTTCTATTGCTCAAGGCCTCACCTTTTTTAATAAGTATGAATAGGGTCACAAACATGCGTACTAAGTTATTCATATCCTTTTGGTACCATTCTTTTACGAAAAAGAACCCCTTGAATATTCTCTTGAAATCATTTCAAGAGCATGCACTACTTTACCTATATGAATCATATCAAAGTTAGCTATTTATAAGTCATCCACATATAATAAATTAGCTACAAAATTTCCTCTAGTCCTTGTATTGCAAACACAGTGATACTAATCAATTATGGTAAAGTTATTAGGAATGATCACACTGTAAAAAGCAAATATACCAATGCATTGAAGATACTTAATGACCATAGAATGGCCTCATATTTCAAAAAGCCTCATGTATGTGACCCTTTTGAATATAACATTTCTATTGTTCCATACAAGTTTCTTCACTCATACATCCAAACGATGTATCTTTAAGTCCAAACTACAAATAATGGTTAAATTAAGGTCATTCAAGGAAAATTACTCACAAGATACGGAAAACTCTTTGTAGTTGATTATGTCTTGTTATGTGTTCCCTTTTAGAACAAGTTGACGCTAATCAATTGGGTCAATAGGCTTACTATTTGAGAGGTCGCTTGTTCTTAATAACTTTTTGTCCTTTTAGAAGGTCCACTAGCTCTCACACTTTGTTAACCTTCTTTGACTCCATCCTATTTTTCATTTTCTTAATCCACTTATTCTTTGAAGATTTGGAGAAAGCATCTTAGTGCATTTTCCTTTCAAACAAGGGTCATGAAAAGGTTATTTTACATCAATGTTCAAACAACAACAATGAATCTTTAGAGCTATTGTGTCTTGATAGAGATATACATCGTCTTGGGAACTCCTTCGGATTGATTTTACTCCCATTCAAACTAAGATAAATAATCGTGCTCTCAATTGAGACAAGAGTATGATTACTTTCATTCATTTTTAATTATAAAAATTAATATTGATGATAACTTTATTTGTCAATAGTTAAAATCCTTCTACTGGAATAAAGGGATTCAACTTGGCTTGGAACATTAATAGAGATAAATCTTAATCTACCCTTCTTTGGAAAGCCATTGTTTCAGATATTATATCTATTGAATTGGATTCAGTTGCACTCTCACCATCTCGCACCCAATGAGTATCACATAAAGATACCCTTCTTTCTCCCTTTACCACTTGCATACAAGAAATCATATACACAGGTGTATACCCCTATAGTCTTAGAACACTTAGGTTTGGACATTTGCAATCTATAACTTAGGTACAATGGTTGCAACTAATTTCATAGGCACTTGACTACAATCATAGATTGTAATGAAAAAGACCATCTCGCAAATAAGAGATAATCAATTTTACCTGCGTAATCGTTGATCCTACAATCCCAATGAGCATTCTTGTTTTCTTCACAATATCATTTTATAGTGGACTTTTAGGGATACACTGCTAAATATTTGCCTTATTCTGATTGAATATTCTAACCAAAAACAAGTCCAGCCGTTAGAATATCCGACAGAATCACTACAGATTTTGGAAGACTTCGTGAAATTTCGATGGATATTCTGACGGACTTATGTTTTGATGGAATTCTGATGATATTTTGACGGAACTGCCATAAAAAATATTTTAAAAAGTCTAAAATACCTTTTTGACCCTAGTTGAATGGAGGAAAAATTCAAAATTTTTTGAACATTTCGATGGAAAAATCCATTGGAATTCCGTCAAGAAAAATTTTTTTTATTAAGATAAGGTGCGGAATTTCTCCCACAAATCTCGCTCCCACCTTCATTTCTGTTGTTTGCTTCATAAAATAGAGAGAGAAATATATATATATATATATATATATATATATAGAGAGAGAGAGAGAGAGAGAGAGAGAGAGAGAGGGAGAGAGAGAGAGAGAGCGCAATGCATCACCAACAATTACCATCGCCCCCACCGGCGCTTGCTGCCATCCCCCCACCATCACCTCCTCCCACCATCATTTTCCACTGACTTATTGAGAAGATTTTCATGTGTGTAATTTGTACCCAATTTTGTAATGAATTAAGCATATACATTGAATTTGATACTTCATACAATTAGTTTGCATGTAATTTTGTAAATTTGATAGTTTTTATAGCTGTTTTGCTGCGTTTATATTAGTTTGTTAAGTTGATAATTTGTTCTTAATTTTTATACTATAACTTATTGATAACAAACATAATTTTTTATTATTAAATAGAATTTAATGTTAACATGAATTTAACATCAATAACAAAAATTCATTACGTATTGGCTACTTGCAAAATGTTTGTACAGTCGAGTACTGTAGTTTAATTTTTTTAAAAAAATTAAAAAAACCGAATGAATTTTCGCCGAAACCAAGGGATTTTCAAAACCGATAGATTTTGACGGAAATTCCAACAACTTTTTCCAATAATTTAAAATTTTGAAATTCCGATGGACGGTATGATTCCATCAGAAAAGCTTCCAGTAGATCGTGTTATTCCATCCGAATGGCTTCCGCACAAGCCATATTCCGACGTCCTCCGTCGATTGGAAATTCCGTTAGAAAATTCATGTTTCGATGGAAAAATATGCTTTTTCGGTCAGAAATTTCGTTGGAATAACGATAGTTTTTATTATTGATAGTAAGAATCTATTTCCTATCATCACAATATTTGCTAATAATTCATATTTGGCATTTAATTGGCCCATAAGGTGCTATCCTTTCAGTTGTAGTCTGGTTTTCACCCAAGCTTACATGTTTTTTAGAGCCATGTGTTGCCTTAGATTCATATGAGGTCTAATAGACTCGACTCTATCAAATGAAAAGTGATAAAACATAGAAGCTTTATGCTTTGTGATCACATCCATCAGAACGCAAATGTCAAATGGATCAACTACAGTGAGATTCGACTAATATAACCCTTTCCAAATAGTTTTTCCCCCTTGTTTTTCTTCCAAAAGAATGCTCAAAAGTGTGTTTGTGCACTTGCGTTTGTTAACAAACCTTCTTTTGTCAGCCCTTACATACATTTGTTATTGGCCTATATGGTCTAGTACATCTAGCACCACAAACGTTTCAGATCACCATAATTACATGAATAAGGAAATGTGGAAAAAACGAACTCTTGGATTAAACTACTATTCACATAATAAGCGAACCATCCCTAACAAAAGTAGAACTACAAGAGTTTTGCTTCAATGCTATCAAAATAGTCAAGATCAAACCTAAAGTCAATAAAACCAACAAAGAAACATTATTTTAGTGAATCTTTAGCACAGTTAGGACATCATGCAGTATAATGTATCATCACCATGTAGGATTAGCTTGCATGTATTGATTAGTCTAACAACCACTTTGTTTTTGTTTTGATAGGGGTCCACATCAATCCATGTAGGAACCCGTCGAAACCCCAGTATACCTTTATGTTTGTATCTACTTGGTTCGGAGTTCTATACATTCTTAGGCTCAGTGAAATCATAAGCACAGTAGCCCAATTCGCCTCGATTGAAGCACTTAATTTTTGCTAAATTATTTTCTCTTGCACGTTTTTCTTTTCCTTGTTGGTAATGCTTTGTTTTATAATTTGGCTGAAGCCTTCTCAATCTAGCTCCTTTCATTTTTTCTCTTAGAACCATTACACGCTCTTTTATGGGTGGCTACTTCTAAGCAAATGTTCTCACTATGATAGGCTGCTTAAAAAAAAAAAAAAAAACATGCTATACACAAGCTCTCATTGGGCCTTAATTGTTTCAGTACCATTTTGGTTTCAAGTCAATTTAATTCAGTTCAATTTGCGTATAAAGGATCATTATCATTTTCGGTCTTCCCTCCATATGTCTTAAGTATGTAGCACTGGCGGCGCTTTGAAAGTAGTAGATCATAACAAACATATCAAAATCCTAAAATAATTTCTTACGAATTTGCTGAGAAGTAACCCTGCCCCCAAACAAACCCTAATTTCTTATGAATTTGTTGACTAGCTAGTCCTCCCCTCACCCCAAAAAACCCTCTTTCTATGAGGGGCAAGTGATTCTGGATATAGAGAATGCTCTATAGATGATATCTCGAATTTTGTATCCTTTTTTTTCTATTAATGCATGGTGGTTCCACACTATCTTCAGAAATTACAAAGCGGTTTTTATAATATTACTTATAAGTGAGCAGACAATGTATTCCCTCTGTAACAAAAAGGAAAAACTAAAAAAATAAAAGTAGCAGCCTCCAATAAAAAAAGTAGCCTCCAAGAAGCCGCTAATATATATTGTCTAGTTTGTATGTTGTCGAGTGGGATGGAGCATGAAAAATCAGAGTTCTATGTTGATGATCTAATCTGAGCTACATAATGAGGCTTATTGATTCACACACACATACACATGTGGTAGTTGAGCAGCCATTGTCCCTTCGATAGATGAGTTGGCGGAAGTACATGGGCTAATGGTGTACCTCAGTTACATTATATAGAAAAAAATACACAAGGTACCTCAAATTTTGTGTAAACAACTTTAAGGACTCTCAGTTTTCAAAAATAACTATAAGGTACCTTGACTTATGAGGCAGCTAGCAAAAAGGACCAAAATTCTCTTTTTTAATTTTCATGTAATACCCTTAACTTTTCATATTTGCATTTTTAACCCCAATCATTAAAAAGTTTCAGAAAATAATTAGCATAATTAAGTGTAACTAGTAGTTAATTAATCTAATTAACTATGTTTAAATGCTTGAATCATCATCTTCTTATCCTTCTCCTAACTATTGTCACATTGTGCACTCACCAGAAGAAGCCACTTCAGTAGCACATTTACTAAACTATACCACTAATATTGTTTTAAAATTAAAAGCAGAATTAGCAAAGATTAAGATTTAAGTTAAGGATGTAAAGAAGCAATTGTCCGTAATCAATCTTTCTTTAATCAACAAAGCTAGACATAGTGGAAAATATGATCTAAATATTAGTACTCTATTTCAGCATAAGTATCATTTGCAAAACCCAAAAAACAAAAATTCATTTTCTTTGCATAATATAATAATCCAAAAGAAGTAGAACAAAAATTAACCAAAAAATCGTTTGAAAAGGCAGAGAAAGAAGAAGAGGATGAAGTATAAGTAGTATAGTCTCGAGGAATTATAGAATATATTTGATAAAAAGCAAAACCCAGAAGTACTAAACAAAATCATGGCCGCAATAGGTGATAAACAAGATATACTATCTGATGATAATGAAGGGACAAACAACGTCCATTAGAAGAAGAAATATATCAGTAGAAGAACTTAATTAAACTAGAGGATCTTAATGCTGTACCTTTAGTAGAAGTTAGAAGAAAACTGGATAAAAAATATGGAAAAATGATATTGGAAGATGAAATCAATGTGATTGGAGAAGAGCCTAACATAGATGAAATCGAGTCCAATCTCGTTAACAATGTTTTTCCTAAACCTGAAGAATTCGGAGAACCTTCTAGAAGAAATACTTATTTTATGAGACCTTTCTTCTTCTAGGTTTATCCCAAGGAAAACTGCGGCCTTTGAACAAATTAGCCCTACCCTAATTAGCCAAAAAGGATACATTTTAAACATCGATGGAGCTTGTAACAGAGAAGAAATAATTAAGCATTGGAAAAGAGGTATGAAACGTGTCCTAAATTTAAATACTACATGGACTGTTGGATATTTCCTAAATTATATTGAACATAGTTTTTCTGATGTTGTACCTAACTAAAACGATTCATCAAATGACTAGTAAAAAATGCATTGGAAAAGATATCCTTATAGTCATGAGGGCAATTGAAAAGTTCTTAATCTTTTTAGTTCTAAAACCTTTTCTTATTTTAACTGATTGCAAAGGAATACATGATTTGTGAAAAAGAATTTATCAAACTTGCAAATACAAGAGAGACTTCTGCTTTGGCGACTATGGCTTAACTAGTTCTCTTTCTCTGTTGGACATATACAGAGACTAAGGAACTCTCTAAAAGACAGTTCAACTCGAAAACTCGTAGACGATGATCGTCTGAGCAAAACTCCTATCGGAGAAGGAGGAAATCCAAAAAGAAATGTCATTATTACTGGGACAGGTTTCTCCTTTTGGTAGAATCCTTATGGATATTTTAGAATTCTATGCAAAAAGTAGATTACATTTTGATCTGCTATCTTCTGCCTACCTAATAGCATAATTATTTAGCCTTTTAGAGTTACAAATGAATTACCTAAGATGCCCTTATGATATCCTAGAAAAAATAAGTTTTCATGTTCAAAAACAATGGTTGAATGAGTGGTATGTTGGCTACATCGACTATTATCATAATTATCCATGTGATATTTAGGGATCATGGAATACTACAATCTACTTTCTTGATAGAGTTGGAGTTTGTGGCGCTAGTTTTTCAGCAAATTCAATATCTCCGGATGACCCCGTTGTTAGGCAATAATTAGTCACACTTTATGTGCCTCTTTCATCTAATTTTAGCTCGTATAATAATATAATTTTTAGAATTTTTACTTGTTTTATTTACTTTTGTAGGTAATGAGTTTAACCGAGCAAGTGCCATGAAAATGAGCAAAAACAGGAATAAAAGAAGAGGACAAAGCAAAGGGCGACGGGGGGACGGTCAACTGCGCGACAGGCGTCACGCACCAGCCAGCAGCAGCCACCAGCTAGGGGGTGGTGATTGCCGTCGCCTAGGCGACTCCAAGGCCATCGGCCAGGCGACAGTCATCCGGCCCCTGGGTTGTCAGCGTGCTGTTTTCTTCCTTGCTCGATTCGTATAAAAGGGGCTTGTTTCGGGACATTTGGGGGTTCGCTTTTGGGGCGATTTTTAGGCTAGTTTAGCTTAGGGTTTAGCCTCAAAAACCTCAATAGGAGGAAACAAAGTGGGTAGATTAGGATTAATTGGGTTGTTTTTGGGATTCAAGTGTTGTATATTCAAGTTCGTCCAAGCAATCCATCAGCCTTCTCCTTTCTCTCTTTTTTCTTATTTCATGTTTGTTCTTGTTTCCTTGTGTTTGATCTTGTTAGTTTAGATTATATTTTTCTTAAATGTTTAGTTTTTATTATGATTTTGCGGTCATTAGTTGTCTTAATCCATATTAGTTTAGATTAATTATCCTAGTTTATGCTTGTTGAGTCACTTGTTAGCTTAGGTTTAATTTTGGATTTTTGTGTTTTGTTGATGATTGGTTCTTAATTTTGGTTGGCATGGATTGTGATTAGCCTCTGATGGCTAATTAGTCTAGGATTAGGCCTAACCACATCTAATCTACGCCTCCAGTTGAGAGTTTTCTCTCACACCCGCCACATGTTCGATGAAATGCTTGAGAAAGCTTTTATTGTTATCTTTGGGCGGTTGACTTATGAGGAGAGGTAAGGTCAACTAGCTAGTGTGAGAGAGAGAATAGTAGGGGTTGGGACATGAAAATAGTCCCGATCCTAGCTAGGTCTGTGGGTTGCTAACCTTGTGGAATAATTGGGCTGACCCCTTGAAAATAGGTGGTTAGGCCAATTATGCTTGCCAATCACCCTCGAGAGAGGACTTGGGTGGTCTTTTATGGTGCAATTGAGCATCTCAATTGTTGTCGTAAGTTAGGCAGGTTGGGACTCAACTAAACTATCTAGCTTATTAATTGGTCAAATTGGAATTCCAAGCTCTTTTCTTATTATATTCATTAGTTTAGCTTAGCTTGCTTTTCTTGCTCCTTTTACTTGGCCTAAATTGAAACACTCAACCCAATCCCGGTACTTAAAACCCAACTTCCAGTAGACGACACCCTAAGTAGTTGACGATAAAACCTTGCACTTGGGGTTATAAATGTTAAAACTCGAATTCTTCCCCTATTAAGTTATTAGGGCCATTGCCAGGGAGTTGCTGTTTTTCAATATCGGGGTTTACTTGAGCATTCGAGGCTAGGCCCCAAAAGAAATTTAAAAAATCAAAAAACCTTGAAAAAAAAATTCGAAATGGCTATTTGCCATTTACCTCAATTTGAGTGTGAACCTCTTTGGAATATTCGTCTCGATTGAATGATTACCGTGCTCAATATATGCATTTCACATATGAAAAATGGGAAATATGCAATGTTGAGCTTGAGGGGATAACACATGAGACCCGAGCCACCCTTAAGTCCATGTGTTATGGTGGTTTGTGCTTTTCAACCGTTGATGACATGTGGGATTTGTTTGAAACTCTAGCTTGGCATCAATGGCAATCTGATGATGCCAGGGATCCATATTATCACTACCCTTCGTAACCCCCATTTGTTGTGCTTTTATTGCTAATCTTTTGACTATGATGTGCATTCATGTCCCTATTATGATATCTCTAACAAGTGTTATGCTAGACTTAGCGCTATGATAGGGACCATGTACGAGCGACATATGCACTTCATTAGTGAGATGAGGGAGTGTGACCTATTACATGAGACCAACCTGACTCTAGTCTATGTTAGTCTCTATGATGATTGCGAGTCTCCCCTTCCACTAGAGTTGAGTTTTGTTGATGATATACCTTCAACCGACCTAGAGGAAGCGTTTGACCCTCCCTTGATTTCTTCACCACTTGTTGCTCCATCCTCTCCTAGCAGACACATTGGCACTACCGTTAGTGCTTTGACCTTACTTGCTTCTCCCTTCCCTTTAGCTTAGTGCACAGGGTTAGAGATGGGCGAGCATTCTAGGGTGAAGCTAGTTTTATTGAGGACGCTGTGATTGCTTGGTCAAAAGAACCTCCCTCCATCGAGTCACATCTTGAGGAAGCTCCTTTCAAGGAGTTGTGTGATGATAGTTTGGTGGTTGGTGCCGTTCCTAACATTGAGTATGTCGACCCAAATTGCATCAAGCCACTTGACTTGACCCCCATTTCATCCCCCCTACTTCCCACCACCCTCTTTCACTTACATGCATTCCATGAGTCCCTAGATGATATTAGCGGGTATAATTCCTCCTTTGACCCTTCTACTACAAACCTAGAGGACGTGTAAAGCTTGTCGTAGAGCTACAAATTTAACCACTACTTGGACTTATAAATAATATTTATAGCATAGCAAAATAGGATCGATCTACGAGGAAGGATTATGTCAAAAAGTTAGTTTAATTCTAGATGATTTTACTACTCTTTGTAAGTCAAAAATAAATCAAAATTAATAAAAAATCTGGAAAAATACTTAATATTACTCCTAAATATTCTAAATTTAATTCTGAAAATAAAACAGTATGTAGCTATTCTAAATAATCTAGAAAAATAAAAACAGAATAATAACACAACATTCAACTAAAAATAAAAGCAGAAAATAACAAACAAAAAATTAATACTAAAAATCACAAACAGTAACCTAAGATAATATTCTTCAAGTATATAAGCTTATAACTCCTGAATTATAACTAATTAATTTCAGAAAAATTAAAACAGAAAATTAGCTGCAGAAAATGACACAGAAAATTAAATCTGAAATTAGAAAAAAAATAAACTGCACTAATATAAATACGAAATTAATAAAAATAATTACCGAAATTTAAGGATATAATTTTTTGGACTCAATAACACCTAAAAAGCATGAAATAAAATTAAAAACATAATTTTCAGATTTATTGAACTAAAAACCTGCACATATCCAATTCACAAAATAATTCTGAAAAATTATCAAATAATTTCCAAAAATTTCGAAATTAAATAAAGGCAGATTAGGACACTATATAAACTTGAGAATGGATTAAAATTTGAAAAAAACACAAAAGGAACTATTTTTAATCTAATTTCTAACAAACTAGTAAATAATGGCAAAACAGAATAGAAATTAAATGTGAAAATTATAACCACACTAAAAATCAAAATCTAACTGATCTAATATTACCAAGACACTCATAAAAGACTACTCTTTTGGGAGGGTAAACGAAATTTGTACTAAAGCTTATAAATTGACGGATAAAAATTGACAACGAAATAAATTGACTGAACTGCAACAAATAATTATCAAAGATACCAAATTTATAAAAATACTTAGCATAATCTATATCCGCCATGCAAATTAATGTTTATCATTAACATACAAACCAATTTTTATCCATGAGTTAAATTGTAGAAGATACCCACCAGCGGATCTTCCCGGTTTTTCCTTATATTATAATTTAATTAGGTCCAGCCATAATGTAAACCCTACTAGTTTTGATAACTCCTACATCAGCACAAGAATTTAATCAAACTAGAGCATTACGTATTAGAAAAACATCATCTAACGCTTGGTAACCAATTTACCAGTAAATCGATTTAACAAAGATCTAAAACGATTACCTAATTAAAAGAGATGGGTTTGAGTCATCATGATTAATTAGGGTGATACGAATGCTTAAAAGACGATAACTTTTACGTATTAAAGCCTTTTAAACTATCATATGAATTCGTATTAAACTAACTAGCATGCATTCTAATTAATATAATACGAATATCATGAACGATAAACACTAATCGCTATAGAATCATGAATAAGAATCAACTAGACAATTAAGCATAAAACCTGTTTCAAAATAATTAATTTAGCATGGTTTCAAATAGATTATACTAAGCAAAAAAATTACTCACTCATATTAAAATCACAAAATTTACCCAAATAATTCAATAAACCAAACAGCTAAAATAAAACAAAATAAAACAAAGTAAAAACCAAAAAAAAGGGAGGATGGATGTTGCCGTGGGGTTTTGCCTAGCATGTGTGCGTGATGAGAGGTGATTGATGAAGAATCTGGTGAAGGAGGTAGAAGGCCGTGGCAAAAGTTGGAATGGTGATGTGTATGATGGAGGGGTAAGATAATGAGGGGGATGCGTGGCTAGTTGGATGAGGAAGAAGCCAATGGTATGAGGATAGAAGATGATGGTGATGAGATGATGAGGAGGAAGAAGTAGAGAGGCTGCTTTTATGGTGGGTTAAGCAGCTGCCGTGGGTTGAAAAATATGAAGGAGAAGAAGCTGATGGTTCTGCCGTGGGGTTTATGGGTTGATATATAATGGAGAAGAAAGGAGGGGTGGGATAGCCAGGGGTTTTTTTTTCCCCTTCCTTTCTTCCCTAGACTTCTTTTCCCGCAAGACTTTTAGTTTTCCTCCAACCCTTGAAACCCTAGCCTAATTAAATAATTATGGAAATAATATTTTTCAGAAATTATTATTTTTGGACCGTCTTTATAGCCAAGCATGTAAACACGAACCTCGACGTCCTCTCTTCTCCTTGTTATTTTATTAATGCCTAAACTGAAAAATATATAAAACAAAATAAATTAGATGAAATAATATATATAATATAATCGAAATAATTATGAAAACAATGCATGATTTTTGGCTTAACAAATTCCCCCACACTTAGACTTTGGATGTTCTCGTGCAAAGAAATCTTAGACTCGACCTAAAAACTTACCCTCTTTCTTTCTTATAAAGTCATGCATAACTATAATATTCATACTAGTCCTTGGCTTGCTTTAAAAACAGTTTTATTGAAAATGAATTAGTTTTTCCTCTTGGAAGTGAATGATTTCTAGACATCTAACTACCATCAAAGAATTTCTTCATCAACCTTACAACATTTCCTTAATGAAATAACAAGTTCAATAATTATCCATCTCTTTTAGATATGCATACACCGATCAAGAGGTCTAAAAAATTTATGATAGGAAAATTAAGGCATGGTATGGCAATAGAGACAATTGAACAAGGTAGAATAACTCATTGAACTGATTATAACTTGCCTTGTACTTATTTTTCTGGTTCTTCTTCTTTTTTTGTTTTTCTTTTTAACTCCACTGGCGCACATATTCGAGGCCCATATAGATTCCTAGAAATTAAACACTCCCTGTCTCACACTCACCCGAACAGAGGTGCTGGAGCAAATATTTTATTTTCATTATTATTTTTATTTATTTTATTGACTCACTAGTATGGAAAGCAAGCTTTTCAGTGGCAATATTGCCTCAAAGGGTAACACCCAGTAGCACATGCCTCAAATGGGTACTTGTCATTCCCGACTTTGACTCTTTTTTTCCCCCTTCAATAAGACAAGAAAAGTCACAATTTTAATAAGTTATTATAGTCTAGGAAATGGGCTAGGCCACTTTATTGCCTCTGAAGCGGATATAATACATGATCAAATAAGATGAATAATCATGACAGTTACTCATTAAAGAGATATATGAGGATCAACTCAAACTTCTCTCAAAGACAGCTAGCATGCTCAGAAGTCTTCGCTTATAAAAGAATAAACTATAAATAGCTAAGAAAACCAAAAATTTTTGAACAAGCAAGCCTAGCATAAACTCATATCATTCATAAGAAAAAAAAAATTCTCGATTTTCTTTGTTTGTTTTTTTTTAAGAATAAAAACTACAGGAATTAAATGCAGGATGCACCCCCCACACTTTATTCATGCATTGAACCTAATGTATGCAAAAAGATAGAAATAATGAAAATAAAAACAAAATCAAACGGGTACTTCCCTAAAAACGTTGGGTTGCCTCCCAACCAGCGCCTTTGTTTATAGTCATTGGCTCGACTTCATGAAACTCCTGGATCCTCTAGTTGGATCTCTTCCACTATATCATCAATAATCTGGTAGGGCACTTTATGAAACTCAGTATGATCAAGACTCTTAGTAAGCATAGTTAAAAATTCTTCTTCATTGGACAAGTCATAAGTATCTTGGGGCAACTCATCAATAACATCAAGTGTATACACATAATTCACATCGGCAGAAAATCTCATAGAATCAAAAATATTAAATTTAATCACATCACCATCAAATTCCACGGTTAATGCTCCTTTATGCACTTCAATTTTAGTCCTAACTGTTTTCAAAAATGGCCCGCCAAACAAGATGGGAATATCATAACATGCATCATCCATATTCATCACATAAAAATCAGCAGGAAACACAAGTTCATTCACTTAGACTAAGACATCCTCTAACACTACATCTGGGTAAATACTGCTTCGATCAGCTAACTGAAGCACTACACCAGTTTTCTTTAACCCTCTTAAGTTCAGTTTGTCACAAACAGACCTAGGCATAACATTAATGGAGGCACCCAAGTCAAGCATAGCCTTATCAAAGTAAAGATTTGCTATCTTACGAGGAACAGAAAATACACCTGGGTCATTGCACATAGGGGGAAGTTTCCTTTGAAAAACTGCAGACACATTTTCCCCCACACTTATCTTTTCATTCCTACTAACTTTCTTTTAGTAGTACACAATTCTTTCAAGAACTTTACATAACGAGGTACCTGTTTAATGACATCAAGGGGAGGTACGTTGATCTGTACCTTCTTTAATGTCTCTAAGATCTCTTGGTTAGCCTCATTCACCTTAAAAGTAGGGCTTCGAAATCTACTAGGAAATGATGGAATTGGCTTATAAGGTTCTCTTTTCTTCTCTCCTATTTCCTTAGTAGTTTGATGAGAATCTGAATCTAACTCTGGTTCAGCCTCTTTAACCTCTAACTCAGGTTCTAACTCTCTACTCTTCCTAGGTTCTTTTAGTTCTTTCTCATGCCTAAGTGTTATAGCACTAACATTCTCCTTAGAGTTAGGGTAAGGCTGAGATGGTAACCTATTTTGCATTTGAGCCTGCAAGTTACTAACTATGATATCAGTTGCAGTCTGTCTCTCTTGAACATGCTTAAGAGTTGTCTTCAAAATCTGGAACCTATCATCCATCTTCTTAAGGACTTATTCTAGTAAGAAGTTGGTCATATCTTGATTAGAAGGTTGACAAGATATTTGGTCAAAACTAGGTGGATTGGTTTGAGGGTCATCCCTAAGATTTGGGTGGTCTCTCCATCCTTCATTATAGGTGTTAGAATAGGGATCATACCTCCTTTGACCTTGATTAGAATAGACAGCATTAATATTCTCCACTTAAAGTATAGGACATGCATCAGTAGGATGCCCTTCCAGACAACAAATGCCACAAATGACGGCCTTTTGTGCTCCCCCAGTGACAATCTTATTCAATATAGCAATAATGTAAAATAACTGACTCTCTACAGATGAGCTAGAACTAATCTCATTAACCCTTTTAATTTATGACTCTCTAACACCAAACTGCTGAGTATTTTGGACCATTAAATTGAATAAGTTTCTAGCTTCTGCTAGAGTTTTATTAACTAGAGCCCCCCACTAGCAGCATCAACCATATTGCCATCCATAGGAAGCAAACTCTCATAAAAATATTGAATCAACAACTGTTCAGTTATTTGATGTTGGGGACAACTGGCACACAATTTATTAAATCTTTCCCAGTACTTAGAAAATGTTCCCCCATTCATTTGTTTCATACCACTTATGTCCTTCCGAACAGATCCAATTCGGAAAGCTAAAAAATTTCTCTAAAAATGATTTGTGCAATGCAGTCCATGTAGAGAAAGATCCAATAGGTATGTAATACAACCAATCTTTAGCATTACCAAGCAAAGAAAAAGGAAAAGCTCTCAACTTGATTTGGTCTTCAGGAATCCCACCAGGCACCATAGCAGAGCATGTGCTAAGGAATTCACTAATATGACGGTATGGGTCCTCTCCAACTAATCCATGAAACTTGGGTAATGGATTAATGAATCCAGAGTTCAGTTTTAGAGGTTTATCTAATGCAGCATAAGTAATGGACATAGGTTGGATTTCTAGATTAGGGGCAACAAGTTCCCGAAGAGTGGATATTCTTACCTCTTTAATGTTAAGACTTACTGGTTTAGGACAAGCTTATTTGTTTTTAGCTTCCAACATTTGCTCTTTGTCCTCTCCAATTTTCTTACCACTCCTTAATTTCATACATTATGGGCAATCTACAAAAATTAAAATACTAGAGTTAAAACAAAACAATAAAAGTAGAAAAATTAAATAGAAGTAAACTAGCAATTTTCTTTTCTTTCCCCAATAACGGCGCTAAAATTTGTAAAGCTTGTCGCGGAGTTACAAATTTAACCACTACTTTGACTTATAAATAATATTTATAGCATAAGAAAGTAGGGATCGATCCACAAGGAAAGATTATGTCAAAAAGTTCGTTTAATTCTAGATGATTTTACTACTCTTTGTAATTCAAAAATAAATAAAAATTAAAAAAATCTAGAAAAATACTTAATATTACTCCTAAATATTCTAAATTTAATTCTGAAAATAAAACAGTATGTAGCTATCCTAAATAATCTAGAAAAATAAAAACAGAATAACAACACAATATTCAACTAAACCTAAAAACAGAAAATAACAAACAAAAAATTAATTTTAAAAATTACAAACAATAACCTAAACTAATATTCTTCAAGTATATAAGCTTATAACTCCTGAATTATAACTAATTAATTTTAGAAAGAGTAAAACAGAAATTTAGCTGCAGAAAAATGAAACAGAACATTAAATCTGAAATTAGGAAAAAATAAAATGCACTAATATAAATACAAAATTAATTAACAAAATTACCCAAATTTAAGGATATAATTTTCTGGACTCAATATCACCTAAAAAGCATGAAATAAAATTAAAAACGTAATTTTCAGATTTATTGAACTAAAAACTTGCACATATCCAATTCACGAAATAATTCTGAAAAATTATCAAATAATTTTCACAAATTCTGAAATTAAGTAGAGGCATATTAGGACACTAAATAAACCCTAGGATGGATTAAAACTTGAAAAAAAACAAAAGAAACTATTTTTAACCTAATTTCTAACAAACTGGTAAATAATGGCAAAACAGAATAGAAATTAAATCTAAAAATTATAATCACGCTAAAAATCAAAATCTAACTGATCTAATATTATCAAGAGACTCCTAAAAGACTACTCTTTTTGGGGGGGAGATAAACGAAATTTATATTAAAGATTATAAATTAACGGATTAAAATTGACAACTAAATAAATTAATTGAAACGCAACAAATAATTATCAAAGATACCAAATTTATGAAAAATACTTAGCGTAATCTATATCCACCATGCAAATTAATATTTATCATTAACACACAAATCAATTTTTATCTATGAGTTAAACTGTAGAAGACACCCACCAGCGGATCTTCCCCGTTTTTCCTTATATTATAATTTAATTAGGTCTAGCCCTAATATAAACCCTACTAGTTTTGACAACCCTTATACCAACGTAAGAATTTAATCAAACTAAAGCATTATATATTATAAAAACATCATCTAACGCTTTGTAACCAATTTGCCAGCAAATCGATTTAACAAATATCTAAAACGATTACCTAATTAAAAGAGATGGGTTTGAGCCATCCATGATTAATTAGGGTGATACTAATGCTTGAAAGACGATAACATTTACGTATTAAAGCCTTTTAAACTATCATATGAATTCATATTAAACTAACTAGCATGCATTCTAATTAATATAACACGAATATCATGAACGATAAACACTAATCGCTATAGAATCATGAATAAGAATCAACTAGACAATTAAGCGTAAAACTTGTTTCAAAATATTTAATTTAGCATGGTTTCAAATAGATTATACTAAGCACAAAAAAAATTACTCACTCATATTAAAATTAAAATCACAAAATTTACCCAAATAATTCACGTTTTACAGTAAACTAAACAACTAAAATAAAACAAAATAAAACAAAGTAAAACCAAAAAAGGGGAGGATGGATGTTGCCGTGGGGTTTTGCCTAACATGTGTGTGTGATGAGAGGTGATTGATGATGAATCTGGTGAAGGAGGTAGAAGGCCGTGGCAAACGTTGGAGTGGTGATGTGCATGATGGAGGGGTGAGATGATGAGGGGGATGCGTGGCTAGTTGGACGAGGAAGAAGCCAATGGTATGAGGATAGAAGATGATGGTGATGAGATGATGAGGAGGAAGAAGAAGTGAGGCTGCTTTTATGGTGGGTTAAGCAGCTACCGTGGGTTGAAAAATATGAAGGAGAAGAAGCTGATGGTTCTGCCGTGGGGTTTATGGGTTGATATATAATGGAGAAGAAAGGAGGGGTGGGATAGCCAGGGGTTTTTTTTTTCCCCCTTCCTTTCTTCCCTAGACTTCTTTTCCCACAAGACTTTTAGTTGTCCTCCAACCTTTGAAACCCTAACCTAATTAAATAATTATGGAAATAATATTTTCTATAAATTATTATTTTTGGATCGTCTTTATATCCAAGCGTGTAAACCCGAACCTCGACGTCCTCTCTTCTCCTTGTTATTTTATTAATGCCTAACCTAAAAAATATATAAAATAAAATAAATTAGACGAAATAATATATATAATATAATCAAAATAATTATGAAAACAATGCATGATTTTGGGCTTAACAGGACGTGCCTAGGAAGATCATGTAGAGTACTATCTTCGATTATGCTTTTGATTTTCCTCCGGCATTTGATGAGTTTAAAAGGGCACTGACTTTCTTCACTATGATCTTATTAGTGTTCTCTTATTTGCACTATTCTGAGATGTACGTAGCAGTGCACAACAAGCTCTTACTAGCTTTGACGGCATCCGAGTTGGCGCTACGAGTCTTGAGTGATGATGAGGAGTGGTTGATGCTCCTGAGACCTCCACAACACCATCCTAGAAAGCCATAGTTCGGGTACAATCGGTACTTGACCTGATATAACCGTTCTTACATTCCTCGCTTCTTTTTATTTTCTTTCTTTTTATTTTTGTGTTTAGTTGTGGATATTAGGTTGTGTTTTTGTTGGTGATCAACTTTGAGGTGAAACTTGGGATATTGTGGAGCCGATTAACGGCTATGATTACCTTTGTTTGTTTTTGTGCATATTTGTGTTTTGTAATTGGTGGTGTTATTGGATTTGTATTTATTAGTTTTTGGTGATGTTAGTTTTGTATATGTGTGTGGTCTTATTGTTGACTTGGTGAGATTGTTTTTGCGGGGGTGTGTAGATTGTTTTCTTTGTTTTTGTATGTTTTTGCAGTGGTAGTGACTCCTCAACTCTCAATGTGGACATTGTGAGATTTAAGTATGGGGGTGGGAAGTCGTATACCCTTTTGTTGTGTATATTTATGAAAATTTTTCAATTTTTAACTTTTGTATAGTTTTTCTTCTTGGCCTTGGGGGACTTTTATGCCGCGGTGCTTGGTTTCTGATCTTTGATAACTTGGTTGCTAGCTTGTATATAGGTCAAATATCATGATAGAACACTTGTCTACAATGCAATCTCCGGCCTCATAATAACCCCATTTCACATGTGTGATTTTGTGCCTACCTTGTACATTTAATCATTGAATTTTGGTATTAGTTGTTAAAATTTGGGTTTAGGGGTATTCTACTTGGTTAACTGACTTCCAGTTTTGGCTTCATTGTGAGAAAAAGGAAAAAAATGAGAAAAACAAGAAGTGTAAAAATGAGCTTATCTCTGGTACTTCTATTTGGGCTTGAATAAGTGTCTTGTACATTCAAATAAAACCCTTAAATAGTGAAGAAGCCTAAATATGTGCTAAATTGTTCCTCAAGGAGTTCAAGGCCTAATAAGGTAAGAACTACCCACCCAGGCGAAGGAGCATAAGGAGAAAAGTAGAAAACAAATGAAGAAAAGGGGGAAAAAAACAACAAAGAGCAAAATAAAGGAGTCATAAAACAAGTGGAGGTGACCTTTTACCTAGTTTTACCCTAGCATTAGGAGTCAATACACCTTACACAGAGCACCAAGGTGTACAAATCACGTAATTGTTTTGCGTGGAGTGAAAAATGAGAACCGAGGTGCATTTATAGCCTATGTGTAACTTGAATGTATGTTTTGCTTGTATATATCTAGGGAGCTAGATTGTTAAGATGACAAAATCGAGCTAGATGTGTACATATTTATCCCTTTGCCTTGTATATATGTTTTGTTTTCAAAAACCCAAAATGCTTCCAAGATTTTGTGGGTATATCTTTTGCAAACTCTCGCGAGACCTCACTCATTCACTTGGGGGAACCAAGGTGTTTAAAGGGCTTGTTGTATACGCTAAATACAACCGTGATTTCTATGATAGTGAGTTAGGTTCTTAGGTTAGATTTTCTTTTATTTTGCTCGAGGATGAGCAAAAGATAGGCGTGGGGGTATTTGTTAGGTGATAATTATTCGCATTTTATGTGCCTCTTTCACCTAATTTTAGCTTGTGTAGTAATATGATTTTTAGGATTTTTACTTGTTTTATTTACTTTTGGAGGTAATAAGTTCAACTGAGCAAGTGCCACAAAAATGAGGAAAAAAAAAGGAACAAAAGAAGAAGACAAAGCAGCGGGCAACAGGGGGCCGCTTGACTGTGCAACAAGCATTGCGCCCCAACCAGCAGCAACCACCAGCCAAGGGGTGGCGACTGCCATCGCCCAGGCGACCGCCAGGCCATCGGCCAGTCGATAATCATCGGCCCCGTGGGCTAATAGCGTGCTGTTTTCTTCCCTTCTTGATTCGTATAAAAGGGGCTTATTTCAAGACATTTGGCGGTTCGCTTTTAGGACAATTTTTAGGCTGGTTCAGCCTAGGGTTTGGCCTCAAAAACCTCATTAGGAGGAAATAAAGTAGGTAGATTAGGATTAATTGGGTTGTCTTTTGGATTCAAGCATTGTATATTTAAGTTCATCCAAGCAATCCATAAGTTTCCTCCTTTCTCCCTCTTTTCTTATTTCATGTTTGTTCTTATTTCCTCTTATTTGATGTTGTTAGTTTAGATTATATTTAGCTTAAATGTTTAGTTTTATTATGATTTTGCGTTCCTTAGTTATTTTAATCCTTGTTGGATTAGATTAATTCTCCTATTTCATGCTTGTTGAGTTATTTGTTAGCTTAGGTTTAATTGGGGGTTTTTATGTTTTGTTGATAATTAGTGGTTAATTTTGGTTGGCCTAGATTGTGATTAGCCTCTTTATGGCTAATTAGTCTAGGATTAGGCCTTGCCACACCTAATTTACGCCTCTAATTTAAAGTTTTCTCTCATGGCCGCCACATGTTCGATGAAATGCTTGAGAGAGATTTCATTGTTATCTTTGGCGGTTAACTTATACCGAGAGGTGAGGTCAACTAGTTAGTGTGGGAGAGAGAATGGCTGGAGTTGGGATATGAAAATAGTCTCGATCCTTACTAGGTCTGTGGGTTGCTAACCTTGTGATCTAATTGGGCTAAGGTCAACTAGCTAGTGTGGGAGAGAGAATGGCTGGGGTTGGGATATGAAAGTAGTCTCGATCCTAACTAGGTCTGTGGGTTGCTAACCTTGTGATCTAATTGGGCTAACCTCATGAAAATAGGTGGTTAGGCCAATTAGACTAGCACATGACCCTCGAGAGAGGGCTTGGGTGGTCTTCCGTGGTGCAACCTACCATCTCAATTTTTGGTGTAGGTTGGGTAGGTCAGGACTCATATAAACTATTTAGCTCATTAATTGGTCAAATTGCAATTCCAAACTCTTTTCTTTTATGTTCGTTAGCTTAGGTCAGCTTGCTTTTCTTACTCCTTTCACTTGGCCTAGATTGAAACACTCAACCTAATCCCGGTACTTGAAACCCAACTCCCAATGGACGACACCGTGAGTACTCAACGATAAACCCTTGCACCTGGGGTTATAAATATTAAAACTCAAATTCTTCCTATCTCCTATCGTGAA
Source organism: Carnegiea gigantea (assembly GCA_029747015.1). NCBI lineage: Eukaryota > Viridiplantae > Streptophyta > Magnoliopsida > Caryophyllales > Cactaceae > Carnegiea > Carnegiea gigantea. The sequence goes on along the minus strand of JAKOGI010000105.1, from coordinate 672,151 downwards.
AGCTTGGGAATTTGGAATGGTAGTTTACCTCATGGAAATCCCATGTTCAAAGAACCCATTTTTCTCAAGACTAACTAAACTTCCACAATGCATGTTCAGAAGGATTTATTGGATTCTTACATCTACAGATGGTCTAACAAGAATTCCATATATTAGAAGCCTATATGTGATGATACATCATGCAATAATTGACTATGAAAATAGAAAAACCAAACCAGTCCATTAACTTGTTCAAATAGTTGATCTAAATGATCCCAATATCAACTACAACAATGGTTTCCAGAATGACAAGAATTAGTTAGTGATCTTACTTTAGTAAGAGCAATTAGATTTTACAACATTTATTATCAAATGTAGGCATTAATTGAACAATGAAGAACACTAATGCATAGCAGAAACACTAATTCTATTTATCATAATGAGTTTAGCAAATATATAAACGTAAAATGAGCTACTTTAGAAGATGTCTTTGATTATCTCTTTGATATAGGAGCTGGGAAATTCTTATTAAGAAAAAAAAAGAAATATCTTCGTGAATTGTTTGAAAAAAAGGATCTAGAGTATCTTCAACTTGATAAAGATTTTGATGATTATCTAGGTAACGATGGACTAAAAGACATTATTGGAGATGAAAGCATGTAGAATCTCAATATGAATGACTACTCTCGTCAGCATTAAAGGCTCTAAAATGTAGTTGCACCGTTATTATACTATTTTGTCCAGTGTCAGCAAAATAATGTTGTGTACTACAGCCATGTGTGGACAGCTGTAGTCATCTGCAAATATTAGTGTATACTGTAGCCATTCGCGCATCCTATATAGTCCATCTCTTCTATAAAAAGAGAGATTGAGTGCTGAGCAGGGACACAGTTATTTGAGCATGCTTGAGTAAAAAGAGAAGTCGAGAGTCTCCATTTCTCTATGACCAAGCATATATGATAATCTTATTAGCTTAAGTCCCTCTTAAATCTTTTTATTATAATATTTTCACTTTCAAGCTTTCAATAAAAGAAGTTTTCCAGTAGGGAGCGTTATTCAATTGAACCTTATGTCTTAAATATTGTAATTCCTTGATTAAAGTCTCACCATTGTTTAAAATATAAAACTTGATTAGTGACTACGATGTGAGGCAAGAAACGAAATAAATCTATGGTACTCCTGATTTAAGAAAGGCGTGTTTGAGATTAGCAATCTCTACAAGCCGGAAGCTAGTAGAACTCTGGAATCTAGCGCCGACTAAGTTCAGGTAATGGTCAAAACTCTCTAATTAAACTTTAATTATTTTGCTAAGTATGGTGGGTCTATAATCACAGAAAATGTAATATTTATGATATAAGTAGTAGATTGTAATAACTAGTACCAGTATAGTCATTATAAAAAGTTAAATTATTCAAAACAAGCATCTTTCTTGAAAAAATCCAAAAAATGCAAAATTACTAAAAGTATCTCATTTGGGTCAAAATTGAAAATTTCTAAAAATTGAAAATTTCTAAAACTTTGGGGCCAAAATAATAAGAAACAAAAGACCTAAGAGTCTGTTATTCGAAAAAACAGGGTACCTCAGTATTATTTTCAAAAAGTTAGGAACTAAAAGTTGTTGTCCTAAAATTCAGGGTACTTGAGAGTCATTTTTTGCATTATATAGTACCTCCGACATTTCACTTTATTTTCTTGTTATTCCATAAATAGATGACGCAAGTTGTTTTTGCAAATTTTCTATATTTGTACAGTTGATGCATATTTTTCCCAAATCGTCTTTATATTAATAAATTGTGATTAATTAAATTAGAATTATAAAAATAATTTATATAAAAATAAAGTCAATTGTTTTATGAAAACAGAGCAAAAGGTTTAATCAATTGCATGCGTAGGAGATAATATATATTATGTCAAGTGCTTGCACATTGTGGACTACTAAATATTTAACCAGATAACAATTGGTATTTAATATTTAGATAATTTTATACCTCTCAATTTTAGTATGCTAAGGGTGTAATAGGTAGTGAATTTATTTTAACTAATTTCTTCATGTATATGTTTTGTGAAACCAGGCAAGTAATTTTTGACGTTCTTAATTGTACTAATTTTCACTTTGTTTAAATAAAAATGTCATGGATTTTGTGAATCATTTGAGCCTTTCCTACGATTTTTTTTTTTTTTTTTAAGAAGTAAAGTAGACAAAGTGAGTAGTTAACAAGTTTATTTATAATTTATCAAACTCACATAATTAAGTAATGCAAAACCAATATTATTCCTTAATTTGTCTTCTCTGACATCTCATGAGAAACTATTGGTGATTCTTTAAGTTTCCTCCTCAAATTAAGGATTTATAAAGCTAATGAAATTCTAAAGATTTATTTGTTACACCAGAGAGCAAACTTTATGTGAGAGGAAAAATCAAACTTTGAGGACAACTTTCTATCAACAGTATTTTAGTACGACTCATTGAAATCTTATTCATGATTTTGTTAATATTTAACGATGACGGACTAACAGTAGATATATTTTGAAATTGAAATAAACCTTAAAGATAGATAAGGCTAGTTGTGAATCTCTAAATGGTTTTTTTTTTTTTTTTGGGAGTCTTTAAACAAGGTTGATAAAAAGATAGCAAAGAAAGCTGTCACTATATCAAAGAACAATGCAGATGAAAGGTTATATCAAACACTAGAGATAAACAATGGTGAGAAGAATGTCTTCAAGTTAGCAAGAGCTTAGGAATAGAAAACCAGAGACCTACGAAACTTAAGGTGCATCAAAGGTGATGACGGTAAGGTCTTAGTATAAGAAGCAAATGTAAGAGAGAGATGGCGGGGTTACTCTCCTAGGCTGTTTAATGACTAGATGAGGGAGTATTCCCAAAGCAATGGGAGAGGGGATCAGGAGGGGCAACAAAACTACATGTTCTGCTACTGTGTTAGTAAAGAGGAGGTTAGAGATGCATTAAGTTAAGATGAAGAATGGAAAGACTGTGGGTCTGGACCGTATCCTTGTGGAAATCTAGAAGTGTTTGGGTGAAAAGGGACTAGAGCAGTTAACAAAGCTTTTTAATATCATCTTTAGGACTGCAAAGATGCTCTTCCAATGGAGAAATAGTGCAATCATCCCACTTTACAAGAACAAAGGTATTTCCAAGATTGTAAAAATAATAGGGGTATTAAACTATTTATTAACACTATGAAGTTGTGAGAAAGAGTGATTGAAAGAAGGTTGATGAAGAATATTTTAATTCTAGAAAACCAGTTTGATTTTATGGCAGGTAGATCGACTACAAAAGCTATCCACCTCATAAGAAGTCTCATGGAATTATATGGGAATAAGAAAAAAGAATCTTCACATAGTGTTCATAGATCTAAAGAAAGCGTATGCTAGAGTACCGCGTGAGGTGTTAGAGGAGTGTTTAGAAAAGAAAGAGGTGTCAGTGGCATGTATTTGGGCTATTAAGATTTGTATAGGAGAAAAACAAGTGTTATGACCTCAGGAAGAGACACAGAGGACTTCTCTATTTACATTGGGCTCCATTAAGGCTTAGCTTTAAGCTTGTTTCTTTTGATTACTGCTATGGATAAGCTCATAAAAGGTATTCAAGATGAGTTGGGGTATCATGGTATGCCATTTGCTGATGATATTGCTCTTATCAATAAGATTAAGGATAGACTTAATTGCAAGTTAGAGCAATGGATACATATCTTAGAATCTATGAAATTTAGATTGAGCAGATCCAAGACTAAATACTTAAGATGTGGGTTCAGTGGTGAGGAGGTAGGTGGTGAAGAAGTCACTATGGGAAGTGTGGTAATACCAAGGGCCGAGAAGTTTAGGTATTTAAACTTGATCATTGAGGAGAAAGGAGACATTGACGAGGATCTTAACCAATGGATTAAAGTGCGGGCTAGAAACAATGGAAGAATGCTTCTGAAGTCTTCTACGATAAGAAAATTCATGTAGGACTGAAAGGGAAAGTTTATCGAATGGTACTCATACTGGCTTTGTTACATGGTTTAGAGTGCTGACCAATGAAAAAGACTCAAGTCCAGAAGTTAATAGTAGTAAAGATAAGAATGATTCGATGGATGTGTAGCCATATGATATTGAATAAAATTAGGAATGAAGTGAGTAGAGAGAAACTAGGAATTGCACCCATATAAGATAAGATGAGGAAGACTAGACTAAGATGGTTTGGCTATGTTAAGAGGACGAGTGTGAATCCACTGGTGAGGAGGTGCGAGATGATTAACCTTTTTTAATGTAAAAGAGGTAGAAGATTGCCAAAAAAAAGTTGAAACAATATGATTAAATATGATTTGAATTATCTAGGACTAATGGATGGCATGGCTGAGGATATAAGTTTGTGGAGATCTAGGATTAAGGTTGCAGGTCACATGTAAGGTGCTTCTAGTCCATCCTTTGGCTTTCGTTTAAGTAGTGATTGTTGTTGTGTTGTGCTAGCTATTATTATATTCTATATTTGAGGCAATCCTATAGGCTAGTGTATCGATCTTCACATGGGTATTATTATCACACACATGATTGCTTGAGTAGTACCCTCATCATATTGGTGTTATTACTCCTACACCCCTGACTATTTAAGTGTAGACTATTCTTGGCTAGATTAGTAGTATGTTGTTCATTGTTGCCTAATGTACACACAACTCTTATCCCTAATCTCTTACCCCTCAACTTTGTTACTAATTGGGTTTCAACTTCAAAATATTTTCTTGAAACTTTTTATGTGGGTCTATGAGAAATGATCTCTACACATGCAGTCCTATATGCGGAGGTAAAGTTGTCAATATTCGGATCTACTGAAATCTCGTAAAAGCGGAATCCACATTGAGAGTTGTTGTTGCTACACGTGTCATTTCATTTATGGGAACTATATAAGTAAATTTCAATGTGGGAATAAAGATCCTATACTTTGGATGCGAAATTTACATTGTTATTATTTAGTCATTATTTATTAGGTACACAGGCTTAGAGTTCTTAATGAAAGAAGAATTTTAGAAATATGCCAATGCTGAGCCCAACTTCGTAATTTGATGATAATTTGGTCATATTTTCATGGTCGTTTCAAGCCTTCTAGCCTTGTTCTGAAAATCACATGTTCCTTTTTGCAAATTATTCTTTATAATCGGGTGGACAATGCGTTTTGTCTGCCTGGCCATTTCTATGATTATGTTAATGTGTAGTAAGTTTTTGTGAGCGGGAGTTGCTCTTGCGATCTTGTCCTATGTTGACTTCCTATAGGTCTTGAGTTCAAATTTGTCTGAGCATAAGGCTAAGGCATTTTTTTTGTCTTCTAATCTTCCTTTGTTTTTTTAAAAAAGAATTTTGGCTATTAATTAATTTATTTACACTTTATTTCCTTAAATCTTATTTATTTATTTATTCTATTCAACGAAGTTGGGTCTCTCTCTCTCTTATGTTGTGTGTGTGTGTGTGTGTGTGTACACACACGCACATACACACACACACATACACACACAAACACACACACACACACACACACACACACACACACACATATATATATATATATATATGAAATATTGCTTACTAAATATATACTATAACTCACTAAAATTTATAATGCAACTCACTAAGATAATGTCATGACTCAAAATATAAACCGGAATGCATAATTGTGTATTGTCTACTCACTTATTTTGATTAGGAATAGTTAGTATTGCTTATTAGGTCATATTGATCACTGAATATATTTTATAACTCACTAAATATTTCTCACGGCTCACTAAATAATTATCGTAGCTTGCTAAAAGGAAAGTAAGAGTAGAGAAATATAAAGGTCACAATATAGCTCACTAAAAAAAATAGTACATCAAAATATGAACAAGAACATGTATGTACTCACTTAAATTGTGTATTATATGTGTTGCTCATTCTTTTTTATTATCAATAATTGAAACTAATCACTATATCATATTTATCACCAAATATATTTTATGACTCACTAAAGACTATTACAACTCACTATATAAATATCATAGCTCACTAAAAAAGAAAAATATAGATGATTCAAATATAATTTAGCGAGATTCAGATGCATAATATCATATTTTTTGTATAATAGCACATTTTAATAAACTGTATAGTGTTTTTAATGAACAAAACTCAGGCATATAAAATGCACTAATTTGTGTATGTCTGCTCACTAAAAGTATCTATCATCTCACTTAAAAATGAGTGTCAGCTCACTAAAATATTTTAGTGAGCTATAAAGTGTTTTTTGTGAGCGAAAATGGGTGTGCATTAGCATATTTTAGTGAGCCATATTGTAACACCCCAAATTTTTAATTTCTTCTTTATTACTAATATTAACCGACGTGGCAGCGGAGAAGCCTAAGTGGGGTGCTACCGCCGTATTTCCTTCTAGAAAATACCAAGCTGAGTATCAACCAAGACTCCAATGCAGCTATATCCTCAAATCATAACATCAGTTTGAGTCTTACAACAATATAACAAAGTCCAAATTGAATCACAATCCTTAAAACAAGTCAAACAGAAATTAAATAAATTCGACTAAATCTTGTTTCACGGCCTTCCACTAATTCGAGTTCCCAGCCTCATACTCGTGCACTTCACCTGAAAACAAAACATTTTGAAAAATAAGACAAACTTAAGAACAACCAACCCTAACAGTCAAAACACACACACAAATTCATTTTCAAACCATTTTAGGAGTGGGGAACAACCAATAGATCAACACCTACACATTCCCTGCAGGAGCTTACAATATTCTAAGTTCCTTTTTATTTTTCAATTTCAAGTTCTTAAGGGCGAGCGACTTCACTGGATCTCCTGGCCTGTGCTTGGGTTTAATGCAGCCGCTTAACCTTAACCTGGCCTACCGTCAACTTGGACGGTTACCGCTTAAGCATACCCTGGCCTACCGTCAATATGGATGGTTACCGCTAACTTGGCCTACGTTCATCCACAAGGAGGCACGTGGCCACTCACATGTACGCACCTTACCCGTAGAAGGCTAATGACCTTCAATAGTACAAGAATATAACTCCACAGTATCACCCATTCAGTCAGCGACTTACACATGCATAGCTAGCATTGTTCTTTAACCACATATATCCCAACCCAACCAATTCTGGTCCCAAAACATTTCTACATTATTTTCGCAACACAATCAGCCCAATAACCCACGTACTCACTAATTTCGCAAAATATTTCAACATAAATCATAAGAAATATCTCAACACACATTCACCGGAAAAATGCCCCGAACATCAATACAAAACATATTCAAAAGAACCATCAACCATACTCACAAGTCACATTTTTCAAGGGATACTCAGGGAAGGGTTAGGGCATGATTGTTACCTGCTTAGCCTGACTCTCTATAACCCAATTACACCAAAAATAATTTTTAAGTCACTACTTACATCAAACAATTAGGTCCAACCATCAATTAAATTTTTAGAAAATTATGAATATTAAAAACTCCACACACAGTATTACAGTTCACTGCCCAGATTACTCCCAGATTTTTCCCCCAACTTCCCATGGCCATAACTTCCACTCCTAACGTCAAACTTTTATAATTAAGCCCAATATAGAAAGGCTAACTTGTGAAGTATAAATTTCATTTTGCAACCCTGGGCAGAATCGGAACCAAACAAGTTTAAATTCTCCAATTTCCCTAAATTGTCCCAATTACTGACAGTTTCACACAGTCTCGGTAATTTAGTCATAACTTCCTCATTTTAACTCTGATTCAGAAAATTAAAAATTTTCCATTCATAGGACACGTAAATATGCCTTCCAAAATTCTTTCATGAGTTTTGGAGGGCCATATTATTCCGAGTAAATTTGTGAAATCGACTCTAAAACTAGATGAGCAAATTAGTGTTTATACTATGTCCTTTAAGCTTATTTTCAACTAATCTCAATGGAAATCCTTTCCTAATATGAATGTGTCACCCTCACCCCAAAACACACTATCCCTAACCATCAAATAACTCAACCATAACAAAAGCGTGAATCTTTACCTCGAAACGATTCGCAACGAAGGAAAACCTTAAGTCGAATTGCTCCCCAACTTGATACTCCTCTCCGAACAACTTCGAAGCGGAACCAGTGAGAGAGATAGAGTGGCGGTGAGAGGGAGATGCTGTGAGAGAGAGCGTGTGCGGTGAGATAGAGGGAGTGGCCAGTTGAGAGAAAGAGAGAAAAGAGTGCGAGAGTGGCTTGAGAGAGAGAAGAGGAAGAGAGAGGGGGAAAAATTTTAAAAAGAAGCTAGGGTTTCTCTATCCCTTCCCCCCTTCCACTTACTCCCCATGGTTCCTCATAAATTCCCCCCTTTTTCTTTTTTGTTAAAAACAGAACAAGGATACCAAGCCTCGAACCGACAACCTTTAGGAACCTTTGTGGATGTCTGACCATTCTAACACAACTATTTAACTGTTCTGCCCAAATCATCCCAAAAAAATAAACACTGCGAGCTCAAACATATTAGGTCGGGCGAGATCGTGTCAAATAAAAGAAAATTTAACCAATTAATTATGAATATATATATATATATATATATATTATATATTATATATATATATATATTATATATATATATATATATTAGATATATATATATATATAAGTAAATGAAAAAATATTTGGGGGTTTCACATTCCACCCCCCTTAAAGGAAGTTTCCCCCTCAAAACTTCGCATGCACCAGCTCATTCAAATAGGTGGGAGTTTCTTTGTTCGCATCTCTTGCTCTGGTTTCCATGTAGCTTCCGACACCTCATGATTTGCCACAGAACTTTTACTAAGGGCACCATCTTCCTACGAAGCTAATTTTCCCGTCAGTCTAGGTTGCGTACAGGTTGTTCCTTATAAGACAAATCTTCCTTCAGTTGTATGGGATCTGGCATGATAACAAGGGATGGGTCAGGCACGTACTTGTGCAACTGCATCACATGGAAGACATTGTGTACCCTGGGCAGCTCAGGTGGCAGTTCCAAATGATATGCCACCTCCCTAACCCATTGAACAATCAGGTACAACCCGATAAATATAGGGTTAAGCTTGGCCATTACGCCAAATCTTGTGATGCCCTTAGTTAAAGACACTAGTAGGAACACTTGATCTCCTACCACAAACTCTAAGGGTCTATGTCTTCGGTCATATAACTCTTCTGTCGACTCCGATCCGCTTTCATCAACTCTTGGATTATTCTAACCTTCTGAGTAGTTACCTAGATTAGCTCTGGTCCAATCGTCAGAACATCGTCAATCTCCTGCCAACACAATGGAGTAGCACCGTCGGTTATACAGCACTTTGTGCGGGGCCATCTTGATGCTGGCGTGGTAGTAGTTGTTGTAAGAAAACTCGATCAGTGCTAGCTGCTTATCCCAAGCTTGCTTGAAGTCCAAAACGCATGCTCATAGCATATCCTCTAGGGTTTGAATGGTTCTCCTAGTCTGTCCATCCGTGGCTGGGTGAAAGGTGGTACTGAAGCGCAACAGTGTCCCAAATGCCTCTTACAGCTTCTGTCAGAATCCTGATTGGAACCTTGTATCTCAGTCTGACACTATAGAGCTCGGCACACCATGCAATCGAACTATCTCCTCCAGATAGGCTTGAGCTAGTTGATCCAATGTCCCATGTGTTTCTTATGGCTATGAAGTGAGCCGTCTTTGTAAGTCGATCCACGATGACCCATATCGCATTGTTCTTCCTCTGAGTGGGTGGTAATCGTACTACAAAGTCCATGGACATCGAATCCCATTTCCACTTAGGGATTTCTAAGGGCTGTAAGAGTCCCAGAGGTCTTTGGTGTTCGGCTTTGACTTGCTGATGTATAAGACATTTGGCTACATAGTCCGCCACTTCTTATTTCATATTGCTCCACCAGATTGTTCGTTTCAGGTGCTTGTATAGCTTGTTTCCCCCAGGGTGAACGAAACATGGGGTGTTGTGTCCCTCATTTAGGATTTTCCTTCTGAGTTCCTCTATGGCAAGAATACATACATGATTCTGAAACCTTAGCATCCTATCTTCGTAAATCACAAACCTAGGTGCTTTTCCTGCTAATACTTCTGCCTTGATCTTATCTAACTGTGAGTCCGTGCTCTAGGCGGCTCTAATTTCCTCAACAAGGGTAAGCTGTATCTCTATTGTACATAGTATAGGTCTAGTTTCCCTTATCACCATGTTAAGCTCCAGTTTCTTGAAATCCTCGCACAAATCCCTAGGTAGTGTCAACAAGCTATTGAGAGTGGGGTATAACCTACAACTCAATACATCCGCTACTACACTCGCCTTTCCAGGTTGGTAATGAAAGTTTATGCCGTAGTCTTTAAGGAATTCCAACCACCTTGTCCGCCTCAGGTTCAGGTCCTTTTACGGGAACAAGTATTTCAAACTTTGGTGATCAGTGAAGATCTTGCAGTTCACCCCATACAGGTAATGTCTCCAAATTTTTAGCGCAAACACTACAGCTGCTAGCTCTAAGTCGTGAGTCGGGTAGTTCTGCTCATGAATCTTTAATTGTCACGAGGCATAAGTTATGATACGATCATCCTGCATTGGCACGCACCCCAGTCCATTTTTGGGCGCATCACTATACACTACAAAGTCCTTACCACGTGTGGGTAAGGCCAATATAGGCACACTCGTCAGCCTCTTCTTAAGTTCTTGAAAAACTTCCTTACAACGATCTATCCACTCAGACTTGATAACCTTTCTTATCAAGTTGGTGAGGGGACTGGCGATTTCTTTGAGGAGTTATAAATGAATCTACGGTAGTACCCTACCAAACCCACGACGCTTCTCACCTCCGTCGAATTCTCAGGTATTGGCCACAGATACTCCCTCATTAGACGCTACTACCCCAAGAAAGGGTACTTGACCCAACTAAAACTCACACTTTTTTAACTCGGCATACAACTCACTCTTCCTCAATACCTCTAGGATGATTCTCAAATGGTGGATATGTTCTTCTTGGGTCCTTGAATAAATCAGCATGTCATCTATAAATACCACTACAAATTGATCCAGGTAAGATTTGAAAACCCTATTCATGAGGTCCATAAATGCCACTGGGGCATTTGTAAGCCCAAAAGGCATCACCACAAACTCGTAATGCCAATATCTAGTGCGGAAAGCAGTCTCAGGTATGCCTTCGTCCTTGATCTGGAGTTGGTGATACTCCGAATGAAGTTCTAGCTTAGAGAAGCTCCTCGCACCTCTAAGTTGGTCAAAGGGTAACGGTTCTTGACTGTTATATTGTTTAACTCCGTGTAGTCTATGGCAGCCTCAGGATTCCATCCTTCTTTTTCAAAAACAACACCAGGGCTCCCCATGGAGACGTATTGGGTCGAATATAACCTTTTTCTAGCAACTCATCAAGTTGAGTATTTAGCTTCTTAAATTCCACCGGTGCCATTTGATGAGGCGCTTTAGAGATGGGGGTTGCTCCGGGTATTAAGTCAATACAAAATTCTACTTCCCTAAGGTGTGGCATACAGGGGATCTCCTCTGGGAACATATTTGGGAATTATTGTACTATTGGAATCTCCTAGAGGGATGACTCAGTGGCCTGGGTTTTTACAACATTACATAGGAATCCCTCGCATCCTCGTCCTAACTGCTTGTGGGCTTTCATTGCGGTGATCAATTTCACCCCACTCCTTAAGACCTTCCCTTTGTGAACTACTTTTCCTCATTGGGCCCCCTTAGGGTGATCCTTTATTTTGGACACTCTATTTAAGCCTGATATTTCGCTAACCAGTCCATCCCCAAGATGACACCAAAGTCAGTCAACTCAAACTTATATAGATCGGTTAGAAACGCATGCTCATACATCCTAATAGGACAGTCCTCGTATAACTCCTTACACTTTACAATCTTCCCATCACGGAGAATCACAGACAGTTGAGAGGGTCTATGGGTTGGAACTAACCCTAATGTCTCAACCAGCTAAATAGAAATAAAAGAGTGCGTGGCAACTGAATCAAACAAAACATCTACTAGTTGAGCTTGGATAGAGAATGTACCAGTCACGATGTTCGGAGCGTCCTCTGCTTCCTTCTTGCACCTAACATAAACCCTGCCCCCGGTGTTTCGCGGTGGTTGATTTAGGGGTCTAGCCTGGTTCTGCTGGGGTGCTCGAGCTTTATGATTTGGGTTGGCCGCTTACCCACCCCTATTCTAATAATGTTGCTAGGGCTGCTGTCCCCTATGACACTAATCGGCAACAGGTGGGGGATGTGGACAATCTCCTATCTGATGTTGAGGACTTCCGCAGTGGTACCACCTCTTAACCGAGCGACATTCCTAGGCATAATGTCCCGACTTACCACAAGCATCGCAGGTCACCTTAGGTCGATTGTTGGGGTATTAGCCTCCACGTGCGTTGTTGCTAGGGTAGTGGTTCCGTGGAGGCCTCTTATACGGACCTTGAGGGTGGAAGTTCTCTCGCTGATCTCCCTTTCTCTTAATTCCGTGTTGTTCATTGAAATAGTTGTTCCTTTCCTTCATCGCCCTTTCCATATTTACTGCAGTGTCATATAGGTCCACATAGGAGGTGTACGGACGCACGAACATCCTCTTCTTGATATTAGGGTTGAGCTCGACTTCAAAGCAGTTCATCTTCAGCCTCTCATCAGCCTACTTTCCACTCCTTAGGGTATTGGAGAGCATCGAACAGCTTCTCTATATCCCGAATCTAATCCCCAAAGGCCTTCGGGTTGGGGTGCCATGATAAGCCAGTGGATTGCGACTAGCAAATCTCTTAACATGTAAGAGTTGTCTTTCGCAGTCTTCTTCTCCTTGTCCTCCATCAGTTTCTATAAGTGCTCGTTCTGTCGCTAGAGTTGTTCCCCTTACTTCTGCAACAACTCCAACAGTAGGAGATTGGTAAGGTCCGCTCTCGTAGGCGGATTGGTTTCATCTACTTGACTGCGGGATCCATTCCCATTTCTAAGATGGAGGGCTTCCAGTCGCTCCCTCAAACTAGCTATGGGAATGTCCGGGTTTATGTGGGGTCCTGGAGTGGGGTGACCCGGTCTGAGATTCATCGTTGTTTTCCGCCATCCTGCTCGGAAAAACAAGTCGACTTTAGTTTCTTCCCTAATAGTCCGTGACACACATGCTACTATCGTTTAGTAAAACATCTTATACTACTGCATCATGCAAAATTAACAGATGCTTTTGTTCACAATCACTTGCCATGCTCACGTGGTGCAGTCATTTTATAACATGCTTCATACACACCTTATTAACAATAACATTCCCATAGCTCACTTAATTCATAACTCACAACCAATCACAATGAATATTTGCATCCATGTAACTCAACGAAGTTCAATTGTGTTGATTCAAAATAATAATTACTCCACACCAATACGTTTCATTACATAAGTACTTAACAAAACTTTAGTAGCTCCTAGTCGCTTGGAAAAGAAAGGAAAGATAAAATAAATAGTACAGTCTTAGGAAGCAAAAATTTCTAATAGTTACTAACATCTATTGACCAGGGGCATTCATTGGGCAGGTACCTTGACACATCCTACCACATTTGCCCTGCTTCTAGCGGGCAACCTCAAGCTCGAGTTCCTGCTCAACTAGGTCATCCTCCATGTCTTCCTCTATTAGTTGGTCTTCCTCGGGTTCCTCATCTTCTAGGGGCTCTTTCTCAGGTTCTTCATCTTCTAGGGGCTCTTTCCCAGGCTCCTTATCTTCTAGGGGCTCTTCTTTGGATTCCTCTTCAGTATCTTCCTTCCCTATAGGGTCTTCATTGGGATCATTCTCCTCTAAAGTTTCCTCCTTGGGATTTTCCTCTAGGTCTTTCTCCTCCATGGAGTCTGCCTCGGGATCATCCTCATATAAGGGTTCCTCCCTAGGGTCCTCGTTGCCAATAAATTCTTCTCCCAGTTCCTCCTCTACAAGCCTATTTTCCCCCACAGGCTCTTCATCTTCACTATCCTCCTCCGTTGGTGGTGGTAGGGCCTCATCCTCAGTGTCAAGAGTGGAAGGTTGATCATAGGAATCCATATATATGAGGTGGCCCACTAGCCCTTCTAAATCCAACCCCATAGGCTCCCAGTCACATAAGCAACATCTAGCGAAGAAGTTGAGCAACCTAGTCTTAGGCTGAAGCTCCCTAACCTTGTAACGCCACACTAGGTCGCTCAAGAGGTTCAGGAGGAAGAATAGGGCTTGATTGTGCCCAAACCTCAGACAGTCGTTCGTGATCCCCTCTAACCTCCTATGAATAAAAGCCTCAACCTGTTCTAAGTGGCTAGTCGAACTAGCTCCAGACATCTTTCCCATTCTCTGATAACGGCAACGCTGCCCCATATAACCACAATGGCGAGTCTCATTCATCCTATACATCAATAGATCCAAATCAGATGCATATTTATAAGTAGGTAAGCATATGCAGACATGTCCTTTTTCCCATTCTACGCTTACGCTCTAAGCCGTCCTTAAGTCTATAGGTTCTAATCTTTTAATTTTCATTCCTGGTTTCAATCTTTTAGGCGAGCCTTCAGATCAGTCAACTTGGGCTCTAATACCATCTGTAATGCCCCGACCCCCTCTCAAGCCGTAAACAGTTATCAGGAACAACTTTAAAGATCGCCGATTAGCCCCACAAATCACCACAAGATTGTGACTCCGAATGTGACTTAAAAGGATTTGAAATGACTACTTACATCACCAAATGTGAACCTTTCTTTTTGGGAAGCCACTCTTAAGAACTCCACAGTTAAGCGAGCTTGTTGGAAGCAATGTTGGGATGGGTGATCTCATAGGAAGTTTCCCGAGCAGCGTGTGAGCGAGGGCAAAACACGCTGGAAAGGCCTGTGGTGTCGGTTAATAGGTTTTCGGTTCGATTAACTAATTTTTCGGTTCAGTTACTCATTAACCGTTCACAAATAACAAAAAAGTATGCTTTCTTATTAAATTTTTCATTTTTTATGACTAAAAGTTTTTTATAAAATTTAATTTTGGATTACCATTCATAAATAATTAAAAACAAGGGCACTTTGTTACCTAAATTTTTTATTTTTTTTGTGTAAATTTTTTAGAAAAAAAAACAATTTCGGTTCAGTTAACCAGTGGTTAACTGAATTTTCAAATCGTCCGAATCGTAACCGAACCAAAGATCGAAATCTTTTTTCGGTTCGATTAATCGAACCGATTTTTTTGAAAAAAATTGTACAATTAATTAGTTTTTCGGTTCAATTTTTTCGATTTTTCGGTTCGGTTTTCGGTTTCGATTTTTTTTGCACACCCTTACATAGCGAGGCAAAGATACTGAGATGGACCGCCGGTCAAGAGGACTTGTAAGTCGGTGGGTTAGTGAGACACAACGAGGGCATCGTGCGCGTCAAGTGGGGGTGATTATAACACCTCGAATGTGGCCTAAAAGAATTTGAAGTGACTACTTATATCACCAAAGGTGTACCTTTTTTTTTGGGAAGTCCACTCTTAATAAGTCCATAGTGAAGCGTGCTTGGTAGGGAGCAATCTTAGGGAGCAATCTTAGGATAGGTGATTTGTGGGACTAGTCGACGATTATTAAAATTGTTCTTGATAACTATCTGCGGCCTGGAAGGGGATCGAAACGTTACATATATACTATTTTTAATGTGCTAAAAAATCCGATTATATAACTGATTCTGTACATTTAGTTATACGATGTAACAACGGACCCCTTCTGGTATTAGCATACCGTGTATTACTTAGATCCGCTTTTTGCTGCCCTGCACGTGTGTACCTCGCCTTACTCTTTTTTATGCCTAATTTTTTCATAAATGTTGGCTGCGCGTGACTCCTAATCGTTTAATCACGTGTCTCCTTACTACATTTTATTTATCAATAATTTGTACGGCTGAAATGTGTATGCCCCTAGGAACCTTCAGGACATATTTCTTCAGCTTCAGTCGTCCTTGTTTCACACTAATACGTTTGTTTTACACTAACGTGTAGACTAGAGACTTCTATTTTTGTTTTTATTGTCATAATATAAGAAATTCCTTGTTAACGTCTTGTTACAAACATGATTAAGTTCGTTCAGCTCGCGCATTCAAGTATCTGCCTATGGCATCAACATATTAGATACGCAATGTGCCTAGTTCTAGCAAATGGGCATTCAGTATCTGTATAAGAAGTTTACTTTCAAATCAAATCTTGTTTTAGGTTCACAACATTTTTGATCAATTCATGACTCGTCAAGTAATTTTATGTTCTAATAAACTTTGACATAACTCATATTTTCGATCTTCTTTCAACCTTATTAATGGTTAAAAAAACTAATATTTAGTCCAATAAGTCTATTTATGAATGAAGCAATATTGTAGGAAAGTTTGGGTAAAGTTCAATTTGGTACGGATTTTGTTTCACTATGGTTTGCATAAGGGGCGGATCTACGTTAAGCTCAGGTGTGTCCATGGACACCCGTAACCCCCAAAAAAATTCTAATTAACTAATTTGAAATCTAAGTATATATTATTAATGGACACTCCTCAAAGTGGCCCAAAATAAGCTTTAACCGTGATATGCTTGGATCCGCTTGGAGGACGCCTTCGAATTGGACCGGCTCGGCCCAAATACTAACTCAGCAGCCAACATTTTTTATTTTATTTTTTTTAAAAAAAATTTCAAGCAGACCCAAGCAAATCTGCAAGTGCTTAGACTTGCGCGCTTTTCCAAACTTTCCCCCTTTGTCTTTAAAGCGAGTCTGGTCCTTGGCTTCTTCGATTCTTCCAAGCAGTGCCTACATCTTACTCTCAGGCTCTCCCTCTCCCTCTCCTCCACGGCTCCAGTCAACACTGACATTGGCAACCCAGATCCCAGGGTCCGGACACGATGGCTGAGGCCCCCACCGGACATCGAAAAATCGCCACTGCATCAGATCCTCCACTCGGGTCTTCTTCAACTTTTCAGTGCTTTGACTCAATCGCTCTCCTTCACTCGACCTAGATCCCAACGGCCCCACCCCTAATGCCGCCGCCGACCACCGAAAACCTGTTGCCAAGCCGCCAACAACCTGTCAATGCTACCACTTGCGTACGACCGAGTCAGCAACTCAGGTTAGGGTTTTGATTCGAACTTGAACAGTTAAAATTGAAATTTGTTTGCTTGAATTACTTTTAATTTCTTGCAATCTTGCTTCCCAGATTATATTTTGCAGATGGATTGTGTTTTATGAAATTGTTTGGTTAGTGGATTGTTAAGGATTGTTAATTTGTTATCATCTTCATATGTTATACGAATATATCCTTTTGCAAAGTTGCAATTGTCAGATTTAGTGATTGACATTTGATATTGGCAAATCCTTAAGTTGTTGTCATGTTGTGTGTCTATGAAGTTTAAGTAATAAGAAGAATTTGTCAGGTGACTTGTACTAAATGGATATGTAATTAGTTGATTTCATATGTGACTTGTGCTTGCAATGTGTTGCTTTGTTTAGTTGCTCCCATAGCTGAGTTTGTTTCTCTTTTGTTTTCCAGTTTTATATGGATCAATCATATTGCATTTTACAGTATTTGAAATCTAAACAGTCTAAAAAAGGCTCTAGACACTTGTTACATCAAGGTTTACAAACAAAGTGCTCAATTTTCTACCTCTCTATAAGTTGCTTGATGTGTCCATTATACTAGTCAATACGCGTCTTAGAATTTCTATATTTAGACTTTAGTGCGAATTTGAGCACGTGATTTTGTGTAATCCAAATGAATCCTAACTGTATTGTTGGCAACTGGGCATAGAAAATTGGAATTATAAAAATTTGTTTATTACTAACGTGAAAACATCTATACATGTGAAAATGTCGTCGCGAATTCACACTTATTAACTCTTGCGATTGGTCAACCAGCGCAGCATCCAGATTCCGGAACCGTGATGAGTGAGAAATGGCAACGGACTCATAAATGCCATACCCTGCTGGCATTGCATTTTTTTTTTTTTTAAAACAAGGCCTTGCAGATGAATTTTGTCAATCATCGGTGAGTTGCCTACTTTGCCTTCTTTTTGGTTGGGGAAAAACTGCTATTGAGTTCCACTGTTGCTATTCTTCTACGAATAATTTCTACCATAATTGTTTAAACGTTGTGCTCTTTGAACATTTTAATGTAGTAGTAAGTCTTATGTGAGATTATTTTATATAAATGTGTTATGAAATAGATGTTTTTATGATAATTTTTAATAATAATTGTGACGACTAATATTTCATTTATGAATGACTATATTAAAAATTCCTATTAGATAAGCTATTAGTTACCCATAACTAAAAAATCACTACAAAATGTATTATGAGTCAATGCAAAAACTTTAAAGTTATCCTTAAAAGAGTTTATTTCACAATAACTCTTCTGTGAGATGATCTCACGGAAGAACTTGTGTTCATGTAGTATATAAATATCCTTTTGGTCTTGCCCTTCAAAAAAATTAAAAGTAAAAAAGCTTATATATTCATCTCCTTTGGAGGGGCTACCTTCAACCTTTTCAGTTGATTGTAAGTCTTGTTTTGATTCATTTCTTTGTCAATTGGTAATTTAACATTGGTTTTTGTACAAGTTAAACTCTTCATCGGTAAGAATTTTAAATTTCTCTTTCTTAGGAACATATAAGAGCTATGCTCAGTTGATGTGGTCCTCGATCAACAGTTAGATGTAGAATCATTGAAAAATATTCATAATAAAATTGTCATAATTTCATAATCGAATGCTAGTAAGATTTGAGCAATTTTGATGAAAATTGGTGCATGCGACGAGATTTTTGATGAAATTTATGACCATAAAAAACACTAGTTGAAATTGATGTTTTGATCAACCCATCAGTATCTGTGACGGACCAATTGTAACGGTCTTATAGTCGGTCAAAACGGGATTAAAGGAACATACTTACGGATTTTCAGGTGGTCAGCATAACAGCGAAAAAAATTTTGGCAAGCTGACAGTTAGTCAGTTTGCATTTTGACCAAAAAATTGATGGAAAACAGTAGCAAATTACCTATAACGTGGTTCCATATATAGTAAATAGTATAGGGTTAAATCATAGTTCACCACAAAATTAGTTCCAAACTAGCATAAGAAAATAGTGAAACGGATCAATAGAGGTGAAAGATGTTACAACCTATAAGTGCTACTCATTCGAGTCATCAACCAAGTTTGTTGTCTAATCATCATCATCATCATCATCATTATCATCGGAAAGGGTCGTGCAAGAGGTGTTGTGGGGGACCCTGCTTGCTGACTCTGAAGAAACTCTGTAGCTCGTTCATTTGCTCTTCTCCTTCTTCCTTTCTTGCTCTCTAATGGCTTTTTCTAAAGCCAACTCCTTTTTAAGTACAGCTGCTTTCTCAACCCATTCATTGTTAAACTACGTAGTCAACTTTTTTTCACATCCTTGTCAATCTTTTTTTACGCAGCTCTTCTTCTCGAGCGTCCCTCACAACCTTACACAACTCTCATTGAACATCGTATGCGACCCTTGCTATTCAAGTTTCCTCTTATGCGCCAAAACTATATATGCGACCCTCACTATTTAGGTTCCTTGAACCAACATCTCATGTTATGAAATTGGAGCATCATGGGAGATATCATCCATGGGCAACTGAGAGTTTTTGTACTCTTCCTACCTCTTTGTGTTCTCCTCCTACAAATGAA
>JAKOGI010000105.1:382500-647500 GCA_029747015.1 Carnegiea gigantea | reverse complement strand
GCTCCCCCCTTACATTCAGGGGTCAGCATTTTAGAAGAACTCACAAGAGTTCAAGACTTGTCTTTAACAGATGACAACAACCACTCCAAACACGTGCCGTCTAAGCGCGGAGATTAAACTCACATCTTGATTAAGATTAAGCTTCTTAGATCCTCTCTCAAGATCAAATTCATTCAAGTTTACTCAAGAGATTGAATCAGAGGATTTATTATACTTGTTCTTTTGTTCTTGTAACAGTTATATAGAGATTATACCTATTCTTTGATATAAATACAAAAATTCAATTTGTTACTCAATTTCTTGTTTAATTTATTTCAGACTCGAAATTTGTGTTTTTAAATTTTTGGCATGCCCGATGGGACATTCTATGCCTCTCATCTCTTTCTCCAAACCACGAAGTGTACATTCCCTTGAAGACAATATGACCCCTAAGAACGCCATTCCTCAACCTTTAAGGAAAGCTGTCCAATCCACGTCTCAAGGATCGGCAGTTGCTAGCGTTACATCTAGCGAACTTATGACTAAAAGTATGGCAAAAGCTGCTACTGTAATTACCATGAAACAATCAGTTGGGACTGTCCCATCACAGTCTCACAAGATCCCACGCCTTGACTGCAACCTGCCTAAAGGAGACAACAAAGTCACTTCGCATCCTTTGAAGCAAAGATTTGTTGCTGGCTTCAAAATGCATCACACAGTTCCTTAAGGGATGGATGAACTCTGAACTTAGGCAAACCCCACCTTCCAGCCTTTCGGTGAAGAAGATCATGGCTATACTAGCAGTGACTCCTCACTGGCATCGCCATGAGAGTTAGTCGTTGAATCGAAGATCGAATCCTCCAATTCTGTCATTATGTCAGCCATGGTGATGAAGGCGACCAATGTAGAAGAACAAACTCGCAAATATGAAAGCAACATTGGAGAGGCTCACCAAGGAAAGTCTACAGAAAGACGCTCAAATCAAGTGTCAAAGTGAGCAGATTGCTACTCTGATGAAGAAGTTGGAAAAGCGACTATTCGAATCCTCTAGCAAAGGCTCGGATGGCGAAGAGTCTGATAAGGAGTCTAATAGCAGCGAAGACTCTGATGACGAGTGCATAAAAAAAAGGGAATCCTCATTGGGGTAGATGTCTGTTTAACAGATTCAAAGCCTAATCACGAATGCTGTTAAGGCTCAATTAGGGGGAGGACCTTGCAAGACGCATTTGTACACAAAGCCTTATACGAAAAGGATTGATGTCCTTCATATACCTCATAGATACTAGCCTCCTAAATTCAACCAATTTGATGGCAAGGGCAATCCCAAACAGCACATCGCTCACTTCATTGAGACGTGCAGCAATGCTGGCACCGAGAGAGACAGGCTGGTGAAGCATTTTGTTTGATCTCTCAAAGGGATCGCTTTTAATTGGTATACGGACCTGGAGCCCAAGTCTATTAACAGTTGGGAGCAAATAGAACATGAATTCCTCAATAGGTTCTATAGTACTCAGCGCACTGTTAGTACGACAGAGTTGACAAACACTAAACAGTGGAAGGATGAACCAATCCTTGATTATATCAATCGCTGGAGATCTCTTAGCCTTGAATGCAAAGATCGTTTGTCCAAGGTCTTTGCTGTCGAGATGTGCGCTCAGGGCATGGAGTAGTACCTGCTTTATGTCTTGCAGATGAGCAAGCCTAGGACCTTTCAAGAGCTAGCAACGAAGGCACATGACATGGAAATGACGATAGCAAATCGTTGCAGCAAGCCGTCCTCTTCATATGGGTTCAAGAAGGACAAAGGTGATTCTAAGAAGAATTCTAAGCCTCTAAAGGCTTCAACAATTGAAACTATGACTATTTCCACTGAAGAGCCCGTGAGGATTTTAGGGAAGTCTAGACCAGAGGGGAAGAAGACTTCATTCTCTAAAGTGGCAACAAAGAAGCACCCTACATTAAAGGAACTTCAAGAGAGGAAGTACCCATTCCCTGATTCAGGCTTGCCGGGAATGTTAGATGACTTGCTTGAAAACAATATCATCAAACTCCCTAAACCTAAGCAACCAGAAGAAGCTGGAAGGACAAGCGACCCGAAGTACTGTCGTTATTACAGGGTTGTTAGCCATCCTTTAGAGGAATGCGTTACTCTCAAAGAGCATATCATGCAGCTGGCCAAGGATGGGAGGATCATACTAGACTTAGACGAAACTACTGAAGCCAACTGCATCGGCGCTTAATTAGAGTCATCGCCTTTATGACGAGAGAGTCATTGCCTTTACGACAAGAAAGTCATACCCAACTCTCCACCAAGAGAAAAGATAAGACCTAACCCTTGCACCAAGGATGGAGTTATTCACAATTCATTTCGAAAGTCTAGAGCCGGTTGTTGTGCCATTGATGGTACAAACTCCTCCTCTAGGGATCAAACCCACTGTCGATATCCCAGAGGATGATGAAAAGGGGTGGACCCTTGTTACTCGACGAAGGCCCAAGAACCAAAGGCGGGACCAACGATTGCCCTTGTGCCGTAGGAAGAGACAAGGGAGGAAAAAGAAACCTTAGCATGGGAGAAGTAGGAAGAGTCCGAGAACAAATAAGAAGTAGGACACTCAACCTACAGATTTACTTGAGCAAGAGCTGCTTACTCCTACCACGTTGGAAGAGTTCTTCCCAGTGGGTTTTTTTGATAAAGTCATTGTTAACATGACCTCACGTACTGAGCTTAAAGATGAAGAAGATGGAGAAGAGGAAAAACAGGAAGATTCTCCAAAAGGAGATGATAAAACTCTGATCGTCTTAGAGGCTTTACCAGCATGCATGGATTGGAGGTAAATCTTTCGCCTACCAGAAGAGATGTGTTAGTGTGTTGCCATCACCCTTCACTACCCAGAGCTTTATGCTGACAAGGTCGAGAACATTGAAGAATCCTCGGAAGGCCTTGCTCAGTATGCCATTTGCAACACGGCTATCACTTTCACTGATGATGACTTATTGTTAGGCTCCAAACCTCACAACCGTCCTTTGTTTGTGTTTGGTTATATTAGGGACCAAAAAGTCAAGCACATATTGATAGATGGAGGTTCTGTCGTTAACATCATGCCTAAGTCTACAATGAATGAGCTAGGAATCACGGTAGAAGAGCTTTCTAAGAGTCGTATGGTGATCCAGGGGTTTAGCCTGGAGATTCAACGTGCAATTGGCATGATTCGCCTGGAGAGAATAATGGGAGATCTACTAGCATCTTCAATCTTCCATGTAATTGACTCCAAGACGTCGTACAAATTGTTACTTGGACACCCGTGGCTCCATGAATATGGAATAGTGTCTTCTACCCTCCATCAATATCTTAAGTATTACCGTGGGGGCGAGAAGAAGATCAACAGTGATGTCAAGCCATTTACAAAGGCAGAATCGCATTGTGCCGATTCTAAATTCTGTGAAGAGGGCACTGCACCTAAGGATACTATGCCATCCATAATTTCCTCCACAGGTAGGGGTGAGCCAAAGGCTGCAGATAATCCTAAGTTAATACTGAAGCATGACAGCGTGAAACAGCAAGAGTACCATAAGGGAAACGCTAAACAAGAGACTATGACCCAACTTGCTAAACATGTCACCAAGCAAGTGGTGGTTTCCACAAATCACATGCCACCAGTCTTAAGATATGTTCCCAAAGCTCATCGCAAGGAAGGAGAACAACCTTTAATGGGTCTGTAAGTAGAAATATTGAGGGCAAGGCTATCAAGAAGGATAGCGAGGCCAACTTGAGCACCCTTAAAGAAAGTGTTATATTGCCAACGCGAAACATGTACCAACCGAAGGGGAGCAGACCCCCTCTGCCCGGATTTGTCTCTTGTTCCAAGATCATATTAGATGGAGATGAGAACTTGCCCAATGTGCAAACGAAAGAAGGATTTGACCCGAATGCATATAAACTTATGGAGAAAGCGGGTTATGATTTTAATAATCCTGTTACATTAGGAAAGGTAAAGGAGGTGGAAACCTACGGCCTCAACAAAATACAGAAGAAGATTCAAGAACAAGGAGGTCTACTAGAGATCCCAAAAGTGGGCCTTGGTTATACACTAGTGCAGCCGATCAACATATCAGGGCGACGCAAGGCCAAACAAAATGTGGTTCAACATACCCCTGTTGAAGAAATGGATGAGAGTGAGGATGGAAAGGCTTAACATCCTATAAAGCCTTCTGTATTTGATAGGTTATAACCATTTGCCTCAAGGAAACACCAAACTGTCTTCACTAGAATTAAAAGCGATCAAAACCCTAAGTCTTCTGTGCTTTGAAGAATAAAGAATCACGCACAACCAAGGCCTTCGGTGTTCAACAGAATCATGAAAGCAAAAGAACCATCAAATCCATTACCCCAAGAACAAAAGGATTTAGTGTTCAATCGACTTGGTGATGGAAATGAAGTGCAGAGTTCTATCCCTTTAGGCATGAAGCGATTTTCAACTCTTGATGTGAAGACAGATGGTTCACTACGGGTGAAGAGACGCACTGTGGTCTTTACTGGTCAGCCAAGTAGTTTTGAGATGACATCAACAAAGGAGATGAGCAAGAACAACTAACTTCTTCTATTCACGTCATAGTCTAAGAATGTGAAGACTTGGAGTCAGAGATAGAACTCGAAGAGACTCCAGTAGCCCTTGGAGGCTGGGGGCAAGCTACAGTTGATGATTTGAAGGAATTGGATCTCGGAACTGCTGAGAAACCTCGCCCCGTCTATGTAAGTTCATTGCTTACACCCGAGGAAGAAAAAAGTACTTTAATCTCCTCTCGGAGTACAAGGACGTGTTTGCATGGAGCTACAGTGAAATGCCAGGGCTTGATCCCAAAGTTGCAGTCCATTGCTTATCCCTCAGGGAGGGTGTTTCGCCTAAAAAGCAACCTCAACAATGCTTTCGTCCAGAGTTAGTACCTGAAATCGAAAGAGAGGTCAATAAACTCATAGAGGCAGGATTCATTCGTGAGGTAAAATACCCGACTTGGATCACAAACATTGTCCCTATAAGGAAGATTATCAGGCAACTTTGCATTTGCATACACGTCTGGGATCTCAACAGCACTTGCCCAAAAGATGATTTCCCATTACCCGTCACCGAGATCATGATCGATTCAACCATGGGATACAAAACCTTGTCCTTTATGGATTGTACTGTGGGATACAATCAAATTCAAATGGCGCCAGAAGACCAAGAAGCCATAGCGTTTCACACTTCTATAAAGGCATCTTCTGGTGCAAGGTAATGCCCTTCGGTTTAAAGAACACTGAAGTGACATACCAAAGAATAATACAAACTATCTTTGACAATATGTTGCATAAAACAGTGGAGTGCTATGTTGATGATCTGGTGGTCAAGTCAAAAAGAAGAGCAGACTACCTACAAGACCTTCGTCGAATATTTGATAGGCTAAGGAGATGTCAACTAAAGATAAATCCACTTAAATGTGCTTTTAGTGCCACTGCAGGGAAGTTCCTAGGCTTTATAGTTCAGCATAGAGGCATCGAGATTAACCAGACCAAAATCAAGGAAATCCAAGAGCTGCCTGCCCCAAAAAATCTCAAAGAATTATGTGGTCTCCAAGGTCGTTTGGCTTATATTAGAAGGTTCATATCCAACCTCACTGGCCGTTGCCACCCATTCGACCACCTCATGAAGAAGGGTGCACAATTCGAATTAGATAGTCATACCAGAAAGCCTTCGACAGCATCAAAAAGTACTTGTCAAATTCACCAGTTCTGGGGGCACCAATTCTGGGAAAACCTCTTATACTACACATTGTAGCTCAAGAGAAGTCTTTGGGGGCATTGTGCGCTAAGGAAAATGAGAAAGGTAAAGAAAGGGATCTGTATTACCTAAGTCACACTTTGGTTAGGGCTGAACTGAATTATTCCCCGAGCGAAAAGATGTGTTTGGCTCTTATATTTGCCATTCAAAAGTAAAGGCATTACACGCAAGCTCATACAGTATGAGTGATTTCTAAAGCTGGCCCCATCAAATACATCTTGTTAAGGCCAATTCTAAGTAGGCGACTGGCAAAGTGGGCCATAATCTTGAAGCAATATGAGCTTGTTTACGTGCCACAAAAAGCCGTTAAAGGACAAGCATTAGCGAATTTCTTGGCAGATCACCCAATCCCTGATGCTTGGGAGCTAAATGATGACTTGTGTAGTGAGGATGTGTTCTTCATTGATATCCTCCCACGTTGGAAGATGTATTTTGACGGAGCCATGCGATGTGATGGTGCTGGTGCATGAGTAGTCTTTGTTTCCCTAGAAAAACATGTCCTCACTTATTCATCCGTCCTAAGTCAGTTATGTTCTAATAATATGGCTAAATATCCAACATTGATTCTAGGGCTTCAAATGGCCATCGAAATGGGAATCAAAGACCTCGACATCTATGGTGGTTCTCAATTAGTCATTAAGTAACTTCTCGAGGAATATGAAGTTAAAAAGGATGACCTCATGTCATACCATAAATATGCCTTATGACTACTCGATAGGCTTGAAATCATCAAGTTATAACATGTTCCTAGGAGTGCCAGCAAGATGGCTGATGCACTTGCAAACCTCGCAGCCACTTTGGCACTGGGGCTAGAAGAAAGCATGAATGTCCCTGTTTGCAACCGGTGGGTTGTTGAATTGAAGAGTTTGAGGAAGAGGTCAACGCAGTTAGTGCCCAAGAAATAGAGGAAGAAGACTAGCGCCAGCCACTCATTGATTATTTACAACATGGAAAGCTTCCTAATCACCTGAAGCACAAGATGGAAATTCAGCAAAGAGCTCCCACTTCCTGTATTTTAATGGGACGCTTTATGGATGCTCCATCATTGGTCTTTCGTTACGTTGCTTAGATAAAGAAGATGCGAGACAAATAATGGAGGAAGCACATTCAGAAGTATACGGTGCACATCAAGCAAGACCCAAATTGTATGATCGAATCAAGAGGATGGGTTATTATTGGCCTACCATGGTGTAAGATTGCATGGACTATGCAAAGAAGTGCGAGCCTTGCCAGTTTCATACCAATTTTATTCATCAACCTCCTGAGCCGCTTCATCCAACCATGGCATGTTGGACATTTGAAGCTTGGGGACTTAATGTTGTGGGTTTTATCACTCCAAAATCTTCCGCTGGCCACTCGTACATCTTGGTGGCAACTGACTACTTTTCCAAATAGGCAGAAGCAATCCCACTGAGAGAAGTCAAAAAAGAAAATTTATTAATTTTATTCAGACCTATATCATCTATCGATATGGCGTGCCTCGATATATTATCATTAATAATGACAACCCATTTGTTAACAAGCTGGTGACACTCTCTGTAAAAAGTTTAAGTTTATCCAACACAAATGTTCAATGTACAATGCACCGGCAAATGGGTTGGCAGAAGCTTTCAATAAGACGCTTTGCAACTTACCAAGCAAAGTGGTGCAAAGTCAAAATGTGATTGGCATGAAAGGCTAGGAGAGGCTCTTTGGGCATACAGAACCACATACAAGACGCCGACCCAATCAACTCCTTTCGCTCTGGTGTTTGGGGTTGAAGCGGTATTACCTTTGGAACTTCACTCTGTATTGCCATGCAGGAAGGCTTGCTCGAGGATGAAAATCACAAGCTTCACCTGGCTGAGCTCGAGGCCCTTGATGAAAAAAGACTTCTAGCGTAACAAAAGTTGGAACGCTATGAAGCTTGCTTATCACGAGCGTTTAACAAAAAGGTACGACCACGTTCATTTCAAGTTGGAGATCAAGTGCTCGCAGTAAGAAGACCAATCATTATCCCACACAAGACTAGAAACAAGTTCACTTCTAAGTGGGATGGCCCTTACATGATTTGAGAAATCTACACCAACGGCGCTTATAGGATTGTCGGCACCGACTGAGTACGAGTTGGGCCGATAAATGACAAGTTCCTAAAACTTCATTATCCTTAATGTGTCAATTCATGTAAGCTCCTAAACATAGCCTAAAATGTTCATTCTTTCAAGTTAAACTCCATTGTACTACTCTTGGCCCGCAAGAGTATAAACTATGAATGGCGAAACAAAAAAAAAGCTTGTTGTTTGAACTATATATGGATTGATCCTTTAGGTTTCCCCTTCTGGTATGTAGGAAACTTTGGTATGCACGCAAGTACAATCATCATCATCATCATTAAAAAAAAAAAAATGAAGTCTGTTGATGCATTAAAAAAAAAGAGAGAGAGAGAAAGAGTTCATTTGATTGCAGGTTTTATGCAACTTGTGAGTTTAAAGGAGAAACATAAAGATTTGGCTAGCTATAAATTCATATGTTGTCATGAAGTCGATAATTGTGGAACGAAATTGCAAAGAAAATCAACTAAGACACATGTGCAGCAATGAATAAAAGAAAATTTTCATCTGAGCTTTATTCAATAGATATCAAGCTTATATCACAAAAGTGCAAACTGCATTACAAATCCATCTCCCAAAAAAAAAAAAAAAAAGAGGAGTTAACTATGGATCCCATTGAAAATTCTTCAGATCTTCGAAAGACTCCTTTATGTAGGCCTCAGCCTTCTTTAAACTAGCTTTTGTGGCTGATCCATCACTTCAGTGGCATTAAGTACGTCAATATGACCTTGCAAGTCAATAACTTCCCACTTAGCTTCTTGAAGCAAATGCTCTCTGGCCGCTAGCTGAGAGCTAAGATCTTTCTGTTGATCTTCCAAAAGTTGAAGTTCTTTCAGCAGCTCCTGATGCCTCGATTCAACATGATTTAGCTCAGCTATCTTCGCTTCATAATGGGCGCCCTCTGTGCTCAGTAGATGGGAGGCCTCATCAAGCTTACCTTGCCCCTCCATACGATAACTATCATGCTCTTCAGCAGATGTTCGACCGGAGTAGCTCTATTGCAGGTCCTTGAAGTCACATGCTTGCTTGATCAGCCCTTCAACCTTGTGACGTCAACACCTCTTTGAACGAGTGTGGCATAAAGGATGTTAAAAGCGCCTTTAAGAGAAGGAAGTCCATTAAAAGGGGTGCGACACACCTTGTCTAGTATGGCTTTACCAAACACTCGCGCAGCATTCTTATCCACCTCCTTTATAACGACGTCAGCATTGAAGATAGAAATCCCCCCTTGGGGTTCCCTCAAAGGGCATTGTGGGTGAGGTACCGATAAAGGAGCATTGACTCTAAGAATGGACTCGACTTCATCATCATCTGGGGAACAAACACCCTGTGAGTCAACTAATCTCGATTTGCTGTTAAATAAATCCTTACCAAAGGATGGTATTCGTCCAATCGACGGAAAACATTGACTTCCCAAAGGTAGAGGAACGTGTGCGGTCCCTCCTAATTTAAAAAAAAAAGAGATGTATGCAGGGGCGAAGAAGGTGAGATACACATGTGAAAGAAAGCATGCTTCTATTTATAAAAAAGAAAAAAAAAAGGTAGGGAGTACCATGCATTAAGTAGGATTCGGTTCAGCATCGAGGATATCCATGATATTCTCAGCACCTTTTAGGGGAAGCTCGATTACCTTTTTGGTACTTAGCTCACAAACTCTGACATGTAGCTCGTCTTGACCATTCACAGCAAGATTAATTAGAGGATTAGACTTGTGTCTACATGTCTCAGCAGGTGGAATATTTGAAAGGTTCTTCAATCTCATTAGTTACCTGTGGTAATGGTGCAATGCTTTGAATAGGGATTGCAGGGACGGGCGTCGCTGGGATGACAACATCTATTCATGAAATCTTGACACTGGAAGAACCATCCTCTATCGGCAGAATAAAAGGCTATAAGGCCTTCCCAGAACGAACAATCTTCAACTTGGGTTTAGAACTAAGTTTGCCTTCATCCTTTGAAATGTTCATGTCAGATAAATCACTTTATTTCCTTTTGGAATCACTGGCATGGGGGACTGCAAGTCGAGGAGATGAACATCTTGGACCACCATTCACAAAACGTAAGAGTGGTATTCCTCTCAAGTAAATTATATCGCCCAACAAGTAAGACTTAGGACCCTGTTCCATAGCGCGTGAGCATGTGATGATAGTGAAGGATTGTTTCCGAATCAGGAAGATTATCGAAGTCCGGATCAGTAGGAACATCCTGAGGAAATCAAATTGTCTACTGAATCGGTCGGGACAATAGTACTCCATGACGAGGCTGTCTTTACAACAGCAAGAGACAAAACTCGAACGAATGCTGATAAAATAAGCAAAGTCAGCCCTCGATAGCTGGCCGTCATCCACGAGAGTCTCCTTAAGTTGGTTGATGATGGATGAATGGCAGTGAAAGCCCCTCCCAGAACCAATGAGTTCTTAAGCCTCTTCAGGCTGAAACGACTTGGCTCGACCAAGGCTACTAAACTTCACCATGCCTGGACTGGAGGAAGCCTTACCATCTAGTTCGTATGCATCAAAGTTTTTAGCTAACCAAGCATAAAGAATATGAGCAGGAAAATGGCCCCCACTTCTACAAGGATATGAAGAACGAGAGAGCTTATTGAGTCCCTTGTAGATACTCGCAAGGATTGCTGTAGGGAGGCAATAACCTATACCTGATGCCATCAATGATGCAATGCTGAAAGTGCTAGCGCATATGCAACCAGCTTCTCTAACTGGCAAGATGAACGTGCATAGCCAACAAGAAAGAAATGCAGTTAGAAACATCTCGGTACGTTGGCCAATAGCCACTCCCAGCTCATCGAAAATGGCCTGACAATCACCCCACCCACAGGCTCCTGCGTCGGTGATGGAAGACAATGTTCGTGGATGAGGGATTCAGTTATCTTGATCAGGCTTCCTACAAACATGGTACTTGTTGCGCCCTCGAAACCAAAAGGAAATCACTGCTCTATGGTTGGCTTGCCCTTGCGACCTTGAATAAGTTTGTGGTAAGCAATGAATAGATGAGTGCAACTCAATGGAAGCTTGCTTGTGAGTTCTTATTGAGTAGGAACAACTTCATCATAAAGACGCCCCGAGAGTGGCAGCCCAGGGAAGCTGTAAATATCAAAGATAGATAGAGACACCTCGCCTTTAGAGGTATATAATGTGTTTGTTTTGGGGCACCAATACTCACACATGGCCCGAGTGAGGTTCAAACACCGATCATAAAGGAAGAGTGAAGCATACAAAGCATCAAGCAGATGAAAGGTTATAAGTTTGTCCTTGCAACAAATGAGGATATCTTCTAACCACTCCTAGTAAAGTGGCTTGTAAGAAAATTCCCCATGTAATGGTAACTTAGTCCATGATTTGCGCTCGGACTCTATGTCATGGCGTAGCAATTGGTAAGAGCAGAGGTTCTCTTTTATTTTCATTTGAGTAGAGAGTAAAAATGTTTTGCTTATCTTCAAATTCTCCTTGGACCACCAAAGAAGGCTCAGAGGACCTCTAACACAATCAGACTTGCACAAGGACGTTATAGGATTACGGATGGACAACTTTGTCTCTTCCTCATCTACGTCATTTTCATAAGGTTGGATGTGTAGATAGCATCGCCCGCTAGTGCTTTTGTCCATAAAAGTGACCACCTTGAATTGACCCTACATCAATAGCAGAAACAAAGAAAATGGAGTTGTAGGACTTATCAAAGGGGCAGTTGTAGCAATTTAATAATCGAATGTGAATGAGGACTGAAAGAAAAAAAAAATTTTAAAAAAAATCTTAGACATGGAAGCACTAGGGAACCAAAGAAGGGGAAAAAAAAAAAAAAAGGCACAAATGCAACCAGGGCTCTTTAGCAGTCAGATTCACCTCTTGAGAACTTTCGCCTTTGGAAGGTCGCCTTATGAGGAAATTCAAGGTTAACCCGTTGATGTACTCAAAAGGGTTAGACATTCAAAAGTTAACCGATATTAAATGAAATTTGCCTCTTGAGAACTTTCGCCTTGGAAGGTCACCTTAGGAGGAAATTCAAGGTTAATTCGTTAATGTATCCAAAAGGGTTAGACATTCAAAAGTTAACTAGTATTAAATCAAATTCGCCTCTTGAGAACTTTCGCCTTCGAAAGGTAACCTTAGCAGGAAATTCAAGGTTAATCCGTTGATGTACCCAAAAGGGTTAGACATTCAAAGGTTAACCGGTATTAAATCAAGTTTGTCTCTTAAGAACTTTTACCTTCGAAAGGTCGTCTTAGGAGGAAATTCAAGGTTAACTGGTTAATGTACCCAAAAGGGTTAGACATTCAAAGGTTAACCATTATTAAATCAAAATTCACCCTGTGGATAATATTTGCCTTTGGAAAGTTCACCTTAGGAGGATTCAAGGCTAATTCATTGATGCACCTAAAAGGGTTAAACATTCAAAGGTTAACCGATGCTGAATCAAATTCGCCTCTTGAGAATTTTTGCCTTTGGGAAGTTCTCCTTAGGAGGATTCACAGTTAACCCATTGATGCACCAAATGGGTTAAACATTCAAAGGTTAACCGATATTGAATCAAATTCGCCTCTTCAGAATTTTCGCATTTGGGAAATTCGCCTTAGGAGGATTCAAGGTTAACCCGTTGATGCACCCAAAAGGGTTATGCATTCAAAGGTTAACCACAACAAATTGTTACAAATTCTAACAGGAAACAAAGAACTAGTAATATTGCATAAATTTGCAAAACAGTCTTCACACAAATAAGGAAAAATGGACATATTGAAGCAAATAAGCGAGAAGGATGCAAATTTGATTCAAGTTGATATTATCTAAGCAAAAGAAAAAGGAAAAGAAGAAGGGCAAAAGTAAACACTAAGCAGCATAAAGTTGCGGTAATGAAAAGAAAAGAAAAATAAAACAAACAGAAGAAGAAGGGATGCAGAAGAAGGCGGCGCGGGAAGAAGAATTAAGGGCAAAATTACCTTCTAGTGTTGCTTCCTTAAACTATTAACAATGAGGTGATCGAGTTTTGTTGCTTGGTGCAACTTTACTTCTGCAGGTACCTTCACTTCTGGCACAAATATCACTACTGTAATGAGAGATACAGGGGGTGAGATGCACATTCTCGGTAATCAACACTAAAATAGTTATAAAAAAAGGGAGCAAATAGGGCACTAAAGTGAAGTCGGAATAATAAACCGACAAAAATAAGCATGCCTATGCCTGTAACAGCTAGTGAGCTTTGTTTCACGGCACAATTTACGAAGTCAAATTTCCTAGCAAGAGACAGTAAATTTTAGTGCATAGGTCTCAATGTGTGATATCTCCAATCAGTTCAAAATGAAAGAAAGGAAAAGACAAGGTCACATATCATTGACTTCTTTTGCACTACAATAATAATTGTGCATGATATGTCAAAGTCGAAATAGAAAAAGAGAAGGCAGCGAAAAAAAGGATGCGATTTTTTACTTCAGCTTTTTTTTGGAGGCAAATTAGCAGAGGACTCGAATAAAGCTTTACGATGAGTATACTACAATTGCATCTCCTGAAGAATATGGGATATATATATATTAGGTCATGTAATTATAAAAATCAATACCTAATTTAATACATTCCAAAAAATTTATGGGTGTAGCATGCGCTAATAGAAAGTAAAAATCTTCTGCGTCGATTGATATATTTTATTCAGGCAAGTTTCTTATTCCAAATCGAAGAAAGAATCTGAAGGTTTTTACTTGAGTATATCAATCAAATATATTGACATATTCAATTTGAGTTAAAAAAAAAAGGAAGGGAAAAGGGAGACCAATAAATTAGCTTATAAGTCTTATTAAAGACCCTATCACATCAAGGATTTCGATCCAGTAAAAAGTGCCACATGGCATGGATGATGCCGAAAATAAATGATTATTTCTTTTAATAGAGATAAGGAGGAAAACCTTAATTCTGACTTCTCTATAAAAGGGGAGCTACCCCATTGCATTCAGGGGTCGGCATTTTAGAAGAACTCACAAGAGTTCAAGACTTTTCTTTGGCAGAAGACAACAAGCACTCTAAATACGTGCCATCTATGCGCAGAGATTAAACTCACATCTTGATTGAGATTAAGCTTCTCATACCCTCTCTCAAGATCAAATTCATTCAAGTTTACTCAAGGAGATTGAATCAGAGGATTTATTACACTTGTTCTTTTATTCTTGTAACAATTATATATAGATTGTACCCATTCTTTGACATAAATACAAAAATTTAATTTGCTACTCAATTTCTTGTCTAATTTATTG
Organism: Carnegiea gigantea; assembly: GCA_029747015.1. Taxonomy (NCBI): domain Eukaryota; kingdom Viridiplantae; phylum Streptophyta; class Magnoliopsida; order Caryophyllales; family Cactaceae; genus Carnegiea; species Carnegiea gigantea. The sequence goes on along the minus strand of JAKOGI010000105.1, from coordinate 633,368 downwards.
CAGGCACAAAATTTGTGTTTACAACAACTGTTCAACTTTCAATTGCCTTCAAACAGCACATTCAATCTACAATCAATAGAAAGCTTGATACGAATCTATTTATTGTACAAAATATTGCTACATGAAGGCGACGTGCGAATATTTTTAGATGTCATTGAGTTGTTATATTCTATTAAAACAAATTCTAAATTGTGGAGACTAATACTAGAAGTGAAGACATCTACAACATATCTTATATGTTTTCTTCAAATAGGCATTGTAATAAAATAGAGAGTAATATTCTATATGTTAATTTAACTTAAATTTTAACCAAGTTTTGTGCAAAGGTCACATGTAGCATGTCCATACCTTCATAGAGTTTAACAAAGTCAAATTTAACATGCATTTCGACGATATATATCTTTCTAATCATCAAAAACTTAAATCTACATCAAACCTACGTAACTCAGAAATTCCGCAAACAAAATCTGTAGTGTAGTGATGAAGATATAATTAGTAGAGAGTTAAAATTAACCTAAATTATTGGCGATATCCATGGTCATATAATTCAAGGTTTTGGAGTTCAAATATGATGTAATTCAAAATAGAGAATTGAGCAAGATATCAAAGAGCAACAACCTACGGTGAAGGTGTTAGGCAATTGGTGCAAGTCCTCTAACCACTGTTACGGATGGAGAACCTCTGATGCCCTTTTTGACTTGAAGATAAGCATAGAAAATATAAATTTTAGTGGAATGAAAAATGCTTTAGGATTTTTTGCTTATGATTAATGGAAGATTGGGTCGGGAGAATCTATTTTATATTAAAAAAAGAAGAATCGGACCAAAACTATAGAGTAAGGCTCATTTTAGGCACCAAAACAACATTTAGTTGGACCGATTGCTGAATATTAGGAATGAAAATTGGACCCCTTCTACTGTTTCAATCCAGTTTTAGGATATCTTTGGATATGATCCCACCTACTTAAGTGCCTGGCAACATTTCAAATGTCCAGAAAAACTCAAAGACCTTGATATATGTCCAAACAATTGATTATCTTGAGCCATCATATTAAGCTAAAAGCACTATTATAAGCACTAAATTCTTGCTGTCGGGATTTTAGACTGACCGCATGCCTGCATGTTCTATGTGTTATCTCCTGTGATGACAATTATCTAATCTGCCGACAGTAAAGCAATAAGAACACTTAGATTCCTAGTAATCAGTTCCCAAATAAAATGTTTTCTTAGAACATAAAAATTCCAAAAGTTTGGAAAACATATAAAACCCCAAGTTTCAAAAATAATTACAAAGATGTAAAAAGGTGGAGATTGCAAGATTTGCTTGTGTGGGGGCTTAAACTCGGGACATTGAGCATGACTGTGTAATATTACAACCAGCAGGGTGGCACGTTGCTACACGATGTAACTCTCACAAATAATTCTCTTGAAGCTAAATCAGGAACCACCACCATGGTCTTTAACACTACTGGACCCCATCGGTAAGTTTTTGCCATCGGGCAACTGTCACTGGGGTCCCGTTGCTTCCACTCCTAAAATCACACACGAATACATGATTATATTGTTGATTGCTGCGATCAAGCTAATCCAAGATTGATTTAGCTGATTGCATGCAAATCAACCCCATCTACCTCTTTTTAAACTATTTGAGAATAAATTAATGTGATTTATATTCATGAAATTATTTCTTGCTTGGAGAAGTCACATTGCTACCTCCTATAAGTAGATGCATACACCTCTCATTTTAATAGAATTTACCATCTAGCAAAACTATTTTCTTTGCTCATCTTATATACACATTTTGCTAAGCGCAGATTATAATCCATTTCTCTTATTTTAGCAAAACTCCAGCACAATTCTACCTCTTTCTTTGCACCAAACCTTTTTTAAATTTGACAATAATAAAACTCTACCAAAATCCTCAATCAAAATGTTTTGCAAAGGGATAATCTTGCAAAATTCTACCTCTTCCCTAATGCATTTGGGAGGAAATGAAGTCAAGCATTGTTGCTTTCCCATTCTATTCAGATCCAGGTAGGCCCCGAGGTCATAAATTGTAAATAGTAATCTTGTTTATTATTTTCTTTAATTTTGTCTTGTCATCATGTTCTTCTTTAATCCTCCATGATTATACGTTTTATTTTCCTATTCTTGTTTATAAAACAAAACATGTTAATAATGAAGTGACCACCTAAGTTTATTACTTTATTATACACTCCAATTCTTTTTGAGTTGAATTGCTAATAAGCGATCGCCAAATCATTTTTTATTGTTAGATGCTTCATTGAAATAAGACTCATTCATCAAAACCACCTAATGCATGGAACCCAAACATATGAATTTTAATATATACATTTCTAGTGGAGGTCGTCATTAAAGCAGACGATCTAATGTAGTTTTCTTCCATCCTTTAAATCGTACCTTCACTCTTGAATCCATTCTCATGGTTCACAGCCATGAAGTTATTTACTTAATCCCCATTCTGGTATTTTAGCATCATAATCTTACATAAAAAATAATCCTCCTGCTCAAAAGTCAAATCCTATATATCCCTCAATTGTCGCTTCAATTTTTTAAGGATTTGATTAAGAAGAAGAAATCGGATATCTTCTATAAACTTAAAAGGTTTGCACATTTTCTAAAAATGTGTTGGTGACTGTCTTATCGTATCTGATCATGGAACACCATTGTTAGAAAGCTAACACGATGCATTCTCCCACCCCCATGAGAAGGTGGGTCGTGGGGGGGAAGAAAGAAGAAAAAGTCGATTGAGTCTCCGGGAAACCCAACCTCTTCCCTCTTTATGTTATGTTCCTCGCTGGTGCACAATTGGTCCCGTGGCATTTCAGTGGCAATTCTACTAGGGATATGTAAATAAAAGGGTGAAACTTGAAAAAATGAATTCAATTAAAATTTTTATTTTTTGGTTCAAAGTTTGTATCATGTACGTATTTTGCATAATTTGGCTCAATCTCAATAGCATCTCAAAGTTTATCAAGTGTCCCGAATAAAGCACGCTTTAGGATTATCTTTTTACCCTCAAAATCATGTAATTCTTCACTATAACTTGCTCTTCCTCTTTGGTCATGATATTGCGTTTGAGAGAACCATTATGTGGCTCTTCAAAGGATACCACTTTGAAGACAAAAGATGGTCAAATCTACTTCAACTAGACACTGGGATCACCAACTCTACTGCGTATCCGTTGAACATAGACTTAGGATTAAACCTCATATGAGTAGTTACCTTGAACAAATGCGAAGGATATCATGCTATATCTTTGTGTGTTAAGAAAGTTCATTTTTTAAAAGTAAGTCTATAATTTTTTAGCCTTTTTTTGACTAAGAACCAAAGCTCCACCAGTAGTGCAAAGTGTGCCAATGAGGAACTTGTGAACATAATCCAACTAAGGTTAGATTCATACCGGTGGTTAAAACTACGTCCTAATAGTTTTAGCAAGGATTCCATTGTAGCTTAATGTTCATGTCTTGTATAACACTGAGGGTCGGGAGGAAGTCTGTGACATGGCAAAGTCATGTTGTTTAACCCAAAATTGTCACCTTTTTATGCCCTTGTTCACCTAATTTTGGCTTCTAATAATCAGAAAGTTTTTTGTTTTATATTTAGTTTTATTTGGCTTTCTTTAAAATGAGAAAAATACAAGTATATTAATAATTCCCAAGTTGTGTATATAATTTATGACATTTTTAATTTCTCTTACTTGTTTCTTTTTGGGGATGGAGCAAAAGGAGGAAAATTGCGTAATTGAAGTTGCCCAACTCAAAGGCCATTGCTTTCACCCTTACGTGACCCTGTCTTCTCACTTCCTCTCTCTTTTTGTTTTCCCCAGTCAAAGCATGTGTGATATATCCTACTAGACCTGGAAAAACTATCCCGAGACCCGAAACCTAAGCCAAATGATCAAGATCCATACCCGACCCAACATCCGAAATATGCTCATCCAAAAGTTCACTCGAGTATATTGGACCAAAAATCAGTTGACCCGAAATCGACCCAAACTAAAGTTCATTGAACCAGACCGAATCACCCAAAAATGTCACATACCCTGAAACATGACCTAACCCAAACTTACTCTGACCTTTACCCAAATCGAATGACCCATTTGTCAGGTCTATATCCTACCCCTATTCTTTATTTGTTTTCTCTCATCCTCCTCTATATGTGACACATCCACAAGCGCACGGCTGTTGTTGTATAGATTAAAAGATTGTACTTAGGGACCAAAGTAATCTATCGAGTGAATAGCCTACTGGAATTTGATAAGCGATCAATCCTTTCAAATGGTCGATTTAAATAAACTAATTAAATAGTTGGAATTTCAACAACGGAAAAACATCTAGGAATTTGATTCATCAAGTAATGAGTCGGATCATAGATTTAAGCGTGCACTTTTCATAGAAAGAACGATTCAAGGAATTGCAATCAAATTGAGTTTAATCTTTTCTTTCGAAACAAACTAAACGGCCTAAACAAAGTTAACTAACACTCTCTCAAGTGTATTTGATTTAATGTAGGTTAGAGATCTATGAATGCTAAGTCTCCTCTTAACAAGCAATTCTCTCTCGAGTTTTGCTAAATTAAGTTCTATCAAGAAGATCGAGTAGAGAGTTTCACCTTTCAGTACTTCACCCTACTACCTAATATAAGCAAGCAAAATTGGCTAAATTTCACTCACAACATTCCAATTTCACGATTGACATGAGTCATTCTAAAAATGAAATAAGCGCAAGAATTCATGGATAATTAAAGGATCCAATAGCAATTCTATGGCTAATAAATCCCTCAATTAGATAAAACTACTCACTCATGTTTCTAAATTGAACTAAAATAAGAGTTTAAAAACAAATTAAGTGAAAGGAAGGAAAACTTTACAGTAATGGTAGCCCTTGAATTGCACAACAATCTTCAAGCTTCTAAGAGCAAGCTTCTCCCTTCTAATCTCAACAAAAACCACACTGAAACTAAACTAAACAAACAGAAATGTAAAAGTAGGATTATGGTTACTGAACAAGACGCCATTTTCTACTCTGGAACACACCCTTTTAAGCAGCAATCAGATTAACCTTAGCTGCCCAGCGAATGAAGACGAAGAGGCTAGTAGTAACGAGCTTACCACAGTCCGTGGCAAACACCATGGTCTTACCGTGGTCTTGGCTGGAACTGAACTTTTTTACTCTTCTCATACTCCTCGAGCATGGCATCTTTAGGGCATCCGTGGGGGGTCAACATACACTCAAATGAGGGTTAAATGCCGTGTTAAATGTTCTAAAAATCTTGCAACTGTCATCAAAGAACAATACCTCAGCATAAAACGAGAATATGAGCATAAATTATAACAGAAAGCACACAATTCTACCTAAAAATGCAGTAAAATGACCCTAAAACGATATACACTTTAAGCACTTATCAAAGTCCCTCATGCTTGAATCGTTGCTTGTGCCCAAGCAACACTAAGACCAAAAATTATTCAAAACCTCCTCAGGATAGACATTGGTAGCATCTCAATGGCAAAGCCGATCCAAAGTTAGCCCAAAAGGTGCAAAAATCATTGAGCAATCAGACCAGGTAATGAAGTTTTCGAAACCACTTGATATACCGCAGTGTCAAATTTGAATCAATTCCCCCAAAATAATCAAATACAATCATTTGACATATGAAACAAATGGAGGTAGCAATGCTGGTAGAATCTCACTATAGTCATGTGGCACTCATCACACATGTGTTTTAAAATATATAAAGGTTCCCTCAATTCTTATTCCATAGACTCAAATCTACTATAAGCTTGACAAGGCTATTTAATTTGCCATCACAAAAATGCAATACACATTAGACGATCATAAGGACTTTTGTAAGGTTGTAATCGGGCCATGTGTAAAGGTAAGAGGGAAACAAATATTTTGAAAATATAGAGCTAGAAGGCATAGACTAAGAGCTAAACATTTTCAATGCATCATACAACATTATTCCTAGACCAATACAATTCATCGGCAAAATACATCCCCAATTGAAGAGTTAAAGAGTTGAAAGTCATAAATACTTTTTGCAATCCAAACAAGGCTAACACTCTTTTTTATTATTTCTTCTCTTTTTTTGGTTTTTCTTTTTTTCTTTTTTTTCTTTTTTTTCACAAAGAGTTAGCCTAGGGAAATCTTATATCAATAGAGAATTTCAACTCTTCTCTAATATCTGGGCAACAAGACAAGAGATTTCTTATATAATGCAAGAACACAAATCCCTTCACCAAACAAACAAATCCACCAAAAAGTTCTCAATACACCCTACTAGTTGCCAATTAAACTCGATGCATAAGAATGAAATGCTTCTCTAGTCTTGGCTTAAGGGTTAAATAGTTGTTTGGCCAAAGGCTATGGTAGGAGGGTTAAAAATTAAAAACGGATATAAGCTGAAAGGGGCTAGCAAGGGATATAATATGGAACAAGGGTGACTATTTGGTCTTTTGGGTTAACAAGTCAAAGAATACTTCAATCATATTGCCTACATGCATATGTGAAATGTGATCTTGAATGAGAATCAAAGCAAGTTCTAGTGAAATGATGTCAACGAAGAGCTGCACATGAACGGACAAGAGCTTAAATTGATAAATTAATCTTTAAAAGCACAAGGCCTCATGGGACATCTACCAAGGTCATAACTAACTCATCAGTAGACATATGCCAAAATTCATGTAAAGAGTCATGAGGTAATGAACTTGCACTCAACATATTGTTAAAACATGAAGCTCATTTCTGCAAGCTCATTCTCAAACATTTTTACGCACAATTGGGCAAATCAAAGGATTAATCTAAACGAAAGAAGTTTATCTAGTCTACAAAAATCATCATCAGAGGATTTTTTTTCTTATTCTTTCATTTTTTTCTGAGATTTTTTTTATTGGGTGCATGCTGCTAATAATAACACCAACAAAAATACAAAAACTAAAAAAACAAACTCTAAAAACCCAAAATGCAATCTAGAATGAAAAGAAACCTAAATATACTTTCTAACATGCTTCAAACCATGTAAGATTAAAACCTATAATGTAACTCCAAATGTAATCATGAATAATATATACAATACATACACAAGCACACACCAAACCAAATCAGGCATCAGATGCCATCAAACACCGACTAACTCCCCTATGCTTGAACAAAGCCCCTCGCACACAGATTTAGAAAAGGGAAGGTGGAGTGGCAAGAATCAATCAGAAAGGAGGAGGGGAAGGAGGGTGGGGTGGTTGGCCATAAGAGATATGCCAATCTCATCAAGTTTCTAAACAAGCCTAATAGTCCTGGAAGTATTGAGTCTGGATAGCAAGCATCCCACGGAACTAATCGTGGCGCTCTTGGACAAAGCCATAAAGAGCGGCATTCTTAGAAGCAACATAGGCTCGAAGAGATACTTGCTCCTCCTAGATGGACCTAAGGGTGGCTTGGAGGTCAGCATAGTCAATAGGGGGTGGTTAGGAGGAAGAACTAGGCCCAGCTTGACTAGTAAAAGGGGTGGAGGGGGTGCGGGTTGAACAACCTCAGCATCGGCAGGTACCAAGTAAAGGTTAGCCTGGTGAAGTAAGGTAGTTCGATCAACATTGGGAAGCAGTAGAAGCCGATCCCCGGGATAAATCCAGCACACGCGTCGAGCCTCTACTTTGTAAAAGTTCATTAACTTAAAAGCGGCTTTATCAAGCCACTCGGGCCCAGATACTCTATCCTCAGGGTTGGGCTCAACATTAAAAAATCTAGCAATAGTTATGATGATACCACCAATGACTATCCAACCCTTAGTGCTAACAGCAACACTATACAATTTTCTGGCCAAGAACACCCTGAGGTCAAGTTGAACACTATCAAGCATACAAGACATAAAATATAACTTAGACAATCTCGGGACATTCAAACTATCATCCTGAGCAAAGAAACAATAAGCTAGGATATGCTGAGTTACCCGAATGCAACGGTTTCGAATATGGGTGCATTTGGAAGAACTAGTACTATACCTAGCACTCCCCGAAAGCTCAGCCCCAAAATGTATTCAAGTTGAATTTTTAAGAGACTTGTCGATTTGGTAAATCCATGCTAGGTGAAAAACCAAAGATGTTGTTGAAGGTACCTAAGTTCAACTCATAAAATTACCCTTGCAAATAAAATGAAATATACCCTGCTTGACATTGAGGCCCTCTAATAACCTCAACATGTAGTGTACTCAGGAATTCTAAGGTAAGGTTTCTATATGTATGCTCCTTAATCTTAATGAAATGTCCCATACCTCCCCCATGCAAACAACCACTACATATTATCTAACAATCCTAAACGGCCTAATAATTCCTCATCATAGTAACGAGTTGCCACAACCGTGTCTTCATTCAAGCAAGTATATCTAGCTATATGGTCGGGGTTGGTTACACCAAGAGAATGGGGAATGTTACCTTGAGCTCGTGCGTTGGTGGAAGTTCACGAGGTCCATTGAGGCCAAGATGGTGCTTGCCTAGGTGTTCCTGCCTCCTTGATACTCCTTTGTCTCTTAGTAGGCACCATGGTTGCAAAATGGAAGAGGAATTGGAACTAAAACCTAAAAAATAAAATTTAAGAAAGAAAAATGAAGAATTTAAGTGAAAAAGAAGAAAACTCAGAGAGGAAAGAAAATGGTTATGGAAGATGGGTGAAGGTGAGATGAAGTTGAAGAAGAATTGGTAGAAAGAGGTGAAATTTATGGGAAAAAGAGAAAGATTAAGTGAAGAGGAAGGATGTTGAGTGAAAATGGAGTGAAAATGAGAAGAAATGAAGGCTTAGCATTTGTTTAGAGAGAGAAAGAGGGAGGTAGAAAGAGGGAGAGTGGCAAAGATGAAGAAGAAGATGGGAGAATGAAGGGCTACCACGGCCAAAACCATTGACCGCAGCCTGTAGCAGCCCACCACAATCCAACCACGGTGTCTACTAGACACTAGTTTTTTGTTTTCCTGGTTGGGCACCCCACGGGCCGTATTAGAGAACTGCGATCCGTGGTGCCCAGCCTTTTCTTTTGTTTTTTTCTCTTCTTCTTTTTTTTCTTTATTTTTTTTCTTTATTTTTATTTTTTATTCTTTTTTTTTCTTTTGTACTATGAAAAACTGCCCAGAAAAAATGAAAATCAAGTTATAAAAGGGCCTTGGGTTGCCTCCTAAGAAGTGCTCTTTTAAGGTCAAGAGCTTGACCATGCTTTAATGTTTGGTTTGGATCGGTGAGTGTATGGACGTCATTTTCATCGCGAACCACAAATTGAACTTCTTCAAACGAAGGTACCACCTTAAAAGCTCAGGTTGGACATCCATCGTCGTCATCAATTTACACCATAGCACATTGTCAGCATACAAGTCAAACTGAAGCCCATTAGACTGGCCACTATCACCTTATTCAATCCCCAAATCAAAGTCAGCATCAAGTCGTTGCATATAGGGCAAAGAGAGAACCAGTTAAGTGAACTTGCAATAATCACCCATAGTAGACTCATTAGAAGCCGGGCCTCAACCTCAAGTATGTTGGGCGGCGTAGGAGCCGTAAACTCCACCTGAACATACCCTTGGTCAGGATCCTTAGTGGAAATCCAATCAAAATTAGGAGGATCTTGACAATTCAAAACATCCTCCATGTCAACCTCGGAAGAAAAGGGAAATGCAGCTAACAGGGAAGAATTAAGCGAAACCACTTTCTCCTCCATATGGCAGAACATAGCATAGCACCCTTGTATTTCAAATGTTATCTACCCCCTTCTTACATCAATATGGCAACCTCCTGTAGCCATGAAGGGCCTACCTAGAATAATTTGGGCATCATCGATCTCGATCATATCAACAATGATAAAGTCTTCCAAAACCCAAATATCTCCTATTTTGACTTGCACATCATCTAGTTTGCCTAAGGATCATGTTCCAGAACCGTCTGCTAGTTGTAGTGAATATAGTGTAGATTACAGCGGCCCTAAGTGAACCATATGAAACAAAGAATATGGCATTAAACTGACACTTGCACCTAGGTCGCATAAGGCTTTTTCAATTTCCACCTTTCCAACCACACAGGGGATAGAAAAGCTACTTGGTTCAAGAAGTTTGGGTGGAAAAAAATGCGAGGATCTTTAAACTTTTATTCTCTATGAATGTCACAGCCTTGCCACCATCATTCCTCTCCTTACTGTCAACCATGTTTATTTCTCTACCCTCTTCAAATAGCGCATCTTCTGGGTCAATAGGGTCCTCTGCCCTGTCCTTCAAGGTAATACAATTACAATGCTCATGGGGGTTTGATTCTGATTGACTCGGGAGTCTATCCAGAGGTGTAGATGAAAAACTAGCTTGTTGGGCAATTTGGGCTTCCAACGTCTTATTGTGAGTTGTGAGCACATCAACCTTAGAGGCTAATTGCTTTATATATTCACCTTATTTTTATTGCACTAAGAGCTTATTCTCCATCATAGCCTCTAAGTTAGACTTTTGGGGTACCTATGGAGGGAAAGGTGGCCTTTGAAAACTAGTGGGTGGCCTAATATTTACTGGGGGCATATTTGGGGGGTTTGGATTAGACCTATATGAGAAATTCAGATGGTTTCGCCAACCCGGATTGTAGGTACTGGAGTAAAGGTCATTAGCCGGTCTCGAGTTGAAGTTTTGGACAAAATTGATTTCACTGGAGTCTTGGAAAAAAACACTCCCAACTTGGCAATTCAAAGTCAGATGTTCAATAGAACTACAAATTACACATGAGGGAGGGGCACTAGAATTCACAGCATTTGCATTCATACGATCCAATCTTTGAGTTATAGCCTTCACTTTAGTAAAAAGCAAAGTAAGTGCATCAACTTCAAGCTTACCTCCAACTCGCTTGGGCTGGTCTCGCTCAGTGGACCATTGAAAATTGTTGAGCCCCATCTTCTCAATCAAATTATAGGCATCGTCTTCAGTCTTATTCATCAAAGTTCCTCCTGCTGCCGCATCAGCAGTGGACCTTGCAGGTTGGGTCACACCATTATAGAAAGCTTGAACAATCATCCATCATGGAAGGCTATGGTGAGGGCATAACCACAGCAAATCTTTGAACCACTCCCACGCCTCACAGAATGTCTCATCATTCCTTTGGGTAAAGTTGGTGATTTGATTCTTTAAACTTACCGTTGTGCTCGGTGGGAAGAATTTGGCAAGGAAAGCTCTACTAAGCTCATCCCATGTGGTGATACATCCTGAAGGCAAAGAATGCAGCCATGCTTTTGCCTTATCCCTAAGTGAAAAGGGAAATAGGCGCAGTCGAATGGCATCGGTGGAGACTCCTTAAGCTTCAATGTGTCACACACCTCTAAAAAGATCGGGAGGTATAAGTTCGGGTCTTCTAAAGGGGTGCCTCCAAACTAGGAATGTTGCACCATGGAAATGAGAGCTGGCTTGAGCTCAAAATTATTTGCATCAATGTTAGGGCGAGCGATGCTTAAGGCGACGCCTTGGACTCCTGGGGTAACAAAATCCCTAAGCATCCTTCTTTGGTCACCTCCTCCTCCCGCCATATTTAGTGAAGTTCTTCTAGCCTCGTGTCTTTATTCCTTAAGTTTTTGCTTCTTCCTCCTTAAACAGAAAGTCCTCTCAATCTCAGGATCGAGTTCATATAGAAATGAACTTTGCATAAACGTGGAGGATTCCTACAAGCACAATCACCGACACTACTAACGTAATTAAACAAGAAATAGGGAAAAAAAATAAAACACTTAGTCAATTTCATAAGACTAACTCAATAGTTAACAAATTGGACCCTGGCAACGGCATAAAAAACTTGACACGTCCGCAAGCACACGGGTGTGGTAGTATAGATTAAAAGATCATCCTCAGGGACCAAAATAATCTATCGAGTCAATAGCTTACTAGAATTTGCTAAGCGATCAATCCTTTCAAATGGTCAATTTAAATAAGCTAATTAACTATTTGGAATTTCAGTAAGGGAAAAACATCTAGGAATTTGATTCACTAAGTACAGAGTCAGATCACAGATTTAAGCATGTGCTTTTTATAGAAAGAACGATTCAGGGAATGACAATCAAATTGAATTTAATCCTTTGTTTCAAAACAAACTAAATTGCCTAAAGAAATTCAACCAACACTCTCTCAAGTGTCTTTGATTTAGTCTAGGTTAAAGATTTACGAATGCTAAGTCTCCTCTTAACAAGTAATTCTCTCAAGTTTTGCTAAATTAAATTCTATCCAGACGATCAAGTAGAGAGTTTCACCTTTCAGTACTTCAGCCTACTACCTAATATAAGCAAGCAAAATTGGTCAAATTTCACTCACGACATTGCAATTTCAAGATAGACATGAGTCATTCTAAACATGAAATAAGCAAAGAATTTAAGGATAAAGGATCCAACAACAATTCCATGGCTAACAAATCCCTAGATTAGATAAAACTACTCACTCATGTTTCTAAATTCAACTAAAACAAGAGTTTAAAAGCAAATTCAATAGAAGGAAGGAAAACTTTACAAGAATGGCTGCCCTTCAATTGCGCAACACTTATTAAGCTTCCAAGAGCAAGCTTCCCCCTTGTAATCTCAACGAAAGCTACACTAAAACTAAACTAAACTAAAAGAGATATGAAAGGAGGATTATGGTTGCTGAACAAGAACTCCTTTTTTACTTTGGAACGCGCCCTTTTAAGCAACAATCGGATTAACCTTAGCCACACAATGGAGGAAGACAAAGAGGCTAGTAGTTCTGAGCTTACCACGGTCCATCGCAGACACCACAGTTCGACTATGGTCTTGGCTGGAACCGAACTTTTTTGCTCTTCTCATACTCCATGGGCATGGCATCTCAGGGGCATCCGTGGGGGTCAACATCCACTCAAATGAGGGTCAAATACCGGGTTAAATGGTCTAATAATCCTGCAAATGTCATCAAAGAACCATACCCAAGCATAAAACGAGAATATGAGTATAAATTAGAACATAAAGCACACAATTCTTTCTAAAAATACAGCAAAACGGCCCTAAAATGATATACACTTTAAGCACTTATCAATGTGCTCCATAAGCACGACATTTCTTCCCTCCAAACCTCTAGTTCTTCATATTCTCATCTCCATCACTTCATTCATCACTTTAATCCCGACCATTATGCCACAAATTTGGCACAACACCATAATAAATTTATCATTTATTTATCATATTTCTAGTCACTATCTAACTCCTCATCTTGCATCAAATGGGTAGTGAATTCAAGCTATAAAAGAAGTAAGCAACACTAACTCAAGGCTATAGAAAGGGAAGTGGAAATTTGTAGCATTTTCTAGTTTCAAATGTCACTTTGGGTTTATTTTAGGTCTTCAATTTTAAGTTAAGATTTTAGTTTTAGTTTTGATTTTGAGTCATTGGTTCGAGAAATTTAAACCTCAGCTCTTTGTTTTGTAAATTTTGATACATTGTTCTAGGCTCTATTTCATTTGAATTTTGAGGCCCTGGTTCGTTTGTGTTGCTCTGTTCTAAGCTCTATGCTTTGGGTATGGAATGCCGTGTGCCTTTCACAGTTGATGGAGGACTCGAGGTTGAATTTCCATTTTTTAGTTATTTGTTCTTGCAATTTTGCCTCTGTTATTGCTCCTATGCTTGTAAATTGTTGTTCTAATTTACTTAAAGTCAAATCTTAATGTTGTTAATTATTTAGTTGGTCAACACATATGATGTTTTGATTTAGCTTTCGATTATAGTTTGGTTGGCTATTATTGTTTCTCACTAATTTATAATGTCGATACCAAATTATTGTCTGGACATAGTCTTTGACTTTATAAGAGATAAACATTTTCCATTAAGCAGCTACCACTTTATGTTGTTAGGATTCTTGTTTGTGTCTTGTAAGCTCCTCTTAGTTTTTAGTATAGTCTATTGTTTCATTTAGATCTGTAGTTTATTATGTTAGCAATCTTTCTTCAGAGTAGACTAATAGTGACCTAGTTCCATGCCCCATCTTTATGGATTAATCCCTAAGTGCTACGATGAGAGCTGCAATGCTCGCACTTTAAACCTTATTTTTATTAAAAAAATACACAAGTTTTGGCGTTGTTATTGAGGATGGTAGTTGTGAAATTAGGTTACAAATCAAGTTTCAGTTTAGTTAATTACGACATTTGTTAATCTTGATTTCGAGTTATAGTAGATCCTAGTCTCTATTTCTCCCACCCCCAAAAAAAAACAAAGCTGGAAAAAAATTTGTGTTTCAATTTGTGTTGTCAATTTTTAATTATTTATTTATTTTGTTATGCCTTTAGCTTATCTTAGTTAATTAGCATTCAATCCAAGTGCACCCCAAAAAAAAAAAGTGGTAGCCTCATTTTGCCCGTATTGAATGATTAGGTGGGATCACCACCTAAAACTTGATTTAGGATCAGTATTTTGCTTAGGATGATAGCAAACATCCAATACCAAGCCATGAAGAGAAATCAAAATCATGATAAATTCTTCATGATGATTGAGCTAGATCTTGCTAACAGTTGCAGTTTGGGCTCTTTTCTGACCCGATTTGAGTTTCTGGTAGGTCACCTTGCCTGAATGTAATTTAGGGCTGAGTTTTTTATTTGGGAAGCTTATTAACATCCCGAAACCCAGCCATGAATCAAAATCAGTTCTAAGTAAAGTGTAGCTTAGGGAACCAACTTAATCATTTTTAGTTGAACCAGGTTAACTAAGTCTAAACAAGCTGTGTTGACTTTGATATGATCTTCCTTAAAAGAAGGGGTTTCGTGAGCTACTTACTTGCCCTCTTGGCACTTGGATGTACAAAAACATCTTCATAGCTTCTTTTGCAGCTTTGGAAGGCAAGTTGGCCAATTGGGATAAAATTTGACATCTACTTGCTTTTTGATTAGTTTACCATAAAGTGGAATGTAGTAGCCTACCATTTCTCTCTCTTATGTGCAAGTGGCTTATTTAGAGATAATTGATCATGTTCAAGTTTGAATTTACCTTGAACAGAATGTATTTGTTAGACTCATACTTGTAATTAGCTTAGGCTAAGCTTGTTTTACATTTTCCAGTTTAGTTAAGCATGTTTAAGGATTTCCTACTCAATAAGTAACCTGCTTGCTTGCTTGGCTATTAAGATACATGTATATAACCCTACTTGGCTACTTATTGTAATTAGAATCCATGAATGAAAAGCACAGCTTTGTGTTTTCAAACACAACTCTCTTAAATCTCACTTTATAATCAACTTGATTGCTAAAATTTAGTGGCTTCCTTTAATCTGAACTTGGTGGTTTAGCCTTTAAAGTTTAGAGGCTGGAATCCTTATTTACCTTGGGCAGTGGCATTGCCTTTATCCCATTCATATCCTCTATTCTTGATCAGACTCCATTGATGAACCAAAAACCAAGCTAAAACCAGATTGCAAAGCTCACTTGCTTGAGTTTTCATTAAGCTCGCACATCAAAGTGGTATCAAAGCATAACCTGGTTGCTATTTACTTACTGTTTATTAGTGTACAATCTGCCCCTATTCTTAAACCATGTTTCCGTAATCTCCAAAGAACCATAAATAACCCAAATGCAAACCCAGCTACAAAAGAATTTAAATCACCTCAAACCAGCCTCTACTGATTTCCCATCCACGTTCGAGGAAGAAGAAAGCAATACCCCCAACATGGAGTGCCTAGAACAAGCTCGAGTGATAGGTAAGGGAAATGTCATACACCAACTTCAACAAAACATACAAACACTATCCATAAAAGTTGCCACCATTTCTACCAGATTAGAGGAGGTTTGGCTACTTTGAGAGATGACCTCGGAGGAGGAAGGAGAAGAGATTGTGCCTTTCAAAGGGGTAATTCCCCTTCCACTCAGTCATCTTCTTCCCAAGATGATGAGACCTTACAGAGGAGAAGGAGAACTCCTAGACAGCCAGTTGATGATTTGAGGGATATGAACTTTGACCCTTCTAAATTTGAAGGTAGCTTGAATATAGATCTTTACCTTGAATGGGTTCAGTCCTTAGATAGATTCTTTGAAATTGAAAAATACTCTTAGGAAAAGGCCTTCAAAATTGCCATTCTTAAACCAAAGAAATACACTTCCCTTTGGCATGAAAATATCAAAAGATAAAGAAAGAAAGAAGGCAAGTCCCAAATTAGAACTTGGTCCAAATTGAAGAACCTGATGCATAAGAGGTTTGTCCTTGACAATGACAAGTATGATCTTTGCTTAAAGGTCAGGTCCATATGCTAGGGATGCATGAGTGTTTAATACACAAGGGAGTTTGACCACCTCCAAATCAGGATTGGTTTAGAAGAGGAACTTGAGCACGCAATGGCCAGGTTTCTAAGAAGCTTTGATATGAGCATTGCTGAGAAGGTTGAGCCGTAACCTTACTGGACTTTTGAGGATGTGTGTTAGCTAGCCATTAAAGTCGAGAAACACTCCAAGAATAGGAGACCATTCTCTGGTTCTTACTCACAGCCAAGCACATATGTAAAGCACTTTGCTCATCATAAGTCTGAGACTACACTAAAGGAGGATAAGGGCAAAGACAAAGGTAAGTGGATTGTTAAAGAGTTCCCTAAGAAGCTTGATGGTAAGACATGCTTCAAATACCAATGGTATGGTAACTTTCAAGCTGACTACCCAAATAGAAAAGCACTCAGCATCAGAGAGATTGAAGAGATTAAAATTGAGGAACAAGCTACTGTCCTAGCTCCTAATTTGGGAGAGATGCTTGTACTTAGAAGGTTATTCATACCCTAGAGGGACCCCAAGAGGAAAACCAAAGATAACATAGTTTTCACTCATGGTGTACCATCCAAGGTAAGGTATATAGTGTGATTATTGATGGAGGTAGTTGCACCAATGTGATTTCTATCCATTTGATTGATAAACTTAAACTACCTACTGTCCAACACCCACGACTGTATTCACTTTAGTGGCTTAAGAAAGGAAATGAAGTGTATGTGACTAAACAAGCCTTGATTGCTTACTCCATTGGTAACTTTAAGGATGAAGTGCTTTGTGATGTTTTATCCATCGATGCATGTCGTATGTTACTTAGTAGGCCTTGGCAGTTTGATAAAAGTGTTATTCATCATAGAAAGAGCAAAGCCTACTCCTTTAAAGTTAAAGTCTATAGTTATACTTTGGCCCCTTTGCCTCCTAGTCCAGTCCAATCTAATCTTAGGATAAATGGAGAGGGAAACACAAGTGAGAAAGCTCTATTCTAAGTGAGACATGAGTTAAGAGCTCCATCAGCAATGGTGAAACTGTTACGCCTTGCTTGTGTTGGAAAAAGCAAAGGAAGAGACACCTTGCATCCGTTAGCTCAGCCTCTTGTCAAAAAGTTTGAAGATGTCTTTCCTAATGATTTCCCCCTAGGATTGCCTCCACTTAGAAGTATTGAACATCATATTGACCTACTGCCCGAAGCTACATTACCAAACAAACCAACCTATAGATGTAACCCCGGTGAAATTAGGGAACTCTAAAGGCAAGTTTAAGCTTATTGATAAGCGATACATTAGGGAGAATATGAGCCCTTATTCTGTTCCAGCTATACTTGTCCCTAAGAAGGATGGAACTACGAAATGTGTACGGATAGCCGTGTCATTAACAATATTATAATCAAGTATAGATATCCTATCCCTGGGCTTGATGACATGCTTGATGAGCTGCATGGTGCTATCATTTTCTAGAATTGATTCAAGGAGTGGATACCATTAGATTAGGATGAGGGATGGAGATGAGTGGAAAACATCCTTTAAGACAAAGCAAGGGTTGTATGAATGGCTTTTGATACTATTTAGTGTATCTAATGCCCCTAGTGCTTTCATAAGATTGATGTATGAGGTGCTTAAATCCTTCATTGGTCACTTTATTATGGTATACTTTGATGATATTGTAATTTACAATCGGAATGAGAAAGACCACTAGGAGCATTTAAGATAAGTTTTTGAGGTTCTGAGAGGGCAAAAATTTTATTCCAAAATAAAAAAAGTGTGAGTTTTGTACTCCATAACTCATTTTCCTTGGTTATTGGTTTCAGCCAAAGGAATTCAGGTTGATCAAAGCAAGGTTGAAGCAATCCAAATCTAGCCTCAACCCAAGGCAGTCATAGAGGTGAGGAGTTTTCATGGTATAGCTTCTTTTTACAGAAGTTTCACTAGAGACTTCAGCTCAGTCATGGCACCCATCACTGAGTGCATGTAGAAAGGAGCTTTTGAGTGGTTTGAGGCTATTTAGAAAGCTTTTAAAGAAATCAAATGGAAGCTACCCTTCCAAACTTTGAAGATCTATTTGAACTTGAATGTGATGCAAATAAAGTTGGGACAGGAGTAGTCCTAATCCAATTCAAGAGGCCCATTACCTACTTTGGTGTGAAACTAAATGGTTTAAGATGCAACAATAGTTCATATGGCATAGAATTCTATGCTATTATGAGGGCTTTTACTCATTGGGGTCATTAGCACAAGCCTAGACCTTTTGCACTGCATTCAGATCATCAAGCACTCAAATACATCAATGGTCAGCATAAGTTAAATCCTAGACATGCTAAATGCGTGGAGTTTCTACAATCATTTAACTTTGCTTGCAAACACTAGAATGAAAAAGAGAATATAGTGGTGGATGCCCTCTTCCAAAAGGTATATTTTACTTTCTATTTTAGAAGCTAAGTGCTTGGATTTTGTTTAATCCAAGAGATTTACGCAGAGGATCCTGATTTCTAACTCTTGATAAAGGAAATCCCAAAGGACAGCCCCAACACCATCCACAGGGGTTATGCTTTTAGAAACAATATGCTTTGCATTCCTAAGTGCTCTTTGAAAGAGCTTCTGGTCAGAGAGGCTCATGGTACTGCTGCAGTTAGCCATTTTAGCCCAAAAAAGACAATTAACATCTAGAAGGAGCATTTTCACTGGCCGAAGATCGGAGGAGATGTACACAAGATCATTTTAACTTACTTCATTTGGTAAAAAGCCAAGAGTTAATTCCACAAAGGCTTATCACCCCATTGCTCATACCATTAAGGCCTTGAGATGACGTAAGTATGAATTTTGTTATAGCCCTCACTAGGACTAAGAGAGGGAATGATACAATTATGGTGGTTGTGGATAGATTTTCCAAGATAGCTCACTTTGTTCCATGTCACAGGACTAATGATGCAGGCTACATTACCAAGATATAATTCAAAGAGATCATTGGGCTTTATGGTGTGCCTTAAACCATTGTTTCTGATCGGGACTCCAAGTTTCTGTCTCACTTCTGGAGGATTTTGTGGAAGCTATTAGGCACTAAACTCTTATTTAGTATAGCCTACAAATTAATGGCCAAATAGAGGTAACAAACCAAACTCTCACTACTTTACTTAGGAGCTTAGTGAGCAAAAGCTTGAAAGATTAGCATTTGAAGGTACTCCTTGTTGAGTTTGCCTACAATAGAGCTTCATCCTATGCTATAAGGCATTCTCAATTGAGTGTGTGTACGGGGTAAACCCCCTTACTCCCATTGACTTGCTGCCCCTACCATGTAAATCAAGAGTAAGTTATATGCTGGGCTGAGAGTTAAAGAGATGAAAGTTGCATGAACAGGTGAGCAATCATATTGACAAGGCCAATGTAGCTTATAAGGCAAAAGCAAATAGAGTTCAGCCCGCAAGATCTAGTTTAGCTATAACTTAGGAATGAGAGGTTTCCATCTAGAAGGAAGAACAAGCTTATAGCAAGAGGGGATGGGCCATTCCAGATGATTGAGAGAGTGGGAGACAATGCATACAAACTACAACTCCCTGTAGATGTGGCTGTTTCAGCCACTTTCAACATAGGGGATCTCAGTCCTTATGTGGAGGACTAGTTTGAAGACCCTTTGGATTTGAGGTCAAAACCCCTTGAAGACGAGGAGATTGATACAGATCAAGGCATCCTAGAGAATTCCCTAAATCCAAATCAAGATCAAGGGACTAATCAAGCCAAGGAAGTCTAAGATAAGCAAGAATTAATCAACCAGATTCACTCCTTGTTCTCCTATTGAAATCCAGAACTGAACGTAGTTTTAGATGGCATGATCCTTGAAGTTTCCAAGACATCCTTTGGGCAAGTCCCACTTTTTTGGACTCTCTATGGTGTCTAGTTTTGTTGGGAGAAGCTCAATTTCACACCCAGCATTAGGGATTTTGCGTCATTGATCTAAACAGAGAAGGTAAGCAGTGGCAGCCTCATTCTGGCCATATTGAAAGATTAGGTGGGATCACAACCTAAAACCTGATTTAGGACTAGTATTTTGCTTAGGATGATAAACAACATCCTATGGTACCAAGCCATGAAGAGAAATCAATATCACGACAAGTTCTACATGGCAATTCAACTACAACTTGCTAATAGTTGCAGTTTGGGTTCTTTTATGATCCGATTCGCATTCTTGGTTGGTTAATCTTGCCTCAACATGACTTAGAGCTAATTTTTCTATTTAAGATTCTTACTAACATGCTAAGGAACCCATCCATGTATTAAAATTAGTTGTAAGCATAATACAGCTTAGGGATACAACTTGATCATTTTCAGAGTGTTGAATCAGGTTAGCTAAGTCTAAACAAGATATTTTGACTTTGCTATGATCTTCCTTAATGGACATGGTTTTGTTGCAAGGCAAGTTGGCCAATTGGGATGAAATTGGACATCCATTTGCTTTTTCATTGGTTTGCCATAAAGTGGAATGCAACAACCTACCTTTTCTCTCTCTCCCCCATATGCAAGCGGCTTATTTAGAGACAGTTGATCATGTTGAAGCTTGATCTTACCTTATACAGAATGTATTTTTTAGAGTCATACTTGTAATTCACTCAGGCTAAGCCTGTTTTGCATTTTCAATTCAATTAAGCATGTTTAAGGGTTTCCTACTCACTGAGGAATCTGATGTCTTACTTGCTGTTAGTGAGACATGTTCATAAGCCTACTTAGCTGCTTGTTGCAACCAGAATCCATGACTAAAAAGCTCAACGTCGTCTTTTCAAGCACAACTCTCTTAAATCTCACCTTAAACAATTAGCTTGATTGCCAAAATTGAGTGGTTTTGTTTAATTTGAACTTGGCGGCTTAGCCTTTAGCATTTAAATGGTGGGATCTTTTTTTAGCTTGGGTGGTGGCTATATGAGATTTTTGAATGTAAATTTAAAGGTCACAAGCATACAGCTTTCGCTGTAATAGTTTAAGGTCATATTCTTAGGGACGAGGATGAAATTAGGCCAAGGTCAACTAAATTATCCTAAATAGAATTAAACTACCCCAAATACTGAAATTAGAATAGCCATGGCCGAATCCCATCGTAAACCTCCATTAATGGAGGTTCACCATCCAAGTGAGCGAATCAAGACCCCCAGCTTCTTAAATTAAAAACCACGGCATAGAAAAGAAGATTCAACATCCCAGTTCAACAATCAAGAACCCATAATAATTAAGGCATGGAAATTACTAGATTCGAGAAGATAAAAAAGGAGGGAGGTTCAAAGTTTGCTGCCAACAAATAGCAATAGAGCTCAAATCGACCTAAAAACAAAACCAAGATCCACCCTCGCCATTAGCAAGCCCCAAGGCTCACAAAAATGGTGGATTTGCTATCACTTGTCTCCAAATAGAGGAACAAAACAGAGAAGAAGAGGCTTGTGATCTCATTCAAAGCAAAACCAAAAGATTCAATACAAACTGAGATTCATCAAACTTACTCCAAATTAACACAACAAAGTTTGATCACATGAAATTAAAGGCTAGAAAATAGATCTAAAATTCAAATTCAGAATAGAGAAATATAGAAATTAAACCCTAAAATTTGTAAAACAAAACTTAAAATTAAAGCTTAAAAATCAGAACTAGACTAGAATAAAATCCTAAAAACCCTAAAATTAAAAGCTGAAATCATACCTCCCGCTCAATTCGTCGCTGCTTCCATTTATAGCCTCAGGCAAGCTTCAATCTTCATCTTCACCGCTGAATTCATGGTATCCTGTACAGTAGAGATAATGTTGTGTTGGCATAAGTAGTGGGCAATTATTTAGTGCTAGCAGTGCACAAATGAAGGTAGGGATGATGGTGTTGCTGGTAATGAGGGTGGTGCATATGTGAGTTAAGAAGAAGATAGAACAGGAGGGGAGTTGTCTTGGGTTTTTACAGCAAGAGAGGAGAAAGAGAAAGATTAAGGAGAAGGGGTGGTCATGTGCAAGGCACAAGGGGGGAGGCTGGTAGGGATTTTTGATTTCATTTTTACTTTTACTTCTTCTAGTTTTTAGGTCAAGAGAAGAAGTGGGCTTTAACTAAACATGGGCCAAGTCAAGTGAAAGCTAAGCCCGAACTTTGAATTCAGCATTTTCATCTTGTTTTTCCTCATTTCTCCGATTTTTCATCACCTACAAAAATCAAATAAAATCAAATAAGAATTCTATTTTCATATTTATTCTAGCATAGATTAATTATAAGGGTATGGTAAAAAGATCATAATTTTGGTGTGACCAAATACCCTCACACCTAGATTTTACTCACCCTTAAGCAAACAAACTAAACTAAGTAAAAGCAAATGAAAAAAAAAAAATCATAACTCACTTTCGTAACTGTAATTTATCGTATGCAATAAGTCCTTTAAACCCTTTGGTTTTCCAAGTGGACGAGTGAGGTCTCATGAGGGTTTTCAACTGAAGTGCCCACAAAAATCTTTTCAAAAGAAAGGAAAATCTTTTTGGCTTTTTTTCCAGAAAATGAATATATATACAAGTAATTGGGAAAATTATGTACACAACCTAGGAAATTACATCACTCTAGTAACCAAGCCACCAAATTATATAAAAATAGAATATGCAATTGAGAGACAATCTAGTCATAAGAAGCACCCCAACTCCCATTTTTAACCCCACACAATATGCAAAAAGCACCCCGACTTTTATTTTTCACCCCACACAATATGCAATGATATGTAGACCTTGGTGCATGTACAAAAGTCCATCAATGCTTATAAACCAAGTTACTAACAATGGCACGATCGCTATTTCGTTGCCTAATTGCCTTCTTTGCTCCTTTGTTTCCTTTTTTTTTTTCCTTTTTTTAAGATTAAGAATCCATACGCCCTAAACCCACTTGACTTACAAATATTTGGCCCTTCCTTAAAAAAGAGTTTTATTAGAAAGTGCAGAGCACTTAGTTCATTACCTAAATAGATGTGTAATCAAGTGAAATAGCACATGTTCAACTCAATTAAAGATATGAAATAATGATAGTGGCTATGAACATTGGTGCCTGAGTTTTTATTCACATTATTTTGAGAACTTAGAAGGCAACTTTAACAAACAAAAAGTTCACATGTCAACTTAACAAACAAAACCCAAAGAATTTATGGCAAAGTGAGCAAGGTGGACACAAAATCACACGTATAGAATGGGGTTATTACAAAAAATCAAATCCACATCCTCAACTAGACATGTTATCATGCAACTCTACTTACAAGTAAGTCAATAACCTAGCAACATGGGCTCACAATCACAATAGAGTGAACACAAATCCCCAAAGAAAAAGAAAAATCTTTTTGAACTTTTGAAAAATTTCCAAAAATATGTACAAATGGACATCTCATCCTTGCACAAAAACTCCACAATGTCCTCATTGTGGGAACTAAGGTGCCAAAAAGCAATCACCTAATCTATGTAACCAGAAGACCAACCAAAACTTATTTCTATATACAGACTAGGACATCACCAAAATCAAAAATAAAACCAAAATCAAAATCGCCAAAATCAAAATCAAAATCAAAATCACAAAAGAAAATAGCAACAAACTATAAAACAAAAACGAAATCAAAATCAAGGAGCCACAAACAAAAGAAAACCTTAAACAAAACAAAATATAAAACAAAAGAAAAACAAGATGCAAAACAAAGACAAAACCACTAAAAACAAAATCAAATTATAAAATCAAAACCACCAAAATTGAAATAAAACAAAACCAAGGAATATTAAATACAAAAGAAAACCTTAAACAAAACAAAACAGAAAGAAAAAAAATATATAAAACAAAACCAAAACCACTAAAGAAAAGAAAACAAAATCAAAATATTAAACAAAAACAAAACCAAAGAAAAACAAGAACTCACAAAACCAAAGAAACAAAAGACACTACTAAAACATACTAAAAAAACAAAAATAACCATAATAAACAAGGAGCTACTGAATAAAAATCAAACAAATCACTATAACACAATCATAATGCTAGATATCCACAACTATTCAAACAAAAAGACTAACAAGTATTCAAAAACAGAATATACCACTAATAGCAAAAAGCATAATGCAACCAATGGTGATCATAGCCAACTCGACTCAAGAAATCTCAAATTTCTCCTGAGAATTGATCGCCCACACAATCACAACCCTAAATATCCACAACTATATGCAAGAAAGAAAGAAAGGAAAAGAAAAATGTGAATAGAGAAGGGGTGGAATGATCATACCAAGTTGGGCACAGAACTTACCCAAGCTAATGCCTTACTCAGATGATGTCAAGGACGTCCATGGAGTATGAACCACTCCATCTCAGCACACAAGCTGCTACTTGCCAAACAATTGGGCACAACCCTCACATAAATGAAAGTATTAAGAAACAGTATGTGTAGCCCAAATAAAGTGCATAAGAGGAATGCAACTCAAGGCTCTCTCAATCTTATCAAAGTTCTTAATGAAGTCCAACATCGCTCAAAGAGGAGGGGAAAAAACTTAGGCAAAGCTAATAATATGAAATATGAAAATCAAAGCTCATAGGACGGCCTAAAGTCAAGTCCTTCCCTCAGAGTGATCCTGGAGTCTTTCTATGTCACTATCATCAAGAGTCTGATCTAAACAACTATTGCTAAGCATAAAACTCTCAGACTCTACAAAAATAGACTCAGGAGGGTCTAAAAAAGGAAAAAAAATAAGGAGGGGAGAAGAAAGGGGTGAAATGGAAGGGATGGGAGCTAAGTCAAGGGAAGACTTAATAGGAATGGGAACATCAAGCTCCATGTGAGTTGTAACCTCACTGAACTCGACAACAGAAGGCTCATAAAATGAATGCTCCTCGATGTATGCATCCGTTGACTCAACAAATACACCACACTGATAATAAAAGCTAGCATTAGTCTCAAATCCTTCTCCCTCTTCAAGCTCTCCTAAGGGAGCCAAACGAAGAGGTGAGTCATAAACAGTTAGAGTACCCCAAGGAGTGTCACTAATTGTGCTAAACTCTAGGGAGGGTGCAACTGCTAAAGGAGATGAGGGTCACTCGTTTCCTCGAGCCCATCACAATGTGGGTTATCATGAAAATAGACCTAAAGGAATCGATGCCTTACTCCTAACGTCAAAGTCATCACAAGACCTTGGGTGTAGAAGAGCCTAAAGTAAGGTCTATCTTGAGTAAACTACACAAGTGCAACTCCCTATTGGAAGCCAATGCCTCTAATATGTGTGGTTTACCAAGCGCTGGACCCGTATCAACATCATGATCAAATGAATTACAATAATCACCTGAAATAGGAACATAAGGAGTATGAGAATGCTTATATGATATACCCCCAAACTGACTCTCATCTGATGGTGACATAAGCGTCTGGAATGGGGTGACTAAAGGTCTCTCTAGCATTGTGATACTCCCAAGTCTCATAAGCCAAATATTCAAAAAAATCCCAAATTTCATCCGGAGTTCTAATGAACAAGCATCCCAAGCCCTCGGGGTATATAGTCTCAACATGACCCCGATATTCATCATTAAGACCCTCAAAGATCACTTGATAAATTTTCATTTCTCAAAATATCAATCAATACATTGAGCATGAAAGTCATTCAATCTACTCAAATATCACCAAAATATTTCATGGTCAAATTGAGAGAAATAGAAAATTGCCATTTGTATTAAAATTTTTAAAAAAATTTTTTCAATTATTTAGGGCTTATAAAATTTTTTCCAATTTTTTCAATTTTTGACTTTTCTTATTCTTTTTGATTTTTTCAAGAAATAAACTATACAAAATCACTATTAATAATGAGATAAAGAAAGAAAAACAAAACATGTACAACTAATAAGAAAGTAACAAACAAAAAGAAAATGTGACCAAGGTCATGCCGCCGTCCTCAACAATGGTGCCAAAAACTTGTATGAAAATTTTGAATGTAAATTTAGAGGCCGCAAGCGTATAGCTTTTGCTGTAATAGTTGAGGGTCGTATCCTTAGGTACGAGGATGAAATTAGATCACGGTTAATGAAATTATCCTAAATAGAATTAAACTTTCCCAACTACTAAAGTACACAAAATTTAACTATTAATCTAAACTCCAGTCATGAATCAATCACATCAAGCTACACATGACTAAACTGGGGAAATGGGCTAGATCATATGAATAACAGTAAAGCCAAAAAGGAAAAAAAAAAACATTAGCAGAAAGAAATATATATAGTAAGCAAGCAAAGGACCAAGCTAGAATCAAAATCAAACTTGCTACTTGCATAAATTCCAGAACCAAATAGCAAACTAAAAGTAACATGAAACTAAAAATCAACCACCAGACAAATGAAGAAACAGAGAAGGAAGAAATCAGAACAGCCATGGCCAAATCCCATTGTGAACCTCCTTTAATAGAGGTTCACGCATAACCAAGTGATGGAATCAACACTCCCTACTTCTTAAATTGAGAACCAGGGAATAGAAATGAAGATTCAACATCCCACTTTACACAACCAATAGCTCATAACAATGAAGGCATGAAAATTACCAGATTCGAAGAAGATAAATAGGGGAGGGAGGTTCGAATTTATAGCTAATAAACAGCAATAGCGCTCATATGGCCCAAAAACAAAACCAAAGTCTATCCTCGCGATTATCGAGCTCCAAGGCTCACAAAAATGCTGGATTTGCCATTAACATGGCTCCAAATAGAGGAACAAAACAAAGGAGATGCTTACGATTTAATTCAAAGCAAAACCCAAAAGATTCAATACAAACTAAGATTCTTACTACCAATTAACGCAATAAAGTTCAATTACAAGAAATTAAAGGCTAGAAAACGGATCTAAAATTCAAAACCCAAATAGACAAATACCGAAATTAAACCTAAAATTTCTAAACAAAACCTAAAATTAAACCTTAAAAATTAAAACCAGACAAGAATGAAATGCTAAAACCCCTAAAATCATGCCTCCATCTCAATTTGCCACTGCTCCTATTTAGAGTCATGCAAGCTTCAATCTTCATCTTCATCGCTGAATTTGTGCTATTGTCGATGGTAGAGATGGATATTGTGCTGGCATGAGTAATGGGTGATTATTCGGTGCTAGCAATGCATGAATGAAGGAGGCAATGATGGTGCTATTGGTGATAAGGGTGGTGCAGAAGTGAGTTGAAGAAGAAGACAAAATAGGAGGGGTGTTGTCTCTAGTCTTTGCAACAAGAGAGGAGAGAGAAAATGAATAAGTGAGCCGGTGATCATTTGCTAGGTACGAGGGTGGCTGGCAGGGACTTTTGATTTCATTTTTACTATTTCTTGCTTCTTGTTCTAGTTTTTGGGTCCAGAAAAGCAGTGGACATTGACTGAACGTGGGTAAGTCAAGTGGAAGCTGAGTCGGAACTCTCAATTTAGTATTTTCATCTTATTTTTTTCCCATTCATATCCCTTATTCTTGATCAGACTCCATTGCTGAACTAGAAACCAAGCCTCATCCAGATTGCAAAGTTTGCTTGCTTGAGTTTTCATTAAGCTCACTATTACGGGTTGATACTTTCATTCAAACTCAAGCCCGTGCAGTACTAGCAAACTCACTCAGAACCCTTCCTTAGTTTGCTAGTGAGCCTCAAGTGATACTTAACTTAGACTTGAAAAGCTAAGTACGCACGCACACTTAAGAGAACTTAGAGAGAGAAAGTAGAGAGAGAGAGAGAGAGAAAGAGAGAGAGTTTGCTAAAATACTTTGTATTACACTTTGGCCCTGTTTGGCAAACAGCTGTTAGCTGTTTGTATTAGCTGTTAGCTGTTAGCTGTTTGAGTAGCTTTTTGTATCAGCTATTTGAATTAGCTGTTTGTTGAAAAACTGTTTGGTAAAATTAGCTGTTTCTGACAAAGTTGTGAGACAAAAAACTAATTCTTCAAAAAGCTCTCCAAAAAAGCTCATGAAATTAGCTTTTTCAAATTAACTTTTTGGACCCAAAAAGCTCTTTTAAAAAGCTCTTTCACCAAACACCCAAATTAGCTTTTTCACTTGGTCAAAAAGCTAATTTTGGTCAAAAAAGCTCTTTTTGGCCAAAAAGCTCTTCAAAAAGCTGTTTGCCAAATAGGGCCTTTAAATGCTTGGTGTACCAATGATCTCTCCTTCGAGGTATATATACTCATCGACCTCCTCCATGAACAATGGAGATCTATTTGATCCTACGGCTAAGATTGTACATCCAGAATGTCCTATACGAATATCTAGGATTCTACGCAAGTGTGGAATTGCGTGGAGCCCTCTGGAGCCCTCTAGAACATAGTCTAAAGAAATCTAGAGAAATTCAGGGCATTCTAGCATATTCTAAAGCAGTCTGTGACATCCTCCCTCACTTAATCTGGTGACGTCCTGGGTGCCTTCTTGTCCTTGAATGCTTGTAATTACGCCTTGAATAGCCACAAGTGTTGGATGGGCTCCCAACTAGCCTCACTTTCAGGTAGTCCCTTCCACTTAACAAGCAGTTCATGTGTCAGTGATTGGTTAGAGTGTTGCACCGTTCGATCAGCAAGAACTTCTTGCACCTCCTTGTCATACTGGACTTTCGTGCCTATTAGTGCCCCGTTGTGAGATTCCTTGACTTGGATCCACTTGGTCTCCATGATAAGGCTTGAGAAGACTTACATTGAAGGCGGGATGATACTTAATCTTGAGAGGCAACTACACCTTGTAAGCCTGCGGCCCCGTCTTTTTAAGGATAAGAAAAGGTCCCTTGTATTACCGAATGAGACTCCGATGCTGACCGGTTAACCTCTCGTGGTTGTACATCTTGACAAGCACGAAGTCTCCCACTTGGAACTCTCTCGGGTGCCTCCTCTTATCAACCCACTTCTTCATCTTCTTGAAGGCTTTCTCCAAGTAAGAACGAGGGATGCCTATTTGATCATTCTAATCCTTGGCGAACTTGTAGGCGGGTGGAGTTGGACCCTTATAACCTGTATTAAGAGAATTTCATGTCAAGGGTTGTTGACTCATGATGATCTTGAACGGACTCCGGCCCATGGACTTGCTTCTTTGCAAGTTGTATGAGAATTGAGCAACATCATGCAACTTGGCCCAATCTCGTTGGTTGACACTCAGGTAATGGCTCAGGTATAACTCTAAGAGAGCGTTAATCCTCTCGGATTGTCCATCACTCTATGGATGGAAGCTAGTGGAGAAGTTGAGCTCGGAACTCATGAGCTTTAGCAACTCCGTCCAAAAACACCCCATAAAACGTGTGTCCCGATCACTCACAATGGAATGGGGAGATGCTCTAATAATTCAGCAGGTGCTCTTTGCTCAATCTTGTCTTGTTGGCATATAAGGCAAGTCTTCACAGAAGCCTCTACGTCATTCTTTAACTAAAGCCAACAGTAGGAATCTCCTACACGAGCTAGTGTATGGTGCATGCCTGGATGACTAGCCCACTTGCTATTATGACTCTTCTTCATGACTTCCCTCCTGAGGTTGTCATATGAAAAAATACATATGCGTTTTTCCTTAGAGAGGATTAAGTTATCTTCGATCCAAAACCACCTCATCTTGCTCCCCTTCACAAGATTGATGATGGTTTGGGTAAGTGAGTCATGTTGGAGCCCCACTTTAATGCAGTCCTGAAGGTTGCTTCAAGGCCAGTTTATGTCGACGAGTTCTCCCCTGTGGCTCAAAGAATCGGCCACGAAGTTGGCACAACCCAACTTGTACTCCATGGTGTGATCGAACTGGGGCAGAAAGTCTTGACACCAAGCTTGCTTAGGAATAAGCTTCTTCTGAGTTTGGAAGTAACTTATAGCCACGTTGTCAGTCTTGATCACGAACTTGCTCCCTAGTAAATAATGCCTCCAAGTACGAAGACAATGCACTACAACGATCATCCCCTTTTCCTACAAGGTGTACAGCCTCTCGGTGTCACTAACATTCTGAATTTGAAAAGCAGGATGGTCTTCTTGCATTAAGGCCCTAATAATAGTGAAGCCGGAAGTATCGATGTGTAGCTCAAATGACTTCTTAAGGTCGAGAAGTGCTGAGGCCGACTCCTCGCTAATTGCCTTCTTTAAAGCTTCAAAGGCGTGGTGGCACTCTTTGCCCTGTATCCATCTTCTTTTCCTTCTTTAACAAGTCGGTAAAGGGGGCGGCAATGACAGAATAGCACTTAATAAACCATTGATAGTAGTTTACCAAGTCAAGGAAGGACCCTAGTTCGGTGACTTCAGTGGGTGGCTTCCATTCAAAGATGGCCTTGACTTTTGCCAGGCCGATGCATTGCTTGCCCTTGCCTATGAAGTGACCTAAGAAAGGCACCTCTTTTTATACGAAAGAGCACTTCTCCTTCTTGACACAAAGCTCATTGTCCCTCAATGTTTGGAATACTTTCCTAAAGTGCCCTGCATGCTTCTCCATAGCCTTGCTATAGATGACAATGTCATTAAGATAGACAACAACAAAGTGATTGAGGAAAGGAGCAAGTACCTTGCTTATGAGATTGCAAAATGTGGCTAGTCTATTAGTGAGGCCAAAGGGCATGGCAAGGAACTCATATGATCCGTAGCGTGTAACACTTGCCCTCTTTGGTGGATCCCCTTTGGCTCTGTAGACTTGGTAATATCCACTCTTTAAGTCAAGTTTGGTAAAGCACCTTGCTACTCCAAGTTGGTTGAAAAGATCATCGATGCGAGGAATGGGATATCGATTCTTGAAGGTGATCTTGTTAAGTGCCCGGTAGTCGATGCATAATCGAAGTGACCCATATGTTTCTTTTAAAATAAGACCGGCACACCATAAGGTGACTTGGTGGGACGAATGTAACCAGTATCAAGTAGCTTCTTCAATTGTCTCCTTAGCTCTTTGAGCTCTGGAGGTGCCATGCGGTAAGAGGCAAATACTGGGGGTTTAACTCCCCGACTTCAACTCAATGGTGTGTCTACTTTCCTTCTCGGGGGAAGCTGCTTGGTTAACTCGACAGGCATGACATCTTTGTAACTCTTTAAGTATCTTGTAGACATCCTTGGGCGCTTGTACCTCCTTGGACTCCTCCTCTATCTTAAGGGTGGCAAGCAAAGTAGGCTCCTTCTTCTTAATCCCCTTTGAGAATTGAAGAGCGGAGAGCATTTGCATTTATTAATCTCCTTCTTTATGGGAATGACGCAAGGTTGCCCCGTCTCCATAATGCACATAGTGTTAGTGTAAGGCATCAAGAACGCCTTCATCATGTCAAGGAAATCGATGCCCAAATAAAGCTTCTTGTCATCCAAAGGAGCAACGGTGACATGGGTCTTACTTTTCCACTGGCCGACTTGGATTTGTGCTCCACAAGCCACACCATCTATCGAGAGGCTTCGTGCTTTGACTTCCTTCACAAAGCCTCTCTCCTTAGTGTAGGACAGGCCAATCTCATCAGCAAGGTCCTTGGTTATGTAGACCGTATTGGCTCAGGTGTTTAGCATTACTGGTAATGGCTTGCCATTAAAGATGGTCACTACATACATGCGTCCACGTGATTGCCCCTCGATCTTCATGTGGATCTTGTTGAGTAGCTTTATAGAAGCCATCTTCCTCTCCTCCTCTTGCCCTTCATTGTCTTGGATGAGAGCAGTAAGCTTACCCTACTTTGGGCATTCGAAAACTCGATGAGGCCCATTGTATAAGAAGCATGAGTACTTCCTTGGTGCCTCATGCTTCTCTCCCTTCCCTTTGTCTCCTGGTGTGGATGGCTTATCACGCCTGGGAGACTTGTCCTATTCTCCCCCACCACTGCTACTGCCACTTGTCTTCTTATTTTGTCCCTTAGAGGAATCTCTTTTGAACTCAACAAGGTTCTCGGCGGCGGCGATCACGGAGGCGAGGTCTTGCATACCACGCCTCTTAAGCTCCATCTTGGCCCACCTATATAGGCCATCGAAGGAGCAAAAGAGTGCATCTTGCTCCCCCATACTTGGAATTTCTAAGAGAAGCTCTTAAAACTCCTTGATGTACTGTTGGACGTGACCTTGCTTGTGTTGCAATCGTCTTACCTTAGCCTTGCTTCATTCTCGACATCGTCAGGATAGAATTGCTTTTTAAGCTGCCTCTTGAACTCATCCCATGTGTTGATGGGTTAGATCCTGTACAGACATCGTCACACATACGATGCCACCAAACAAAAGCAATGTCTTTAAGTGAGAAGGCAGTGCTACTCACCTTTTGAGCATCATCCTTGATGCCCGTTGCCTGGAAGTATGCCTCAAGTCCTCATAGGAAGTTGTTGATCTCCCTTGCATTCTAGCCCGTTGCCTGTAAGTATGCCTCAAGTCCCCTTTGGTGTGGTAGGTACTTGGACGGACCCATCATTAGCCACCGCTGCCATACACTCCTTGAGTTGAGCCTCGAGGGTCTCAATCCTTTCCTTGTATGCAACAACCTCAACCGTGCAATCCCCAACCTCGGCCTTGTAAGCTTGGGGTTCTCCATCCTTGGTGGCCTCTAATGCCTGAAGGGCTTGGAGTTCCTTCTTGAAGTCAGTCACCATGGAGGTCACAGCTATTTGCATCTGCCCACGAAGCTCTTCTATGTCCCCCTTGTGCTCGTGCTCCTCAATGCGTCTATCCATGTCATCCACCCTACCTATTAGGGCCAACATGATGGTGTTGATCTCCAAAGTAGTTCTTCAACAAGGCTCATAACGTCCTTGTTCTTGTCCTTACCCTTCTTCCCACCTTATTGAGGGTTAGCATTGGTCACACTTGACACCATGATATCCCAAACGAGAAGTGGCTTTGACACCAACTATCACAGGTTGATAATTTTTCACAAACTCAAACCCTTGCGGGGCTAGAAAACTCACTTGGAACCCTTCCTTAGTTTACTAGTATGCTTTAAGTGATGCTTAACATAGACTTGAGATGCTAAGTAAGCATATACACACTCAAGAGAACTTAGTGAGAGAAAGTAGAAAGAGAGAGTTTGGGAGATGCCTTGTATTGCACTTAGAATGCTTGGTGTACAAATGAGCTCCCCTTAGGGATATATGTACTCATCCACCTCCTCAATGGACAATGCAGATCTATTTGATCCTAGGCTAAGATCGTACATCCAGAATATTCTACACAAATATCTAGGGTTCTACCCAAGTGTGAAATTGTGTGGAACCCTCTAGAACATACTCTAAAGAAATCTAGAGAAATTCAGAGAAATTCAGGGCATTCTAGAGTATTCTAGAGCGATCCATGACATCACACATCAAAGACTTAAAATAATTTTTGTGGAACTTTTGAAATTTTCAGAATTTTGAAATTTTCAGAAGTGTTTTTAGTGTACTTTTTTAATTTCCTTTAATTTTCTATTTTTAATTTTTTATCTCATTTAGGTTCATATTATTTTTTATTTTGCTGAATTTGTATGTAAATAATTATGTGTTTTTAGTTCTGTCAGATTTGCTGCTTATTTTTCTTTTAGAGTTTTGGTTATCAATTTTCTTTCCTTTTTTGCTTTTTATGTAAAAAAAAATAGAAAAATAAAAAGAACAAACATACATTTGTGGGCGTAGAAATTGCATGAATGCTTAGGTCAGAGAGGCTAACGAAGAAGCAGGATCGAACCTGAACCTGAACTTGAAATTGAACTTGAACCCAAAGAAATGGCACAAGAAAGACCTATAAATGATTTTTTTTTTTTTTTTATCATCGAAGGACTACTTTGCCATCATGTTTTAATGTGAATAACTTAGGACCCCGTGTGACTTTTGAACTAAGATCTTATTACACTCAAATACTCCATGTGTTCATTAGTCTATACCATACATACCTATTTTTGAGATGATTTAAATAAGTGTGCTCCGTGATGTATATCCCTAATATACCCATTTTCACAAGTAAACTGAAAATAATTCCTTTGGCTTTAAAATATTTTCCTAAAAGATGGATGTGGCTTAGCTATCCACTTAGGATGACTTTGTTAAGTTATTCTTGAGAAAATATTTTCCCAATGTCAAAACTGTAAAAGGCTAAGGATTGAAATTAATCACTTTGTTCAAATGGAAATGGAATCATTTTGGAAATAATTGGATGGGTTTAAAAATTAGTTAGCTCAATGTCCTCACCATGGGTTAAAATAGTTATGTCATTGCCAAATTGTTTATAAAGGACTTGACCAAGAGACCACAGCCATCCTAGAGTTTGTGTTAGGGTGGATTTCTTTCTAAGAGCACCACTACTGCTTGGGAGTCTCTGGAGGACTTAGCTGAAAAGACCAAGTGGCGAGAAACTCCTAGAGATGACAACTAAGTTCAAGGTTTGGTGGTGATGCATAAAGTATCAAAGGTAGGGTTGGTTTGCAATTTTGCAATAAATGAGGTTAGGATGTGATAAGTTATTTCACCTAGTTTGCGAGGCCCAAGTGATGCATACCAAGCCCCAATCCAACTCTTGGCTACAGCTGCATCCACTCCAAGACCAGGTCAACTCAGTTTTGACTTGGCCTCTCACGACCGTATCGATGTCCAATTAGAGCAACCTATGCTTCTTTGGGAAGCTTACGGAGTTAAATTTAGGATCTTGCAATAAAATCCCGAGTTAGGTTACATTTTGATTCCCTAAAATGAGGCGGGAAAAAACCCAACTCATACAGTGCTATTTTTTATTGAAACATTTGTTGAATTTGGGCAGTTGATATATGGTCCACCCGGTTATACAAATGCAATTGTACAATCGGGCCCACAAATTGCCCATCTGGCGCACCACAGGCAAAAAAACAAAGAAAACCATCGGATTTCGGCTCACTAAAATATGTTGTTGTGAATCTAGTATCGCTCACTAAAAATAATGTATAACTCACTAAAATATTTTAGTGAGTTGAGACACGATTTTAGAGAGCTAATATGTACTTTTAGTGAGAAGACATACTGAAACTAATGTATGTTATGTACCCAGGTTTCACCAAGTAAAAATACTATATAACTTATTAAATGTACTATTATACTAAAAAAATGTTATTGTGAATCTGAAACTCACTAAACTAGTTGTCTATATTTTTTTAGTGAGCTATGATATTTATTTACTAAGTTGTTATATCAGATAATCGGTTGTACAAAAGCAATTGTACAATTGAATTTCAGCTCACGAAAAATGTATACCTCACTACAATGCTTAGTGAGCTGAGACACATTTTTAGTGAGCTAATACATACTTTTAGTGACCAGATAGATCAAACCAATGCATCTTATGTACCCTATATAACTTATGAAAATGTGCGATTGTACTAAAAAAATTGTTATTGTGTATATGAAACTCACTAAACTATATTCTACTTGTCTATATTTTTTTAGTAAACTGTGGCATATATTTAGTGAGCTATGACATATATTTAGTGAGTTGGACTATATTTAATTAATTTAGTACATTTCTGTTATACTCATAAAATATAATACAAACACCCTTATGTCATACTAAAAAATAATTGAGCTGTAACATAACCCAAGAACTTGATAATATTATTTGCTGGTTATCTATACTATTCTTTTTAGTGAGCTATGCTAGTTATTTAGTGAACTATGATAGATATTTGGTGACCTATAAAATGTATTTTGTGACCAATATGATTTAACGTAGAATACTAATCATTCATAATAAAAAAGTGAGTGAACAAACAATATAGTACACAATTTTAGTTAGCCCATATACTTTTTTGTTCATATTTTAAGGTATGATATATTCGTCTTTTAGTAAGTTATGACTTATATTTAGCGAGCTATGACATACTTTTAGTGAATGCCATATAACTTATTAAAATGTGCTATTGTACTAAAACAAATGTTGTTGTGCATCTGAAAATCACGAAACTATATTCTAGTTGTCTATATTTTTTTAGTGAGCTATGACATATATTTAGTGAGCTATGGCATATATTTAGTAAGTTATGACATATATTTAGTGAGTTTGACTATATTTAATTAATTAACTACATTTCTATTATACTCACAAAATATCATACAAACACCCTTATGTCATAGTAAAAAATGGTTGAGCTGTAACATAACCCGAGAACTTGACAATTTTATTTGCTCACTATCTACACTATTTTTTTGGTGAGCTATGCTATTTATTTAGTGAGTCATGACAGATACTTGGTGAGCTATAAAATGTACTTTGTGATCAATATGATTTATCGTGGAATACTAATCATTCATAATAAAAAATGAGTGATAAAGCACTATAGTACATAACTTTAGCTAGAACATATACTTTTTTGTTCATATTCTGAGGTATGATATATTCGTCTTTCAGTAAGTTATGACTTATATTTAGCGAGCTATGACATACTTTTAATGAATACTATTTAACTTATTAAAATATGCTATTGTACTAAAAAAAATGTTATTCCGCATCTGAAACTCACTAAACTACATTCTAATTGTCCATATTTTTTTAGTCAGCTATAATATATATTTGGTGAGCTATGGTATATATTTAGTGAAGTATGACATATATTTAGTAAGTTGGACCATATTTAATTAATTCACTACATTTCTATTATACTCACAAAATATAATACAAACACCCTTATGTCATAGTCAAAAATGATTGAGCGGTAAAATCACCCAAGAACTTGACAATATTATTTGCTGGCTATCTATACTATTCTTTTTAGGGAGTTATGCTATTTATTTAGTGAGCTATAATAGATATTTGGCGAGCTATATAATGTATTTTGTGACCAATATGATTTAACATGGAATACTAATCATTCATAATAAAAAAATGAGTGAACAAATACTATAGTACACAATTTTAGTTAGCACATATACTTTTTGTTCATATTCTAAGGTATG
Organism: Carnegiea gigantea; assembly: GCA_029747015.1. Classification (NCBI taxonomy): domain Eukaryota; kingdom Viridiplantae; phylum Streptophyta; class Magnoliopsida; order Caryophyllales; family Cactaceae; genus Carnegiea; species Carnegiea gigantea. The sequence goes on along the minus strand of JAKOGI010000105.1, from coordinate 596,335 downwards.
ATATATTCGTCTTTTAGTAAGCGATGACTTATATGTGGCAAGGTATGGCATACTTTTAATGAATACTATATAACTTATTAAAATGTGCTAAAAAAAATGCTGTTGTCCATCTGAAACTCACTAAACTATATTCTAGTTGTCTATATTTTTTTAGTCTGCTATGACATATATTTAGTGAGCTATGGTATATATTTAGTGAGCTATGTATGACATATAATTAGTGAGTTGGACTATATTTAATTAATTCAGTACATTTCTATTATACTTACAAAATATAATACAAACACCCTTATGTCATAGTAAAAAATGATTGAGTTGTAATATAATACAAGAACTTGACAATATTATTTACTCACTATCTATACTGTTCTTTTCAATGAGCTATGCTATTTATTTAGTGAGCGATGATAGAAATTTGGTGAGCTATAAAATGTATTTTGTTACCAGTATGATTTAGCATGGAATACTAACCATTTATAATAAAAAATAAGTGAACAAACGATATAGTACACAATTTTAGTTAGCACATATACTTTTTTGTTCATATTCTAAGGTATGATACATTCATCTTTTAGTGAGTTATGACTTATATTTAGTGAGCTATGACATACTTTTAATGAATATTATATAACTTATTAAAATGTGCTATTAAACTTAAAAAATGTTATTGTACATCTGAAACTCACTAAACTATATTCTAGTAGTTTATATTTTTTTGGTCAGCTATGGCATATAATTAATGAGCTATGGCTTATATTTAGTAAGTTGTGACATATATTTAGTGAGTTGGGCTATATTTATTTAATTCACTACATTTCTATTATACTCACAAAATATAATAAAAATACCACTATGTCATACTAAAAAATGATTGAGCTGTAACATAACCAAAGAACCTGATAATATTATTTGCTGGTTATATATACTATTCTTTTTAGTGAGCTATGCAATTTATTTAGTGATTTATGATAGATGTTTGATGAGCTATAAAATGTATTTTGTGACCAATCTGACTTAGTGTGGAAGACTAATCATTCATAATAAAAAATGAGTAAACAAACAATATAGTATACAATTTTGCTTAGCACATATATTTTTTTGTTCATATTCTAAGGTATGATATATTTGCCTTTCAGTGAGCTATGACTTATGTTTAGTAGGCTATGACATACTTTTGGTGAATACTATATGACTTATTAAAATGTGCTACTCTACTAAAACAAATGTGATTGTGCATCTAAAACTCACGAAACTATATTTTAGTTGTCTATATTTTTTTAGTGAGCTATGACATATATTTAGTAAGCTATGACATATATTCAGTGAGTTATGACATACATTTAGTGAGTTGGACTATATTTAATTAATTAACTACATTTCCGTTATACTCACAAAGTATCATACAGACACCCTTATGTCATAGTAAAAAATGACTGAGTTGTAACGTAACCTGAAAACTTGGCAATATTATTTGCTCGCTATCTATACTATTTTTTTTTTTAGTGAGCTATGCTATTTATTTAGTAAACTATGATAGATACTTGGTGAGCTATAAAATGTATTTTGTGATCAATATGATTTAATATGGAATACTAATCATTCATAATAAAAAATGAGTGTACACACACTATAGTACGCAATTTTAGTTAGCAAATATACTTTTTTGTTCATATTTTAAGGTATGATATACTCGTCTTTTAGTAAGCTATGACTTATATTTAGCGAGCTATGACATACTTTTAATGAATATTATTTAACTTATTAAAATGTGCTATTGTACTAAAAAAAATATTATTGCGCATCTGAAACTCACTAAACTATATTCTAATTATCTATATTTTTTTAGTCAACTATGACATATATTTAGTGAGCTATGGCATATATTTAATGAGTTCTGACATATATTTAGTGAGTTGGACTATATTCAATTAATTCACTACATTTCTATTATACTCACAAAATATAATACAAACACACTTATATCATAGTAAAAAATGATTGAGCTGTAACATAACCCAAGAACTTGATAATATTATTTGCTAACTATCTATACTATTCTTTTTAGGGGGTTATGCTATTTATTTAGTGAGCTATGATAGATATTTGGTGAGCTATAAAATGTATTTTGTGACTAATATGATTTAACATGGAATACTAATCATTCATAATTAAAAAAAATGAGTGAACAAACGCTATAGTATATAATTTTAGTTAGCACATATACTTTTTGTTCATATTCTAAGGTATGATATATTTGTCTTTTAGTAAGCTTGTCTTTTAGTAGGCTATGACTTATATTTATCAAGCTATGACATACTTTTAATGAATACTATATAACTCATTAAAATGTACTACTGCACTTAAAAAAAAATAATATTATGCATCTGAAACTCACTAAACTATATTCTAGTTGTCTATATTTTTTTAGTCGGCTATGACATATATTTAGTGGGTTATGGCATATATTTAATGAGTTATGACATATACTTAGTGAGTTGGACTATATTTAATTAATTCACTACATTTCTATCATACTTACAAAATATAATACAAACACCCTTATGTCATAGCAAAAAATGATTGAGCTGCAACATAACCTAAGAACTTGACAATATTATTTACTGGCTATCTGTACTATTCTTTTTAGTAATCTATGCTATTCATTTAGTGAGCTATGATAGATATTTGGTGAGCTATAAAATGTATTTTGTGACCAACATGATTTAACGTGGAATACTAATAATTCATGATAAAAAAATGAGTGAACAAACACTATAGTACACAATTTTAGCTAGCACATACACTTTTTCGTTCATATTTTAAGGTATTATATATTCGTCTTTTAGTAAGCTATGACTTATATTTAGTGAGCTATGACATAATTTTAGGGAATACTATGTAACTCATTAAAATGTGCTATTGTACTAAAACAAATATTATTGTGCATCAGAAACTCACGAAACTATATTCTACTTGTTTGTATTTTTTTACTGAGCTATGATATATATTTAGTGAGCTATGGCATATGTTCAATGACCTATGGCATATATTTAGTGATTTGGATTATATTTAATTAATTCACTATATTTTTATTATACTCATAAAATATAATACAAACACCCTTATGTCATAGTAAAAAATGACTGAGCTATAACACAACCCGAGAACTTGACAATATTATTTGCTGGCTATCTATACAATTTTTTTTAGTGAGCTATGCTATTTATTTAGTGAGCTATGATAGATATTTCGTGAGCTATAAAGTGTATTTTGTTGCCAATATGTTTTAGTGTGGAATACTAATTATTCATAATAAAAAATGAATGAACAAATAATATAGTACACAATTTTTGTTGTCACATATACTTTTTTTTCATATTCTAAGGTATGGTATATTCGTCTTTTAGTGAGCTGTGGCTTATATTTAGTGAGCTATAACATACTTTTAATAAATACTATATAACTTATTAAAATGTGCTATTATACTAAAAAAATGTTATTGTGCATCTGAAACTCACTAAAATATATTCTAGTTCTCTATATTTTTTTAGTTAGCTATGACGTATATTTGGTGAGCTATGGCATATATTTAGTGAGCTATAACATATATTTAGTGAGTTGGACTATATTTAATTAATTCACTACGTTTTTATTATACTCAAAAAATATAATAAAAACACCCTTATGTCATACTAAAAAATGATTGAGCTGTAATATAATCCAAGAACTTGACAATATTATTTACTGGCTATATATACTATTCTTTTTAGCGAGCTATGCTATTTATTTGGTGATTTATGATAGATATTTGGTGAGTTATAAAATGCATTTTGTGACCAATGTGATTTAGCGTGGGAGACTAATCATTCATAATTAAAAAATGAGTGAACAAACAATATAGTACACAATTTTAGTTAGCACATATACTTTTTTGTTCATATTCTAACGTATGATGTATTCGTCTTTTAGTGAGTTATGACTTATATTTAGTAAGCTATGACATATTTTAGTGAGTGTGATTATATTTGTATTATACTGACTAAATATGTATAATATGAATGCGCTTATGTCATAATAAAAGATAATGTAAATATTTCTAGCTACCAATGTATTACTCATTAAATATATTATATAGCTCACTAATATATGCAGTATTGCTTATTAATGTTGTATCCATATATCTAAAACTTTGTAATGAAATTTTTTCTTATTTTTGTTTATTTTTCTAATAAATCTATACGCTTCTATTGAGTAAAAACACGAATAATAAATATACAAATTTTTAATTAATATTTATCTTAAAATTAGGATTTTTATACAAAAATAATGAATGTAGATCCACAATGTAAATACGAGTATATGTATTAACACTTCAACAGAAGAATTTTTAAAAAATTAGGATTTTTTTTTGAAAGGCGCTTAAAAGACTTTTAGGACAAAAAGAATAATAATTAAAATAATAGACTTTGCTTTTACCACGAATTGAACCCATAACCTCACCCGCTTGAGTAAAACACCCTTGCCACTCATCCACCCATTCCTGCTATTAGTGCGGATTATAACTAACGTTGAACTAAGAGCACCTTCTGTATAATTTGTAGCTGGTGGTGGGCCCGGGTGGACAATAGAGTTGTCCACTTGGCTGTACGTAATAAATTGCAGAATTTGGGTTAAGTTAATATCCTACCTAACGAAGTCCAAACAAAGCAAGCCCAAGTTTTCGTGATTTCTTAAGATGTCAATTTTCGCCCGATAAGCTAAAGTTAGGTATTGGATTTCAATATTTGGAGAAATGGCCCAAATATATGGAGTGTGCACAAAATTCTAGTTTTGGACCAATCTAGATGTTAGCCTTAATTTGGAGGATACAACTATTATCTTTGAGATTAATTAGCATGAGATGATTCTATACATACCGAGGAAGATTTTCAAGTGGTGGACCCCATTGGAGGTGTAGATCCTTCTATAAGAAGAGGGGAGAATCTTGGAAAAATACAGCTCACCTTCGTTGTAATTATCTTAGTAATTTAATTTATTTTCCTAAGATAATTTGTAATCCCACTATTAGTACACCTGACCACTATTATAACAGCTAATCCCCCCTCCCCCAATTTTGGGTATTTACATACCCCAATACCCCTATGTAAACTAAGCTTGAGTTGAATTACGAATGAAAAGGCATATAACCATTTTCTCTCACTAAAATCTGTATATCGTTATCTCTCTAATTAGGAGTGCTGTGTACAGTCTTCCCTTTAGTATTCTTTTTGGGTGCCTATGAGCCTTTAAGAGTGGAACTTGGTGGAAAGTGTTTTATCTACCTTTTTGGGTCTTACTTTGGGTCAAACCTCACAATCTTATTGATTATTTAAGATTGAATCCAAAAGAAGCATCATTTAGTGTGATTAATTTTCTTGTAGTTTATGATCTTGGGAGTTGAGGATTCCCCTTCCTCATCAAGTTGTTATCAGAGTTAGAGCTTCTTTTGGATGGTTATTGAATCAAAACTTTCATTAATTCAAACACCTCACTTCCTTTTCAATTTCACGTCAACAAATCCACAATTTGGCTCTTTAAAATTTTTCTCCATTTACCTGAGCCCATAAAGAACCCTAACTATAGCCCACACACAATGTCTAAACTAAACACATCCCTAAAACTCTACAAAAAGCCTTCACAAAAAGTCCATTAAAAAAAAAACCCAAGTAAAGATTTGACATGGACGCCCCGTTGTTCATACCAAAAATGAGCTATTTTTAAGGTACTTTTACACCTATTTTATGCTCGTTATAATCGTATTTTTAAGCTTTTTATTTGATTTTATTTTATTTTGCAGGTTTTGAATAATTTTGAAAAAATGGCCAAAAATACGAGAAAAATGGTGAAAAATGTCGGGATTTGAAGAACCGGGCTAAACTGAGTTGAACTGGCCCAAAATTACCATGAACCGGCCCAACATTGAGGATGAACCGGTTCATTTTGAAAACTGGCTCAGGTAATTCAACCCGGTTCAGCGTTATTAAACCCCCTCCCCTTCACTCTCTCTCTCCTCGCGATCCTCTTCTTCCCCATATTTCCTCGAAACCCAGAACCCTGAGAAAACCCGAGTCCCTGGCTCGTCTTCTCCATCCTCATTCCATCTCTCTCTACCCGGTCTCTCTCTTTGAACCTCCATCCGTCATTCACGCTGCAAACGCCACGACGCACACCAGCTGCCCCCATCATCACCGTCCAGATACCCACAAATCGAAGGGTTGAAGATCGAGAGTTCGGGTATAAAAAGAGCTCGCAGACGCCGTTGAAAGGAAGGTAGGTAATTCTAGGGTTAGAGTAGGTTTAATTTCGGTTTTAGGTCTAGGTTTAGTTTTAATTTCGTTTTCGTTCTCGTATTCAAATTTCAGGGTTAATTTCGAATTAGGGTTTGGTTTTAGATCAGTTTTTGGATTCGAATTTCATGTAAAAGCACTGCAATTTTGAGTTTGCTAGTAGTTGTTCCTAATCTTAGTTTGATTTTGCGAGAATTGGATGCGATTTTTGTTGAATTTCAGTCGATTTTCCCCCTTCCCTATTTCTGGATTGTTCGATGTTGTTAATCTGGGTTCGATGGAATGGTGTTCTGGGTTCGTATCTAAAGTTGGTTCTAGTTTTCGTGAGTATTAGCTTGCTTTAGTTCTGTTTCCTCCTCACCTGCTCTGGTCTGCGTCTCGTTGCTCGATTTTCATGTCTGTTTTTGGCTTGATTTCCCCTCCCTCGCTATTTTGTTTATGTTCTGGTTCAGGCTCAATTAATCTCGGTCATGCGTTGAACATTCTGCTGTTTTCTTTTCTGCTTTAGTTCGAACATGCCAGTAGCTAGGATAGTTCTTGGTTGTTGATGGATGTCGTTTCAAGCTTGCTTAATTCTACTGCTTCATTTAGTTGGTTCAAGATGTTTGTTTAATCTGTTTGATTCTGGAATGGGAACTTATTCTGATGAGGTACTGGCTAATGCATTTGTCCTGTTTTACCCTAGGTTAGATTAATAAAGAGTGACCTATTTACGATAGATTATAGTGGTTAGTTTGGCTGCACGATTACTAATCTGATTTTAAGTTAGCTAAATAAGTCGAGTTAGTAGTTTGGTTGAATTAGTTGATTTAGTAGGTTAGGAGATTTAGTTTTGTTTGATTTAAGTTCGAATAATCTTGTTGATTTCTCAAGTTTAGATGGCTTCGATGATTCGAAAGATTTGGCTTGGCTTTGTTTAGTTGAATGCTTAGGCTTAATGCGTGTAAGTTCATTGATTTAAGTTGCGTGCCTTTGATTCGATTGAGAGTTTGGATGATCGTTTAGTTGGATTAGGCTGTTAGATTGCTTTAAATAATTTCATTTAGCTTAGTGTAGCTAATTAGTTAATCATTACTTTTTATGACCTAAAACTCTTCCATCGTCCCTGTGAAGACGACCCTCAAGTACTACAGCGAGAGCTGTACGCTGGCGACACTTTTATTTAAACTCTCAATTTTTCCCAACACCCGTGTTGCTTGGCATGACCGTGCTACCTTTCCTACACTCCTATTTTTATTCCAAAGATTTGGCATGACCATCCTGTGACCCCGAGCACGACCATGCCGCCCCTTTTTTCCCACTGACTCTTGCCCGTGCCACCTAGCATGTCCATGCTTCCCCTGTTTCTATGCTTTTCCCATTTTTCACCTTGCAAACTACTGCAAACCATGGTTAATAATGGAGATGCTTCTTAGTAAGCCCATGAGCTAGATAAAGGCCATTATTGAGCTTTAACCTCAAGTAAGAAAGGTCAGCAAGGAAATAGCTCAGATAAAAAAGGCCATGGAAGAGCATCCTTACTTTGATGGTATTGGTTTGGATCCTCCATCTATTTCAGATGGGCTCAAACACTTAAAGATTATTTTGAGGCTAAAGGATGCTTAGGTGAAGAGAGCTTCGTCATAGCGACTCCAAAACTCCAAGGTTTTGCCTAAAATTGGTTCAAACGCCTAAGGAGGGAGAGAGCTCTTCAAGGCAAGCCTAGAATCAAGACTTGGAGTTGGGTCAAATCACACATGGGTGTAAGATTCTACTGAGATCTACTTCTTGATGAAGAACTCAAGAAGGAAAGATTGATTATTACTCATGAAGAGATTAACCTCTAATAAGGAGATGAAGTTACTTTGGTTTTTGATGAGAAAAGAGAAAGAGAAAGCTCAAAGGATGAGAGCTCCCTTAAAGATCCCATTCAAATGGATTCTCCACTAGTTCCTTCATTTGAAGAAACTATGGGGGTTCAAGTTCAAGTTCAAAAACAAGAGAAGTCTAGCATGGGTTAAAAAGAGGCCAACTAAGAAAATAAGATCCCTCTGGATCTTGAAGAGAAAGAAGTTGAATCAAAGCCCAACTTGGAGGTCATACTACCTATTGCCCCTCAATCTCACTCATATGCTCCACATTTCTTAATTTGGGAATTAAGGTGAATATTACTAAGGAAACTCTACTTTTATTTTCAATGAGCAAGTTGAGGAATGAGACTATCTATATTTTCCATAGATGCTTGGTATCTATTTTTTTGGGAGACCATTGAAATTTAGCCCCAAGATTGTCCTTTATGAGAGACCCAACTTCCAAGTCCAAACTCTCACTTTCAATCTCCTAAATTCTCCTTAACCTCACACCCCACAAAAATTGAAGCTCCATAAAGAAATCATTTGCATGTTTAAGCCAAATATGAAACTCTCACCTTTGTTGGCACAAAGATCTTTCAACTCCTTTGCCCTTAAAAGTGCGTCTCCACAAGTCAAGCTCATGAATGATAGGGAAATCGCTCTTTGCTTACTTTCAATAATCTCATGAATGTTGGAAGGATTGTTCATCCCATTGGAGTATCCCTTGAAGGCTTCAACCACTCCTATGTGTTTAAGAATGGTGGTACCCTTAGCACAATGAGTTTTCTGAAGGGTTGCAACAAGTTATCAAGATTGGTATCCTTGGATTTTAATCACAATGATTTGAAGGCAAATCCCTTCAAAGAAGGGGAGTTTGATGGATGAAGCATCAAGAACAGGTTTGGTTTATAACTTTGCAATAAATAAGCTTAGGGCAAAATAAATTGTTTCATCTAGTTTATGAGGCCTAAGTTATGCATATCAATTCCCAAGCCAACTCTTGGCTACACCCTGATAGAGCCGCAAGCGCACTGTGGCGTTCTAGTAAATCAAAATCATCTCCCACAAGGACTAAGTTGATCTATTAGCCTTTATCCCCTTGAAATAGGCTAGGCATATCAAAGTTCGAGATTGAAACTAAACAAATATATTGTCTATTCTAATGGACAAACAATCAAGGAATTTAATCTAATCCAGTAGTTTTCCAACTCAAGTATTAATCAAGCACCTCTTCGTTAGATGAGTAATTCCAAAATCAATAGTTAACTTATCAATCCCCTCTTTTAAGGTGGAATGGAATTCTTAAATCTAATCAACTACCATTTCTCAAGGGTTTTTTACTAATCTATGACCATTAAGAACATAATTATCAAATTTTGGGGTTTCTTAAGTGGTGATCTTTCTTAAGATCCCACACATTTAAGTCGAATCTTAATTTTGCAACATCTAGTTTCACCTTTCACCAATTGTCTAAAACAAGCAAGCAATTAATCAAGTTTCCTACTAGCAAATCAACATCTAAGATTCAATAGAATAAACCTAACAAATCCAAAGCACTTTTAATTAAAACAAGAATTGATTCATTCATAAGAATTCAACTCAATTCCAAGATTAGCAATCCAAAACTTAACATAAAAATCAATAATAATTTGAAAGCATTAAAATCTAAAGTGAAGAGAAGAAAAGGGAGAGGAATCGCTCAGCTAATGTGTGCTCGTAGATGCAAACCTGACCTGGCATCCTTGCAAACTTCACCTTCAACTTACTCTTAACTCTCTCTAAATCTAAATCCTAATCTAATTGATGAAATATAAGAGAGGAAAATTGAATAATGGGGCTGAAAATAGCCATTTTTTCGCGAGTATTCTATAGCCAAAACATAAAAACCGCTTGTCAGTCAAACAACCACGAGAAAAGATGATGATCCGGTGGGTTAGGGGCCACCACAGACTATAGACACGACCACAAACAGACGGTATTGGCCACTGGTCACGCTGCTTCTTGTCTTTTACTCAGTTACTTCACTTGCATCTCCCTGGACCATGGTATTGACTACGGTTGGTCCGTGTTGGGTGTCTTTGAGCCTCTCTTGCTATCTTCTTTAATCCTCAAGGCCTTAAAAATCTTTATTCTACTGACATAACTTGGCTTACAAGGTCAGCATCTGTAAAAACTCTCAAAACCGGTGAAACCAAGCGTAATAGCAGAAATAAGGGCATAAATCGTACAATTAATCACATTAATCCCCTAACATGACTCCTTAACACTCATAAAATCATATCGAATATCACATTCATCACTCCCCCATGCTTAGAGCTTTCCTTATTCTTAAGAAAACACTAGATAAAACCAACAAGGAAAGATGCATCGAGTACACAAAATGAAACAACCTCCTTAAAAATAGGCAAGTCATAGCAAACCATAAGCAAGAATGGCTATCAATGGCAACCCCAAATAGCAGTCAAAATATTTGAAAATCAGAAGAAGGTGAAAGTTTTCAAAGAAGTACATGACCATAAGCTCGACATCAAACTTGATCACCCCCAAAGAACTATAAAGCAATCATATAAGCACATGGAATTGTAGAACTAAATAGACTAATAGAGCCTCACTTTTGAAAAATGTGGATCACACCCAATCATGTGTTTAAAATATAGCATGGGTTTAGTTAAGACTCATTCCAAAGATGCAATCTATCATATGCTTGCTAAGACTCTCAAATTCTCTACCACTAAAATGTAATATGGACAAGACAATCAAGAGGACTTTATATGAGTTGTAACGTGGGCTGAAAAGGATTTAAGGGAAAGGAGTGAACTAATAAATTTGGGCAATGCGTAGCTATTTACCCAGCTGACTAGGGAGCAACCAATCAAAGCACCAATTAACCAATAAGTTCATCAACACTACAAACTCCAACAATTCAATGAACATAGCCCACAAATCAAGTCGGAAACAAGTTAACAAAGAAGGAACACATGCTACTTACATGTCCAATACCAATCACTTATTCACTTTTTCTTTTGTTTTTGTTTTCCTTTCCTCCCCTTTTTTTTCTTGCCTTGTTTTACATGATTTTCTCTTTCCTTTCCTTTTTCTCTTTGTTTGGAAATGAAATAAGATTTGCAATCATTAAAAGGCATAAGACCACTAATTGCCAACTTACAATCTAATACATATACATAACCCAAATAAGAGCGAAACACAACTAAATGTTCAATATCATCAATCCCTTAATAAACCAACATCCCAAAGCCACCTTAAACCCAAATCCGCCCAAAACCACCCAAACATAGATGAAGTGACGCTCCATAGACTTGGCTTAATGGTAGAACTATGTGTTTATGGCCAGCAGCTAACATAAATTGTTCACAATAAAGAGAGATATATTCTCAAAGGAGCTAGTAAAGAGGAAAACATGTAACACAAGGGTAGGATATTTAGTTATGTGGCTAAAACAACTAGAAAGAATGCCTCTATCATACCATTAACTATGCAAATGTGAATGTTGTTTTTTAACAAGAGTATAGACAAGTTCTAGAGATGCAATTAGGAAGAGTCATGCACATGAAAGAACATGAGACTAAATATAATGATTAGTCTAAAGAAGGGTCAAAGGCTCACGGGATATCTACTAAAGTCTTAATTAGCTCATAAAATGACTATCATGTACCAACATTAGCACTAAGGACTCCAAGGGATGAATAATTGTCAATCAAGATAAGGGTCAAAACAAGAAATATTTGCGAACCTTCAAAAATTTTAGCACCAAAAGGGATTACACACTAAAAGTTACTCGAGCTTATGAAATGTATGATGCTTAAAGAATCATCATTAGAGGGAATCCACACCATCCCTACGTATAATCCTATATGCAAACCTAAAATGCAACATGCTAATGCAAACAAAAAGAAACCTAAAACTATATGCTCTAACATGCATGCAAGCTAATAATCAAAATGAAAAATATGGAACTACCTCTTCCCCATGCTTAAATAAAGCATTATTTTCAAAGGAAAGAAAGTAAGAGAAGAGAAAGGGAAAACAAAAGAGAACAATCTCACTAGGTCAGGTGCTAGGTACATCTAAGGTAATGCCTCCACGTAAATGGGTCAAATAGAGCATCAGGCACTCCATCACAACTTCAAAACTCGACTCATTTAATCAGACGCCGTTAAGGCCCGCAAAAGCTTGTCAAACACCGCAGCATGTGGCTAATAAGCTTGGCTATAAAAGAGCATGAAGATGAATATAACAAAGAAAGTTAGTGCTCTCTTTAATAAACCAAACGCCATAGAAAAATCAAAAGAGAAATAAAAGAAAGTATTTTACATGATTTTTCTAGGTGCATCCACTAAGTACATGAAATATGGGTCAAGGGAGGCATTATGCCCACTAAAGTAATATAGGGATATAAAATTACTAACATTTCCACTAAGCATACTAAACATGGTATCCTCATAACCCAAATTAGTACTAGTATAAAAAATCATATGATTTTCAATGGGCAAGTTAATGTAATACTCAGGGAAAGGAGAGGGTAATGAACAAATAGGTGAAACATGAAGATGATCAAGGAGATTAGGAAGAACAACATTATCAAAACCAAGTTTGGAAGACTTCTTATGCATAAACACATCATGTGACCCCTCAAAAGGAGTTTTATCTAGATTGTGCACCTCATCTAAAATATCTACCAACTCAAAATAGGCAACGACAACATCAAACCTAATAACAAATCCAAAATGCTCACCCGCCTCGAGCCTCGTGCACTGAGCTAAAGGAAAGAATGAACCATGTAAGGTCAGGACAACATCAACATTGTCCCAAGGTGATACAATGTCAGGTTAAGCATAGCATGCATAATAAAGGCATGAATTAGTAGCATGGTCAAAAGAATTGCACAAGTCACACCAAAAGGGGTCATAATAAGATCTAAAATAGAATGCACAAGGATTAGGGAACGAACAGCCAGAAACACAGCTAGCCCTCTCAAATTCAAATGAATCCCAAGCAATCCACTCAAACAAATACCATGCTTCATCAACACTTTTACCATGAAAACCCCAAACACTCTAAAAAAAGCACGGCTTTTACTATTCATACTCTCACTAGCAATGTCTAAACTTCCCATTTAACAACATAACCACATTAAGCAAGAAAGACATTCAAAAGCTTAAAATACCTCCATAATAATTCATGCTCAAATTGTGGAAAATGGACAATTGGCATTGTTTTTTTTCCTTAAATTTTTTTCATTTTCAATTTTTTTGGCTGTTTTAAAGAAAAAAAAATGCATAGTTAAACCTATTGAGAAAAACCAATATCCGACACTAGTCCCCTGTGACGGCACCAAAAACTTAATAGAGCCGCAAGCGCATGATGGCATTGTAGCAAATCAAAGTCGTCTCCCACAAGGACTAGGTTGAACTATTGGGCTTTATCCCCTCGAGGTAGGCTAAGCATATCAAAGTTCGAGATTGAAATAAACTGATCTACTATCTATTCTAATAGATAAAGGATCAAGGAATTTAATCTAATCCGGTAATTCTCCAACTCAAGAACTAATCAAGCACCACTTCTTTAGATGGGCAAGTCCAAAACTGATAATCGATTTATCAAGCCCCTCTTTCAAAGTGGAATAAAATTCTTAAATCTAATCAACTACCATTTTTCAGGGGTTTTTGATTAATCTAAGATCATTAAGAATATGATTATCAGATTGAGGGGTTTCTTAAATGGTGAGTCTTTCTCAAGATCCCACACACTTAAGTCGAATCTTAGTTTTCCAACATCTAGTTTCACCTTTCAATTCTTCACCAAATGTCTAAAATAAGCAAAAAATTGATCAAGTTTCCATCTACCAAATCAACGTCTAAGATTCAATAGAATAAACTTAACGAATCCGAAGCACTTTTAAATCAAAACAAGAATTGATTCATTCACAAGAATTCAACTCAATTCTAAGATTGACAATCCAAAACTTAACATAAAAATTAATAACAATATAAAAGCATAAAAATCTAAAGAGAAAAGAGAAGAGAAGGGAGAGCAATTGCTCAGTCGATGCGGGCTTGTAGATGCAAACCCGACCCAAAATTCTTGCAAACTTCACCTTCGACTTGCTCTCAACACTCTCTAAATCTAAATCCTAATCTAATTGATGAAATTGAAGAGAGCAAAATGGGATGATGGGGGAGAAATGAGGCTGAAACCAACACTTTTATCGTGAATAGTCTGCAGCCAAAACGTAAAAAATGTACTCAAGTTGAGCAGCCGCCAGAAAACATGATGATCCGAGGGGAAAGAGGGTCACCACAAACCATGGGCACCACTGCGGATAGATCGTGGTGGCCATTGGTCTCGCTGGTTCTTGTCTTTTGCTCAACTACTTCACTTGGATCTCCCTGCACCATGGTATTGACTACGATTGGCCCGTGTTAGGTGTCCCTGAGCCTCTTTTACGATCTTCTTTGATCCTTAAAGCCTCAAAACCTTTACTCTACTCACATAACTTGGCTCACAAAGTCAAAATCTGCAAAAACTCTCAAACCAAGCGAAACCAAGCGTAATAGTAGAAATAAGGGCATAAACTGTATAATTAAGCATATTAATCTCCTAAAATAACTCCCAAACAATCATAAAATCCTATAAAAATATAACACTCATCACACCCTCATCCACACCAAGGCCCAAGTCAACTTTTCTTGGTTAACTTGGTCACCATTCTAGCTGATGTAGTTTTTTAAGGGGGGAATAAGGGTAGAAATTTATCATCCTCTGGGACAGTGTGGAAATTAAATCACTAGTTACATTTGTCCCACTAGGTATAATTAACAAAACTAATTACTCACAAATTGTAATTTAAACATGATTAATTAAACTAAACTAAAGCAAAGCATAGTTAACAAAATTAACAAAAAAAAACATCACATTAACTAACAATAGCTAGCAAAACATCTAATTAACTAAGAAAACATGAAATTACTAACCAAAGGAAGAGAAAGGAGGGGAGTACCGCAAAACCTTGAAAATCCAACAATGGAAGTTGGCCTCCATTGTTAGAGCAAGTGGGTGATGATTGGAGATGCATTCTCCACTTATTCTTACTAATCTAACTCAACTATTTCTAATCTAACCCATTGAGGGCCAAAAACGTCAACTTGTAAAAGTGAGTTTCTAAATCCTAAGATGGACGAGAGAGAAAGAGTTCGAAAGAAGCATTTTTGAAGAAAGAGAATGAGAGATTCAGAGTAAATAAGAGAATAGAAGGACGATTATGAAAGGGAGGTACTAATTTTAATCCATCAACGAGTACAAGCACATAAATTTGGGCATTAAGCTAGTAAATCAAACCCAGCAAAGTAAGAAATTGAATAAAAATGAAGATTAAAGACAGAGGAAGAAAGCTAATTACATTAAAACTTCATTACTTTTGAAATGTGGCTACAAAATGAAAGTAAATCTACACTAATTTCTCCTAAACCCTAGGTTAAACTCTATTCTTAAAACCTAAAAATTTGATCCTTATGCAAATGGGGGATGGTAATTTAAATATATCCCGACGCAGCAGGTTTGGCACGGTCATGCCAAGTGGCATGCGCACACCGTGCCAAATCTATAGAAGCGAACAACAGAAGCAGGGTAGAACAGCGGGTGGCACGGGCACCCAGTGTCAAGTATCTTGAATTCTACACACAAAATAAAGCAAAAACAGGATTTGGCACGGCCTTGCCGCTTGGCACGGGCACCCCATGCCGCTTGGCATTGGCAGCCGTTGCCATCTGGCGCTAGCAGCCATGCCAAATTTCTGCAATGTTTTTCTTCGTTATTTCTCCCACGATTTTTGTATCTGTTCACCCGGCCTTGCTTCATAGTTATCCCGAGTTATCTTCCAAGGTTTACTGGGTTAACATGTCTAACTTTTGGCATGCTTTGCACGAATTATCTGTCATTTGCGTAATTTTCTTTATTACCAATAAAACAAACGAAATACAAATAAATTACCTAATTTACTAATTATTTGAGCTAAATCTAGATAGAATGAGCTGTAAAATTCATATGCATTATGGCCGAACAAATACCCCCACACCAAGGGTTTGCTCGTCCTTGAGCAAAACAAACGAGACTAACTAAAAAGTAATGGAAAATAACAAAAAGAAAATCCTAACTCACTTTTCATGGAAATGATGATTGCGTTTAGCATACGCAACAAGCCCTTGAAATCCCTCGGCTTCCCAAGTGGACGAGTGAGGTCTCGTGAGGGTTTTCAACTAAAATACCCACCAAAAAAAAGGTTTCACAAACTAAAGAAAATATTTTTGGTTTTTTTTTAAAACATGAACATATATACATTAATGGGGAAATCATGTACACAACTCAGGCAATTGCATCAACCTAGTAACCAAGTCATCAGATTACACACAAATAGAATGTACAATCAAGAGATAACTAAGACAAAGGAAACATCCTGACTCGTATTTTTCACCCCACATATAATATATAATGATATGTCTACCTTGGTGCCTATGCTAATGTGTATCAATCCTTATGAATAAAGTTGCTAACATTGACACAATCCCCATTTCCTTGCCTAATTGCCTTATTTGCTCCATTTTTTCCTCTTTCTTTCTTCTTTTTGTTCAAGAATAATAATGCACAAAGCCTAAACCAGCTTAACTTACAAATATTCGGGCCTTTTCTAAAAAGGAATTTTATTCGATTGTGTAAAGCATTTATTTCATTACCTGAACAGATGTGAAATGAAGTAAAATAGCACATATTCATGCTAATTAAAGATATTAAATAAAGACAGTGGCTACGAACATTGGTGCACATGTTTTTATTCACTCTTTTTTTAGACTTTTTAAAAATTTTTTCACATTTTTAAAGAGCCTAGAGGGTAACTTCAAAAGACAAAGAGTTCATATGTCAACTTAACAACAAGACCCTAAGAATTGATAAAAAAGTGAGCAGGTAGCACAAAATCACATATATGAGATGGGGTTATTATGAACAATCGAATCTACATTCTTAACTAGACATCTCATCATGCAAACTCTATTTACATACAACTTAATAACTTAGCACATGGGATCACAACTACTGAAGAAAGCACACAAAACCCAACCAAAAAAAAGAAAAATTTTTATTTGAATTTTTCAAAATTTTCGAAAAATATGTACAAATGGCGCCTCACCCCCACGCCAAAACTCCACAATGTCCTCATTGTGGGAACTAAAACACTAAAAAGCAAGCACATAAGCAATCCAACTACAAACTAAACACAAATTCATAAGTATATATAAACCTATGACACCACTAACAAGCACAAAACCAAACAGCACCAACAAATATTCACAAAAAAAAAACACACCACCAACAAACACACATAAAAAAAAAAAAATCCCACAAATCAAACAGGGATGACCATGGCCATCTCAGCTAAACAAATCCCAAAGTTCACCTCAAAATTGATCACCCATAGAAAATCACAATCGTAAGTATCCATAACTACATACAAAAAGAAAGAAAGAAAATAAAAAGGGGAGGAGAAAAAAGTTGGAACGATTATACCAGGTTAGGTGTTGAGTGCACCTAAACCATGCCTCACTCAGATGATGTCGAGGAGGTCTATAGAGCATCAGCCACTCCATCTTATCATTATGTTGACATGTATACTAATCCCCATCAAAGCCTGAAGCAACTTATCAAATAAACATGAATAATCCTTAAAAAGGTTAAAACCATTAGCAACAAGGGGGATGTTCCAATGAAAGCACATCACCAAAATAGAAGTGAGAGCTCTCTTGGGCTTATGAAAGCTCTGGGCCCAATCATAAGAGTTACACACATCCCCAACATCACTCAATATAGAGGATAAGGGCCTGAAAGTCTTACAGGAAGCATGAATGCACAAACTAGGCATGAATTCTCAATCCTCTACCCAATCCTTAAGTCCTATAGTCATATGAAGCTCATGAGTCCAATCTGAATTCGGGGTATAAATCATGCAAGTCTCGGACTCCAGGGAGGTGGACATTGAAGGATCCATAGAAGAGTGAAACAATGAAGATGGACGCAAAACGACAGAAGTGGGAATGGACTTAGGAGGGCACTCAATAGAGACTGGATCAACAAGTTTCAAATCATGATGTATGACCTTAACACACTCCTCAACACAAGACTCCTTCAAATGGGTCACCTCAAGCGAATCCTCCTCCTCAATAAAAATATCCTTAGAAACCACAATCATGTCATGCTTAAACTCATAACTAGCCTTAATTGCTAGTTTCTCACTCTTATCATTCTCTGTCAAGGGCGCTGAAAGTGAAGGTGCATCATCAAAAACTTTATCGCCCCCAAGAGTATCCCAAGTCTTAAGATGAGGGTTGATCATTAAGGGATCTAATAAAGGATCACTCACACCCTCAAAAGACATTTGATTAAAAGGGTGAGAGTATGAGCGAACATCATAGTCCAAGAGAAAATTATAAAATAAGAGGGATGAATGTAATAATGAGGTTGAGGAGGTTGAAAAAGAGGAACTTCAAGTTGATGCTCACAATGAAGTGTAGTATCATCCAAAGCCACAAAGCCATTAGGCAGCTTGCCCTCATTATTCATAAAAAATCTTAAATGTAATACTAGGGACTTCCCTAGTTATCTCCCACTCATATGTCTTATCACTTAAATCCTCAAGAAAGTCACAACTTCATTTGCATTCTTCTAAAAAAACTCTCCCCCATACATAGATTGAACCATTGTCCTAGTGCTCACATCCAAACCCTTATAAGTTATTGGGCACAAATTCCATCTCTCCAAACCACAGTGAGGACATTGGGTAAGTAACTCCTTGAACCTATTCATATACTTCTGAAAAGTTTCATGTCCAAGTTGGATGAAAGAAAGGATTTCATTCCTAATTTCAATGGTCTTGCTAGTGGAAAAGTATCTCTTAAGGAAGATATCAACAAAAAAATCCTAGGATTTAATAGAACCAACCTTAAGACCATACATCCATCTCTTAACATCATTTTTGAGAGCAATGGGAATGAATTTCATCCTCACAACATCATTTGGTACCTTAAGCATGTGAATCAATGAATAATCCCCCTCAAACTCACGAATAAACAAGTAAGGATCTCCAAAGCCCGTAAATTTAGGAAGCATGCTAACATAATCTGGATTAAGCTCAAATGTCACATCCCTAAGGATACGAGGGATGTCAAAACATGATTGTGGGGAAGCTTAAGGGGAATAGAAGTGATCCCACAATGAGCATGTTGGTTCAGGTTTCACTCTTTCAAGAGTGGGCTCATCAAGTTTAGTGGACTTAGGCTCAACGTTAATCATATTTTTTTCTTCAAAATTCCTAAGCCCATCATTAATATTTAATGAGTCACAACTTTTGGGGTTTTCAATTTTTCAATTTTTTGGGATTTTTTATATTTTCTAATTTTTTTGTGCTTTGTCATCCAAATAAGTGGTTACTCTATAACTCAAGAGAAAAAACAAAGAAACACTAAAAGAGACTACACCAGCACACAATGAACTAAAGGGAGCGTATTTGCAAGAAGTGACTTAATTTGCGTCATTGCCCCCGGCAACGGTGCCAATTTATTGATGTAGTTTTTCTAAGGGGGAAGTAAGGTCAGAAGTTTGTCGTCCTCTGGGATGGTGTGAAAATCAAGTCACTAGTTATATTTGGCCCACTAAGTATAATTAACAAAACTAATTACTCATAAATTGTAATTTAAATATGATTAATTAAACTAAACTAAAACAAAGAATAATTAACAAAATTGACAAAAAAATCATATTAACTAACAATAACTAGCAAAACATCTAGTTAACTAAGAAAACATGAGATTTACTAACTAAAGGAAAAAAGAGGAAGGGAAGCACCTCAAATTGGCCTACATTGTTGGAGTAAGTGGGTGATAATTGGAGTGGATTCTCCACTTATTATCACTAATCGAACTCAACTACTACCAATCTAACCCACTGAGGGCCAAAAACTTCAACTCGTAAAAGTGGGTTTTCAAACCCTAAGATGGAGGAGAGAGAAAGAGTTTGAAAGTTACATTTTCAAAGAAAAAGAATGAGAGAGTAACAGTAGATAAAGGAATAGAAGGGCAATAAGGAAATGGAGGCACTAATTTCAATCCAGCAACAAGCAAAAGCATTTAAATTTGGGCATTAAACTAGTAAATCAAACCCAACAAAGTAAGAAATTAAATGAAAATAAAGATTAAAGAGAGAGGAAGAAAGCCAATTGCATCAAAACTTCATTACTTTTGAAATGTGGCTACAAAATGAAAGTAAATCTGCACTAATTTCTCCTAAGCCCTGGGTTAAACTCTATTCTTAAAACCTAAAAAATGGATCCTTACCCAAATGGGGGACGGAGCTTTAAATAGATCCTGAAGCAGCAAGTTTGGCACGGTCATGCTAAGTGGCATGAGCAAACTGTGCCAAATCTCTAGAAGACAGCAATAGAAGCACGGCAGAATAGCACATAGCACGATCATGCTGCATGGCACTGGCTCCCCGTGTCAAGTTTCTGAAATTCTGCACAGAAAATAGAGCAAAAATAGGATTTCGCACATCCGTGCTGCTTAGCACGAGCACCCCGTGTCGCCTTGCACTTGCAGCCCTTGCCATCTGGCCCTAGAAGCCCATGTCAAATTTCTGCAGTGTGTTTCTTCCTTGTTTCTCCCACAATTTTTGGGCTTGTTGACCCGGGCTTGCTTCATAGCTACCCCAGGCAGAATGAGGTCTATGCTTTTGGGAAGCTTAGCAAGTTAACTTTAGCTTCATGCAATAAAATCTCAAGTTAAGTTTCATTTTGATTCCTTAGATGGATAAAAACCCCAACTCGTCCTGCGTCGATTTTTATCGAAAAACTCACTGAATTTGGGTTAAGTTAATATCCTACCTAATGAAGCCAAAACGAAGCAAGCGTAAGTTTTTATGATTTCTAAGATGTCTAGTTTTGCCCTATAAGCTAAAATTAGGCATTAGATTCAATATTGGGAGAAATAGCCCAAATATGTGAGTGTGTGCAAAATTTATGATTTGAACCAATCTAGAATTTGGCCTTTATTGGAGAGGAAACAACTCTTATCTTTGAGATTAATTAGTATGGAGTGATTCTAGACATACAAATAACGATTTTCCAAGCACCAAGACCTCTACTGGAGGTGTAAAGCCTTCTAGAAGGAGGGGGTGAATCATGAAAAAATACAGCTATCCTTGGTTGTAATTATGTTAGTGATTTGATTTCTTTTTCAAAGATAATTCGTAATCTCCCTATTTGTACACTTGTCCCAATATTATGATAGCTAAACCCCCCTATTTTAGCAGTTATAGACCCCAATACTTCTATGTAAACAAAGTTTGAGTCGAATTATGAATGGAAAGGCATGTAGCTATTTTGAAGTCTCTATATTTTTATCTCTTTAATCAAGAGTGGTGAGTAGAGATTTTCCTTTAGGAGTGTTCTTTAGTGGCTAAGAGCCTTTAGAAGAGGAATTTGGTAGATTATTTAAGTCTTTCCTTTAGAGTTCTTCTTGGGTGGCTATAAGCATTTGAGGCTCTTAGTACAATGTGTTTTATTTGCCTTTTGGGTCTTACCTTGGGTAAAAATTCACAATCTCAGTGATCGTTTGAAATTTAATCCAAAAGAAGCATCCTTTGGTGTGATTAATTTCCTTATTGTCTATGATTTTGGGAGTTAGAGGATTTTACTCCTCATCAAGTGGCAAAGGTGGAATGCACACTATGTCTGAGTGACTCATCTTAAGTATAAAATTACGATTATAGAGAACATGTTGAAAGGATTATTTGTTCAGTGATCCCAGCCTTCTCAAACTCCTTTGACATCTTATTCCTATTCTCAGGCCTTAGATCACATGTTGAGTTCTTTTCTTTATTTTGCTCAGCAATTATCGATTGGATAGGAGCAAGTGAATATGGATGATTAGGGACACAAGAATAATCCGTTCTTTCCTTAATTTAACCTAGGATCGAAAAATCACCTTAACTTTTCATGGAGTAGTGGACTAAATGTTGTTGTTCCTAGCTACCACCCTAAAGTGCTTCCTAGAAACAATTCCTAAACCATCCCCCATCCTTATAGTTCTCATCAATGACTAGATTTTGCGGGTGTACCTAGTGCACCTAAGCTACCATCTTGTATTGCATAGGCCTAGCCGCCTCCATGTCACGCTGATGTTGTTAAGATTAAGAGGGGACTAAATAGTAATGTTGAGAGAATGCTGAATGCTAACATAGCAAAGATGATAAGAATGATGCATGACCAGTTCTCTTAGTTAGCATAATAGACTATGGAGCCAAGCACTTTTCCTAGTTAGCCAGAGGAAGCGTCTAGCCTCCTCTTCCAACCTAACCCTAGTAAGAATGTGAGGAAAGTGAATGCATTTGTTACCCTTAGGTTAGGCTAAGTCATTCATAGTCAGGTGGGTAATTCAAAAGAAACCTGCAAATACTCCCACACTTTCTTCCAGAATTCATCATGTTCCTCCTCTTCTCCTCTAGAGACTACTTCATCTTGTACTTCAGGGGATACTACTCAAGATGTCCCTAATGCTTCCCCTTTTGGCTCATTTTGTGACGAAGAGGGGTCTAAGGAGAAAGATTCCTCTGATAAAATGGATCTCTTATCACCTAAAGATTTTTCTTCTCCTTCCACTATTGAGTAAATTAATAAGCCCATATCTTCTTTGCTAGAAAGACTAAAAAAGAAGAACCAAGCTCATGTTGACAACATCAGAGAGACTTCCTCTCAAGTCGAAATCAACATTCCTTTACTTGATGATATTCAACAGATGCCTCCTTATTTTTGAAGGATTTGTGTACTACCAAGAGAGCAAATAGGATTCCTAAGAATGTTTTTTTAGCTTTTAGTGTTAGTTATATTATCTCCCATTAAATTTTAGTGAAGTACAAGGACCCCAATTGCCTTTTATTTCTATAGTCATAGGGGACCAACTCATTGATGGAGCATTGCTTAACTTAGGAGCCAATGACAAATTGTTATCCTTTATTGAGTATATCTAGGTAAGCTAAAAACCTTACATGATGGTCATGCAATTAGCTAATAGATTAACTAGATTGCCAAGTGATGTGGTAGAGGATGTGCTGATTAATGTAGGTGAATTGATTTACCTAGTGGATTTTGTGGTGCTTAAAACCAAAAAATTGGCTAATGTTGCTAATCAAATCCCTGTTATTCTAGGGCATCCATTCTCGGCTATTTCAAATGCATTGATTAACTATAGAAATGGAATGATGGGATTGTCCTTTGGAAACCTGACATTAGAGTTGAATATGTTTAATTTGTAAAGAGAACATTTAGGATTTTATGATATAGAGATTTCTGCACTTAAATAGATAGAGGGCTTTATTGATAATATGTTTGTTGTGAAGCATGACTACTTTTTGATTGATAATGAGCCTGAATGTTATGCACTTCCACTCTATTTCTAAATCTTTGTTTGCTTTTATTACTGAGTTTGATTTCTCTACTGCATCACTTTACTTAAAACATCCTCCTGATTCTTAAGTACTCATTTTTGGCACCTGATGAATCTTTACTTGTGATTAATGCTTTTGTTTTAACCATAAGCAAGAGGAGAAATTGCCTGCGTTACTTAGAGAGAATAAGGAAGTAATAGGTTGGACATTAGGGGATATCAACACTATTAGTCCCTCGATTATGCAGCATAGGATCCATGTAGAGGATAATACTAAGCCATACTACCACCGTCAAAGACATCTAGACCCGATCTTATAGGATGTAGTTAGGAAAAAGGTCCTAACATGCTAAGACCATGGGATTATATGTCCTAACTTTTATAGTGAGTAAGTTAGTTCTGTTCAAGTCTTCCTAAAAAGGTCGGTGCTATCATGATTAGAAATTGTAAGAATAGGTAGTTCCTACTCAAGTCCAAGTGGGGTGGTGGGTCTACATTAACTACAGAAAATTAAATACTATCACTAAGAAATGCCATTTGTCTATTCCTTTCCTTGACAAGATGTTACAGAGGTAGCTGGACACTCATTATACAACTTCTTGGATGGATATTCTTGTTATGTCTAGATCTCTATAACTAATAAGGATTAGGGGAAGATCAGTTATCCTTTTGGTGTATATATATATGCCTTTCGGAGAGTGCTTTTGAACTTTTTAATGCCCCTGCTAACTTTCAGAGGTGTATAATTTTTATTTTCTCAGACTTATTTGATCATTGCATAAGAATTTTCACGGATGACTTCTCTATGTTTGGGTCTTCCTTTGTTAATTGTTTACCTAATATGAATAAAAGGGCTAAAAATGTGTAGAAAGAAAATTTTGACTTTAAACTATGAGGAATGTCACCTCATGGTTAAAACGGGGATAGTCTTAGACCGTACTATTTCTAAAGATGGAACTGAAGTTAATAAAGCTAAGACTGATTTGATTGTTAATATTTCCCCGTCCAGTTGTATAAGCGAAGTAAGGTCATTTCTTGGACATACTAGCTTTTATCATCATTTCACTAAAGATTTTAGTAAAACAACAAAGCCTTTGGCCAACCTTTCAGCTAGAGATGTCATTTCACTTCTTTGGGGAGTGTCATGTGCCATTTATTAAGCTACAAAAAGCCTTGACCTCTACTCCCATTGTTTATCCTCATATCTATGGAGAACCCTTTGACTTAATGTGTAATGCATCTAATTATGATATCAGGGTTGTCTTAGGGAAACATATTGATGGGAAACTCATGTCATTTATTATGCTAATCACACTCTAAATGATGCCCAGTGAAATTACACTATGATTGAGAAAAAAAATTTTAGTTATCTTTAATTTGAGAAGTTTATGCCCTATTTGATTGGGTCTCATGTAATTATCTAGATTGACCATTATGCCCTTAAGCACCTTTTTTCAAGTAAGGGTGCTAAGCCTAGACTTGTGAGATGAATGTTGCTTTTCTAAGAGTTTGATTGTGAGATTGGACGTAAGAAAGGTTCTGAGAACCTAATAACTGACCACTTGTCTAGGATTATTTGTGACAGAAAGTTTGAGTGTCATATCTTTGAATGTTTTCCCAATGAGCAGCTGCAGTTCACCCTTGACCCTTGGTACGCTGATATTGTCAACTACTTGGTGTCTGATATGGCTCCTGAGGATTGGACCAAGAATGATAGCGATCGACTCTTCTACCTTGTAAACTTTTTTGTTTTGAATGATCCTTACCTATTTAAGTATTATTCTGATCGGGTACCTAGAGCTTGCATTTCAGACCATGTGGTTAGGAGCGTCATCTCCTTCTGTTATAACCAAGCATGTGGGGGTAGGTGCTAACGGTTGGGTAGGATTAGCAGAAGAGACATGATGCTACTCGATCCCATCATTGTGGTAGAGATTTTTTATTTTTGAAGTACAAACTTTATGACCATTTCCACCTCGTTTTGGACACGACTATATTTTGTTGGCAATAGACTATGTCTCGAAATGAGTAGAGGTCATCCCTACTGGGAATAATGATGCTAAAGTAGTTGTGAAATTCTTTAGGAGAACATTGTTGCTAGCTTTAGCATGCCTCGAGCTATCATTAGTGATTGAGGTATGGACTGTACCAATAGGTCTTTTGATACTTTATTGAGAAGGTACTCTATGGTCCATAGACTTGCCATCTCAGATCACCCCCTAACTAGTAGCTAAGTAGAAGTACCCAATAAGTGGATTAAACTGATTCTTGAAAAGACTATGATTAGGAACCCAAAGGATTGGACCGACAAACTTGTAGATGCATTATATGCTTATAAGATGGCTTTCAGTACCCCTTTAGGCACGTCATCTAACGAATGTCATATTTACATAAGATTTTGTAATCGAGTGTTTGGGAGTCATTTTAGATAATTAATATGCTTGATTGTATGATTTATGCCCTTATTCTTCTATCACACATGTTTCACTTGTTTTAACAGTATTTGTAGATTTTGATCTTGTGAACCCAAAGCATAGTGGTAGAATGAAAAGTTTGAGGCCTTGTGGATTAAAAAAGGTAGCCAAAGAGGCCCAAAGAAAACCAACATGGACCAACCATGGTGAATACCAAGGCCCAGAAGGATTCAGGAGAAGCATCGAGACAAAAATTGATCGGCAAACAGAACCAGAGTCCACCATAGATTGACCGTGGTGGTGCTTATGGCCATACCGTGGTGGTCACTGGTTCCCCAAGTCTACTGGATTTCTTCATTGCTTTTCGTGTATCAAGCATTTGAATAGTTTTGAATACTTGATTTTAGCGATAAAAACCCTATTTTACCGCTTTCATTCATAAACCCGTATCCATTCGACCATCTAGATGGGAATTAGACTCCATTTTTAGAGTGGGAGAGTAAGTAGAAGAGGGAGATTGGATTTGCAATCAATGAATTAATGCACGCATTTAGGCTGAGCAATTCTTTCCCTTCTTTTCTCTTTTCTCCATTAGATTTATTGCTTTCTAGATTGATAGATTAGATTATGTAATTCATGTCCATTTGTAGTTTTAAATCTTTGGATTGATGTTGAACTTGCGATTGTTTGTGTTCTTGAATTCATTGTTTGGTGCACTTTTGAATTGCTGGGTTTATTTTATCAAGTTTGGAGTTTGAATTGCTTGTAAGAAGTCTAATGACCTTCTTGCTTCTATTAGATATTGGGTCTAGTACTGAAAGGTGAAATCTGATGTTGGAATTACCAGATTTGACTTGATTACGTGATATCTTAAGAGAGACTTACTGATCGAGAGACCTAAAATGATAATCGTATGTCTAATGAATCCAAACTAATTGAGAATTCATGAGAATTGATGATTGATTTGATTTGGGTATTTTGTTATGCCTTGAAAGAGAGTTGTGATAGCTCAATTATCGGTCTTAAAATTTCCTAATCAAAGATAAAGTGCTTGATCTATTCTTGAACCAGGTTGGTTGACTTCATTCCTTGAATATTTATCCATTAGATTAGGTATTAGATTAGTTTAGTCTCATTCTCAAATTTTGTATCACTTAGCCTATCTTAAGGGGATAAAGCACAGTAGAGCATCCTAGTCCGTGTGGGAGGCTACTTTGATTTTCTACAACGCCACCATGTGCTTGCAACCCTATTAAGTTTTCGGCGCCGTTGATAGGGACTAGTGTCAAATATTGAGTTTTTCCCGACAGGTTTGACTCAGCATTTTATTTTTATTTGAAAAAATATAAAAAAATTAAAAATAAAAAATAAAAATTTTTAAGAAAAAAACGATGGCATTTTCCATTTTATCCAATTTGAGAATGAATTATTTTAGAGGTATTTTAAGTGACTTTTCTTGCTCAAAGTGGATATTATGCAAGTAAATGGGAGATTTTGCGCATTATTGATGAGATTATGAATAGTAAAATCTGTGCTCGTTTAGAGTATTGTCTTTCTAACAATGTTGATGAGGCATTATATTTGCTTGAGTGGATTGCTTAGGATTCATTTGAGGTTGAGAAGGCTAGTTATGTCTCTGGGTATTCATTCCTTAATCCTTGTACATTCCATGCTAGATTTTATTATGCCCCTTTATAGTGTGACTTGTGTAATTCTTATGACCATGCTATAAATTCGTGTCCTCATTATGCATGCTATGCTCATCCTAACTTTGCATCACCCACGGACAATCCTGAGGTTATTCTGGCCTTACCTGATTTATCCTTTCCTTTAACTTAATGTACGGGCTTGACGCGGGTGAGCCTTTTGGAGTCGCTGCTTGGTTTAGTGTTATCGATGTATATTTTGAGTTGAAAGATACTTTAGATCTAGCTGAGGCTTCTTTAGAGGAGTCACGTGATGTGTTTGTGCATAAAGACCTTCCTAGCCTTGGTTTTGATGATAGTGTTCTCCCCAATCCCCTTGATCATTCACATGCTTCCCCTCTCTGCTCATTATCCTCTCCTTCTCCTGAGTTTTACATTGATGTGCCCATTGATAATCCTATAATTTGTGACACTAATGTTGATTTGGGTTATGAAGACAACATTATGTGCTTGGTGGGAATGTTGATAATTTTGTATCACTATGTTACTTTAGTGGATATAATACCTCCCTTGTCCCATATTGTATGTACCTAGTGGATGACCCTAAAAAAATCATATGGAATACTTTCTTGGATTTCTCTTTTGATTTTCCTATGGCACTTGATTTGTTGAAAAGAGCGCTGACTTTCTTTATTGTGGTTATCTTGACACTCTCTTACTGCCATGCTTGAGAACCCTATGCTATGCTATTCAACAAGCTTCTATGCACATTGATAATGTCTGTTATAATTAGCCAAGTCGTGAAGTTGGGATGGAGTCGCTGATGCTTCATTTTTCGTATTTATGAGGAGGCCTTCGCTTAGGTGCATCCAGCACCTAACCTGGTGATATTGTTCTCTTTTGTTTCCTCCTTCCCTTTTCCTTGTTTATTTCCTTTGAATAATGTTTTATCTAACAATCAGGGAAGGGTCGTTTGATGCTTTCCATTTTGGTTTTTAGTTTGCAAACTAGTTAAAGCATGTAGGTTTAGGTTTCCTTTCTTTTGCAATGTTGTATTGCACTTTAGGTTTGCATATAGGATTGTATGTAGGGATGGTGTGGATTGGTTTGAGATAACTCCAATGATGATTCTTTAGGCACAATAGCTTTCATGAGCTTAAGTAACTTTTGATGTGTAATCCCTTTTGGTGCTAAAATTTATGAATGTTTTGTAAATATTTCTTATTTTGACCCTTGTCTTGATTGATAACTACCTTTCCTCCTTGAAGTCTTTAGCACTAATGTTAGTATGATAAAGTCATTTTATGAGCTAATTGAGACTTTGGTAGATACCCTGTGGGACTTTTAGCCTTAGTTGGACTAATTTATCATACTTAGTCTCATGTTCTTTTAGGTGTGTGGCTCTTCATGTTGCATCTCTAGAACTTACCTAGATTCTTGTTTAATATCACATTCGCATCTACATAGTTGATGATATGATAGAGGCATTCTTTCTTTGAACCTTTTAGCCATATAGCGAAACAGCCTATCCTTGAGTTACATATTTATTCCCTTTGCTAGCCCTTTTGAGCTATAATCCTATTGTTGTTGTGAATCCTTCATATACACACTTGACTAAACACAAATTCCAAACCTTTAAGCCAAGCCTATAGAGCATCACTTCATCTCTATAGTGGGAGGTTTTGGGGGTAATTGAGTTTAAGACGGCTTTGATATGTTGGTTTGTTGAGGGATTGATTACATTGCTCATTTGGTTTCGTTCCCCTCTTGTTCGGGTTGTACATATGTGTATTAGGTTGTGCGTTGATAATTCATGACTCTATATCTTTCAATAATTGATATTTTCATTTCATTTCAAAAAATAAAATAAGAAAAAAAGATATGTTGAAGAAAAAGAAACAACAAAAACGAAAGCAAAAACTAAAAACTTAGTGATTGGCATTAGACATGTAAATAGCTTGAGTTCCTTCCTTGGTCAACTCATTTTGTACATGATTCATTCGGGTATGTTCATTGTGTTTTTTAGGTTTAGAGTGCTAGTAAACTTCATGGTTACTTGGTGCCTTGTTGGTTGCACCTTAGTCATTGAGTTTAAGGCGGCTTTGATATGCAGTAGGTGGTTTTGGGGGTAATTGAGTTTAGGGCGGCTTTGATATGTTGGTTTATTGAGGGATTGATTACGTTTTGCTCATTTGGTTTCGTTCCCCTCTTGTTTGGGTTGTACATATGTGTATTAGGTTGTGCGTTGATAATTCATGACTCTATGCCTTTCAATAATTGATATTTTCATTTCATTTCAAAAAATAAAATAAGAAAAAAAGAAGAAAAAAAAGTTGTTGAAGAAAAAGAAACTAAAAAAACGAAAGCAAAAACTAAAAAACTAAGTGATTGGCATTAGACATGTAAGTAGCTTGAGTTCCTTCCTTCGTCAACTCATTTCATACATGATTCATTCAGGTATGTTCATTGTGTTTTTAGGGTTTGGAGTGCAAGTAAACTTCATGGTTACTTGGTGCCTTGTTGGTTGCACCTTAGTCATTTTGGCTAAATAGTTCCACATTGTCCAAATTCATTAGTCCACTCCTTTCCCTTAACTGTTTTTAGGCCACTTTACAACCTAAGTGAAGTCCTCTTGATTGATATGTGCACATTGCATTTTTAGGGGTCGAGAATTTGAAAGTCTTGGTAAGTATATGGTAGTTTGCATCTTTGGAATGAGTCTTGAGTGAACCCGTGCTATATTTAAGCACATGAGTAGGAGGGATTCACATTCTCCCAAGTGAGGTTCTACCAATCTATTTAGCTTTACAATTCCTTGCACTTGTATGATGTGCTTTGTGGTTCTTTGGGGGTGATTAAGTTTGATATCTGGCTTGTAGTCATATATTTCTTCAAAACCATCGACCTGCTCCTAATTTTGAAATATATTATGTACTATTTGGGGTTGTCATTGATTGATATTCTTGCTTGTATATTGTTGTAAGTTTCTTAGTTTGAGGAGGTTGTTACTTTTTTGAGTTCTAGATGCATCTCCTCATTTTGGTTTTATCTGATGTTTTGCAGACTTTATTTTAGTGATAAAAGCCCTGTCTACTGCTTTCATTCATAACCCCATATTCATTCCACCATCTAGATAAGAATTACACTCCAGTTGTAGAGAGTGGGAGAGCAAGTAGTAGAGAGAGATTCGCAAGGAAGCAGGATTAGGTTTACAATTGACGAATTCAATCATTCTTTCGGGTTGAGCAATTCTTTCCCTTCTCTTCGTTTTTCTCCATTAGATTTATTTCTTTCTAGATTGATAGATAGGATTATGTAATTCATGGTAATTTGTAGTTTTAAATTTTGGAATTGATGTTGAACTTGTCACTGTCTGTATTCTCGAATTGATTATTTGGTGTGCTTTGGAATTATTGTGTTCATTTTATCACGTCTGGAGTTTGAATTGCTTTTAAGAAGTTTGATCGCCTTCTTGTTTGCGTTAGATATTGGTTGAAGTACTAAAAGCTGAAATCTGATGTCGGAATCACCAGATTTAATTTGATTATATGATGTCTTGAGAGAGAATTACCAACCACGAGACCTAAAATGGTAATCATGTGCCTAATGAACTCAAACTAATTGAGAATCCATGAAAATTGACGATTGATTTGATTTGGGTATTTCGTTATACCTTGAAAAAGGTTGTGATGCCTCAATTATCGATCTTCAAATTTCATAATTAAAGAGAAAGTGTTTGTTCTATTCTTGAACCGGGTAATTGCTTGGTTGACTATGTCCTTGAATATTTATCCATTAGATTAGATTGTAAATTAGTTTAGTCTCAATCTTAAATTTTGATTCGCTTAACCTATCTAAAAGGGATAAAGCGCATTAGATCATCCTAGACGTGGAAGACGACCTTGATTTGGTACAACATCATCGTGCGCTTGCGGCCCTATCATCATCTTTTAGGGTTGTTTATGATAAACCTTATCATCTTCCTATTGAGAATGAGCATACGACTTGATAGGCCATCAATATGCCTATTTTGATGTTGACTGACGCCGGTGAGGAGAGATGTTCGTGTCAAACATATATTATTTTTACGATATTTTTACACCTGATTTATACTCGTTATAATTGTTATTTTTAAGTTTTTAATTGACTTTATTTTATTTTGCAGGTGTTGAATAAATTGAAGGAAGCTTTGTGAAAAAGGCAAAAAAATACACAAAAATAAAAATAAAACCTAAACCAAGCCACCCATGTGCCCCTCACGTGACTCGTAAACCCCCCATCTTTTAACTCTCATTTTCTCTCTCCTCTCTCTCTCAACTTTCGGCCTGAAGAAACCAGAAACACTCGACCCCCTTCTCCTTCATCTCACTCCATCATCTTTATCGATCTCTGTTGGGATATTTCGAGTGTAAACTAAAAGCCGCAAGTGTACAGCTTTCGCTGTAGTAGTTGAGGGTCGTGTCCTCGGGAACAAGGATGAGATTAGGGTCACTACGCATGAAATTACACTAATCTAGCATTACTCTAAGCTAAATAAAATAATTAAAAAAAACCTATAGATTATGAATGGATCTAAGTATGGATGATTACTAACTATTCTTATCAATCCCTAAATTTAACATACTACAGTTAAAACAATCATCACTTAAACTGAAACCCAAAATCAAGAACAACCTAGATTTGAGCAACAAGTAGGCTAAACAACTAAATGAAACAGAGAAGGGGGAAAGAGCAGAAGAGTAAACCAGGAACATTGCAATCAACAACTCAAAGCAAACCAGCAAACATCCAGACTTTTAGTATCCAAATGTGAGAAAATGAGCAACCATGATTGAACAAATAGTGAAGAACAGAAAACAGAATAGCTACTCGAAACATGAACCAAAGAAGAAGAGGGTGAGGGGATCTTAGATTTCAGCCATTACAAGGATCAGAAAACCAAGCTCCAGAAAACATAGCAACAATTCAACTAGATACATAAACACTAAGCACCAGAAAACCAAATACAATCTCAGAGCATAACCCACAAAAATCAACTAAATCATCCAAGCTACTAAAATCGACTAAATCAACTAAACTACTGAAATCAACTAATCCACCTCAATCACAGAAATCAGAATATTATCACAATCAACCAAACTAATGGCAAAACTGAAAACTGAGCAATAGGGGAGGGGGGCTTTGAACCTACCCTCAAACAAGCTTCAATTGCCACCAAACACAATCGCAGAATCACCATAAACATGCCCCTAACTCAGGGCAAAACAAGGGAGGAAGAGTAGCCATACCAGTCCCTACCAACAAAATTAACATCCACATCAACCACTACCACAACTCAAAAGCCATAATCGAACCAGCAAAATTGAAGAGAATCGAAAACAGATCAAACGAAGAAGAGAACCAAGGGAGGAGGAAACTGAGATTAATCAAACTCGAACCCAAAATGTTGCAATTGGAAGCAGAAGATCATGAATTTCAACTCCAAATTAACGAAATCAAGCGCATTATAGGAATTTGAAAGTTGAGAGTGTGTCTAAAACTGAAATCCAAGCCGAAAACAAACCCTAAATTCCTAATATTTGAATTAAACAAACAGAATCCTAAAATTAAAACTAGAAACGAAAACATACCTTAGATTGTCACCTGTATCTTCCAAAAGCGCTGCTAGCTTAATACATACCTAAACCCTTCTTCATTCTCTACCCTTCGATCTGGAAACGCGTGGACGGTGAGGATGAGGCGAGCTGGCGCTGTGTGGAGTACGATTCGGTGCTGGCAAGCGCCCGAATGAAGGTGGTCGACGATGATGGTGGTATATGGCTCAATCGAGAGAGAGAAGAGGAAGAAAGAGATGGAGTAGCTGGGGTGAGCTAGGGTTTACGAAGTATCTGGGTTCTGGGCTTCTGAAAGCTGAGAGGGAGGAGAGAGAAGGAAGATAAGTGAAGGGGGGTAGGAGTCACGCGCACGGCACGCGTGGGGGAAATAAGGGTCATGCAACTGGCACGTGATGGGCTGGGTAGATTTAGGTTTTCTTTTTTTTAATATTTTTTTCTTTATTTCTTTTATTTTTGGCTGAAAAGAAACTGGGCTTTTGGGATTGGGCCGGGTAAATTTGGCCCAGTTTTTCATTTTCGGTATTTCCGCATTTTTCTTAGGTTTTTCGCAATTTTCCACAATTATTCTCATCTTGTTCAAAAACTACAAAATAAAATAAAATCAAATAAAAACCTTAAAATAACGATTACAATGAGCATAAATCGGGTATAAACGTATCGTAAAAATAACACATTTTTGGTATGAACAATCTCTCATCCTCACCACCTTCACTCATCACCAACATCCTTTCCACCATCTTGGGCGTGCCCACCATACCAAATCACCTCCCTCACTGCCAGCTCATCTCCATCATCATTAACATCAACCAAGCCACGCGATTACGCATCAACGGCCAAGATCGAAGGCAGATTGAAGGAAGGGAGCTATAAATCGAGCTAGCGGCACCAGAGCTAGGTAATTAGGTTTTAATTTAGGTTTTCTTCTAGGTTTTAGCCTTAGTTTTTGAGCTTTTAATTTTAGTGATTTTAGTTTCGATTGTAGTTTAGCAAATTAGGGCTTGGATTCATTTTCATGTATGCGATTTTTGAATGTCAGATTGGGTTTTTTTAAGGTTGTAATTTCGTATATTCAAAGCTTGATTTAATCTGGGTGGGTTTTTGCAATCTTTAGTTGTAATTCAACGTTCTAAGGTTTGGCGTTTAGAAATTTCGATACATCCTCTCCCCTGTTTTTCCTGGCTTGTTCTAAAAGGTCAAATGACGTGTTAATGGTGTTTCATCCATGTTTGGGATGAGCTGAGGGTTGAGCTGGGCTTCCCTCCTTATTTTCTCTGTTCGTGTTTTCTCCTTTCCCCTGAAATCTGCCCTGTTTGAGTGCTACGCAAGGAGTTGGATGTGATTTCCTACCTTCCCCTATGAATCAAAGATGATGATGGTTGAATTAGCAGCATGTTTAATGGCAGACCCGTTCCTCTTGCCCTCGCTTTCTCTGCTGTAGGTTTTGGTTTATTGCTCTATTCCTCTACTTTTGTTCACAGTCTCTGCCCTACAGCTCAGTTGCCTGTTTTTGTTAGTCTGGTTGATGCAATTGTATTCTGATTTAGTTGAGTTAATTTGGGTGATTTTAGTTTAGTTTGATCGATTCTCAGAGTGAAAATTAGGTTGATTTTAGGGTCAAGATTGACATTTTCATATTTAGATGAGGATTCTAGAATTCTAGTGTTTAATTTCTATTCGTTTTCTTTGTTTCCTCTAATTCCATATCTGCTCAAGTTTCATGAATTCGATTGTAATTGCATTTTTCTAAGCGTATTTGATAGTTGCGGCTTGGTCTTGCTTAGTCTTGATTGATTTCGAAATTTTCCCCCTCTCCCCTATTTTGCATTATGTTGGCCTTGAATTTTGATTAGGAGACCCCATATGTATCATGCTTAGTTAAGACGATGGGGTTAGTATATTGGCTTTGCTATTTCATCTAATTATAAGTTATTTAGGACCTATGAAATCATTGTGAATAGCTAGTGATTATTTAGAATTTAATCCATTTATAATTTGTAAGCTTTTGTTAATTAATTAGCTTAGAATGATGCTAGTTTAATTTCGAGTTAAGTAACCTTAATATCATCCTCGTCCCTGTGGAGATAACCCTCAAGTACTACAACAAAATTTGTATGCCTGCGGCATTCTGTTTTACACTCAAAATTATCCAACAAGTTTTTGGCGCCGTTGCCAGGGATGACGGCATAAGATTAGGTTGCATTTTCTTTTTTGTAGCTACTTTAATATTAGGTTGCTTTATTATTTTAGCAAGTTGTGACTTGATTTAGTGTATTCCTTGTGTATTCCTTGAATTATTCAAAATCAAAAAAAAATTTAGAAAAGCCTAAAATTGAAAAAAATTTTAAAAACTTGAAAACTACAAAAAATTGAAAAATTTTAAAAACCTCAAAAATAAAGTGGCAAGTTTATGCACTTTTTCTTTTCTTAGTTTCGTTCTCATTGGTTGCTTATGCTTTGACTTGCTTTGTTTATTCGTTATTAGTTGTGATTTATTTGGTTCATTTTTTGAAAAAAATCCAAAAACCCATAAAAAAAATTAGAAAAACTTGAAAACCCCCAAAAATTGAAAAACTTCGAAAACTTTAAAAACTTCAAATGCCAATTCTCCATTTCCCGTAATATGAGTATGAACCTCTTTGGAATTATCTTTCAAGGCTTAATGATTATCGTGCTCAACTGAAT
Source organism: Carnegiea gigantea (assembly GCA_029747015.1). Taxonomy (NCBI): domain Eukaryota; kingdom Viridiplantae; phylum Streptophyta; class Magnoliopsida; order Caryophyllales; family Cactaceae; genus Carnegiea; species Carnegiea gigantea. Next base: position 560,320 of record JAKOGI010000105.1, on the reverse strand, counting down.
CATGATTTTGAAAATGGGAAATTTGTGAAGTCATTGCTATGGGTCTAAATGTTCTATGGGTCTAAATGTTGAGTCGAGGTGTTATGCTGAATCAATTTGTCCTAGAGATTTAATAGGGTTATTATCTAAAACCCAAGATGAAATTTGAGATTTCTTTGAAAAACTAGCTTGGGAGACGTATGCGTTTGAGCAAGCCAACGAGGCTTTTAGATACCTAACTCATGGTGAGTCTGTTGTACCTGCGAATCCTTCCCGTCAGGACTACTTTATAGATTCAAATGACCTATATTACTCTTATATGCTTCCTGTTTTGTGCGATTATTGTGAATCTTCTCATCATGATGCTCATACTTGTCCTTTTTATGTTTATGTTGATGCTATATGTGCAAGTTTTGAAAAGACGATTAATGAATTGACTGATCAAATGATAAAGACAATCAAAAAGAGAATTACTGAATATTCTTAATGTTTTAATCAAAATAGGGAGACTTATAGTGAGCTTGATTCTAGTTTAGAATCTCCTAAACCTGACACTAGTCTCATGATGATTTTGAACCCTCTTATTTTGTTAGGCTTGACTTGAATGAAGATATATATTTGCCTAGTCTGGATCAAGAGAGTGACCTCCCTATGTCTCTATCACCTGACCTTGCACCCCGCACTAGATAGCTCACTTAAGGGCACTACTGATGAGGTCCTAGTTTCGAACGACTTTTGTGAGTTTGAGGTGGGTGAACAATCTGATACTGTTAATGCGTTAGATATAAGCGTCACACCTGAAGTTGAGCCTTGTGATTTAGATGAGTCATAGGAAGATATTTCACAGGAGTTATATGATGAGGTAACTGAACCCATTATTTTGGACTTTGATGATGATATTCCTTATGCAGAATATGAATCTTTTTCATATGGGTTTGATGTTACTGAAGGTCTTGATATGGGTTTTTATGTTGAATATCAATCATTCTCTTTTGATCCTATCATTTCTGACCTTGTATTTAAATTAGATGATAATATTCTGTATGTAGAATATGAACTTTTTTCCTGTGAGTTTGATGTCCATGGAAGTTCTGATGATAATTCTTGTTCTGATTATGAGTCCTTCTCTTTTGATCCCATTCAAACTGAATTTCTTTTTGAATATTGCAAGTCTGAATTTGCTGAGTCTGAGATCATTGCCACCAAGAATTTTGCTTTAGACCAGACTCATACGCAAATGGGACTTAACAAACTTGTGAACCTTGCACCCACTCTTTGACCGAGATTGTTCGCTCAAAATGATATAGTTTCTAGGCCAATGACCTTAATACTAGCTCGTTTTAAGTATGTTCATTTTCTTTCTGATGGAGCTCAACTATTTGATAAGTTGAAGCAGGCCCTTACCTGTTCTTTATTGGTTAGATGGATATACTCTTTCTGGCTCCAACTCACTGCCTTTCACTGTTTCTATGTGCTTGAGAGTTGGGCTTCTTTGTTTGGTAAGCTGCTACGTTCTTTAATGAGTTTTGATTTGAGTTGCACTTTACAACTTAATATGGAGTGGCTGATGCTACAAATACCTCTAGCTAAGTGGATTTTCAGAGGTATATCTTAGGTGTACTTTTACACCTGACCTAGTATGATTATTCTAACTTTTCTCTCTTATTCTTTTCGTACTTAATTGTAGATATTTAGGACTGTGAATATACGGGTGATCGATCTTAAGGAGCAATTTGGGATTTATTGAGCCGTGTGGGCTATGATCACCCTTGATTGTATTATTGTTTTGTGAATACTTGATAGTTGTGAATATCTGGGATTGTTCTTGTGTATGTTTTAAGTTTCATTGTTTAGTTTCCTTGAATTTGTGTTTTGTTCTCTTGGTTTGGTGTCTTTTTTCTTTAGGTTAGTGAGTTTTAGTTTTCCTTTGGTTTTGTTTTGTTTTAGTAGTTTTTTTTGGTTTCCTTTTTGGCGTTTTAGTGTTTTCGTTTTTGTTTTGTATTTAGCTTTTCTTTCTTTCGTATTTTGTTTTGTTTTAGGTTTCTTTTGATTTAGGTTGGTGTTTAGTAAGTCTTTAGTTTGGTTTTGTTTTTTTTTTTTGGGTGATTATGTTTGTTTTGGTCTTAATTGGTTTTGTTTTTTGTTAGGTTTTGGTTTTTGTTTTTCTTTATTTAGTTATTTTGCTTTTTGATTTTTTTGTGTTGGGGTCCTATTTTGTTTTGGTTTGGTTTTGATTTTGGCCATTTAGTGGTTTAGTTTGTTTTAGAGTTAGTTTTGTTTTTGCTTTTCTTTTGAGATTTTAATTTTGGTGATTTTATGTTTGTTTTTAGTTCTGTTTTTGATTTTCATCGTGTCCTAGTTTGTATATATTTGTGGTTTCATGTGGTTCTACGGTTATATAGCTGATGTGATTGCTTTTTAGCACCTTAGTTCCCACAATGAGGACATTGTGAAGTTTTGGTGTGGGGGTGAGGTGCCCACTTTTGAAAAATCCAAAAAGATTTTTTGTTTTTGGGGAAGTTTGTACTCTTTTTGATTAGAATCCCCTATGCTTTGATTATTGGCTTGTATGTAAGTAGGATGTGCGTGATAGGTCTCCAACCTCAGTGCATCATTCTAAACCCTAATTCTAACCCCAATTGTTCATTATAGTTGTGTAATCCAATCCTTGTTTATCCCTTCATCATTATCTTCAGGTCTTAAGCTTTCGTGAATGATTTTCTCACTTGCTTGTGACATGATTACTCTAAAAAAAATAATGAATGAAAACAATGAATAAAGAAGAGAAAAAGAAAAAGATGAAACAAAATTTAGAATGACAAATACCCCTTTGAGGCATGCGCTACTGGGCGTTACCTTTTGAGGTACGTGCTACTAAGTGTTACCCTTTGAGGCAATACTGCTACTGGGAAGGCTTACTTCCAGTGTTAATATGTCAATAATGTAGTTGTGTCAGTCAAGTGGGATTGAGTCTGATTCTGGTAAATCTAAGCCTTGGAATGAATATACACTTGCACACGAGCACTGGGATGGATTCAGAATCTCGATATATAATAGGGTGAAAAATTAGCGCTCTAATGCCATTTATGAGATAGAGGACTTTGAAGTACATTATATTTATATGCAAGTTGATAACTTAGTTACATGGGTGATTTAGTTGATTAGAACGTGTACATATCTTTTCCTAATTCTGTACATATTAGCTTTGAGAAAAAAAAACCAAAAAGATTTTCCTTTTGAAATAATTTTTGTGGGTATTTTACTTAAAAATCCTCACGAGACCTCACTCGTCCACTTGGGAGACCGAGGGGTTTAAAGGGCTTGTTGCATACGATAAATGCAACCATGATTCCTACGACAGTGAGCTAGGATTTTCTTTTTCTTATTTTTCATTTCGTTTTAGTTAGTTTAGTCGTTTTACTCGATGACGAGCAAAATCTTGATGTGAGGGCATTTGTTCGTGCCAAAAATATGTTATTTTTACGACACCTGATTTGTGCTCGTTATAATTATTATTTTTAGGTTTTTAATTGATTTTATTTAATTTTATAGGTGTTGAATAAATTGAGGGAAGCTTTGTGAAAAAGGCAAAAAAAATGCACAAAAATAAAAATAAAACCTAAACCAAGCCTACCTATGTGCCCCCCACGTCACTCGTAAACCCCCCTCTTTTAAGTCTCATTTTCTCTCTCCTCTCCCTCTCAACTTTCGGCCTGAAGAAACCAGAAACACCCGACCCCCATCTCCTTCATCTCACTCCATCATCTTCATCCATCTCCCATCCTTACCATCTTCACTCATCACCAACATGCTTTCCACCATCTTGCGTGCGCCCACCACACCAAATCACCTCCCTCGCTACCAGCTCATCTCCATCATCATCAACATCGACCAAGCCACGCGATTACACATCAACGGCCAAGATCGAACGGAGATCGAAGGAAGGGAGCTATAAATCGAGCTAGCGGCGCCAAAGCTAGGTAATTAGGTTTTAATTTAGGTTTTCTTCTAGGTTTTAGTCTTCGTTTGTGAGGTTTTAATTTTAGTGTTTTTAGTTTCGATTGTAGTTTAGCAAATTAGGGCTTGGATTCGTTTTCATGTATTCGATTTTCGAATGTCAGATTGGGTTTCTTTTTGGCTGCAATTTTGTATATTCAAAACTTGATTTGTTAATCTAGGTGGTTTATTGCAATATTTAGTTGTGCTTGCAACGTTTTGAGGTTTGGTATTGAGAAGCTTTAGTACATCCCCTCCCCTGTTTTTCCTTTCTTGTTATTAGAGGGTCAAATGACGTGTTAATGGTGTTTTAGCCATGTTTGAGATGAGCTGAGGGTTGAGCTGGGATTCTCTTCTTATTTCCCTGGTTCGTGTTTTCCCCTTTCCCCTGAAATTTCCCCTGTTGGAGTGCTAGCCAAGGAGTTGGATGTGATTTCCTACCTTCCCCTGTGAATCAAAGATGATGATGGTTGAATTGGCAACATGTTCAATGGCAGACCCATTCCTCTTGCCCTCGTTTTCTTTGTTTCAGGTTTTGGTTTATAGTTCTGTTCCTCCGCTTTTGTTCACAGTCTCTGGCCTGCAGCCCAGTTGTCTGTTTTTGTTAGTCTGTTTGATGCAATTGTATTCTGATTTAGTTGAGTTAATTTTGGTGATTTTAGTTTAGTTTGGTCGATTCTCAAAGTGAAAATTAGTTGATTTTAGGGTCGAGATTGGTAATTTCATATTTAAATGAGGATTCTAGAATTTTAGAGTTTAATTTCTATTCGTTTTCCTTGTTTCCTCCAATTCCATATCTGCTCAAGTTTCATGAATTCGGTTGTAATTGCATTCTTTTGAGCGTATTTGATAGTTGCAGCTTGGTCTTGCTTAGTCTTGATTGATTTCAAAATTTTCCCCCTCTCCCCTGCTTTGCATTATGTTGGCCTTGAATTTTGATTAGGAGACCCATATGTATCATGCTTAGTTGAGACGATGGGGTTAGTATATTGGCTTTGCTATTTCAACTAATTATAAGTTATTTAGGACCTATGAAATCAATGTGAATAGTTAGTGATTATTTAGAATTTAATCCATTTATAATCTATAAGCTTTTGTTAATTAATTAACTTAGAATGATGCTAGTTTAATTTCGAGCTAAGTGATCTTAATCTCATCCTCGTCCCTGTGGAGACGACTCTCAAGTACTACAGCGAAAGTTATACACTTGCAGCATTCTATTTTACACTCAAAATTATCGAACAAGAGGAGACTACAATTGAGTGAACTAGAAGAGATTAGAGATGACGTATATGAGAGTGCCAAGTCTTATGAGGAGAGTTCCATGTTGTCTCATAAAAGACATATTCTTAGGAAGAAGTTTGCCTCTGGCATGAAAGTACTCTTATGTGATTCTAAGCTCCTTGCATCTTTTTATAGTGAAATTGTTGTTTCTCATGTTTTTTTTCCTATGATGCAGTCAAAATAGAGGATCTTGAGGGTCATGCTATGTTGAAGGTGAATTGGCACATATTGAAACAGTTCTATGGGCTACAAAGTCTAAAGGATGTAGAGTGTCTGATACTCTGTGAGCCAGTCTACGAAAAAGTGAAGTGTTATTGAGTTAATTTGCGTATATCTTGCGCCTGACCTGTTTTGATGGAACTTTCTTTCCATCCTTTGACTTTTCTTCTTTTATTTTTATTTCCTTATTATATTATATGTAGTTGGTGCTTTTTATACTTCTCTTTTTTATGTATGCTTTTCTTTTGGATCTTAGTGTTTTGTCCTTTTTGTTTCTATTTGAGTCTTCTTTTCTTTTTGAATATATAGCTTTTCCTTTTTAGTTTTTATGTTTCCTCTCACTTCCAATGAGCATATTGTGAGATATTGGTGTGTCATTGGAGAAGCCTTTCCTTTGCTTCAAAAAAAATTTAAAAAGCACAAATTTGAATAAAAATCAGAAAGATTTTTTTGTTTTGTTTTGGGAAATTTGTGGTATTTTGACTGACTATTTTCTCTTATGCCTCAGTTATTATATTGTATATAAGTACGGTGTACATGATAAAACCTAATCCAGAATGTGTCATTCTATGCCCCAATCCTCACCCCCAACATTTCTAAAGGAAGTTGTATTGGCCAATGTGGATGAACATGTGGGATTTTAAGCGTTAAAGATTAATTCATCATTTTAGTTTCATATCTTTCTTTCATGTGTCTTCCATAATTAGATCTCTAGAATTTTATATTATTATCTTGACAATCACATTGAACATGTGCATTATGCTTATGTGATAGAGGCATTCTTTATTTTGTAATTTGATTCCAAATTAAGTAGGTACTTTGTATTTGAAATCCTCCTCTTGCGCTATATGTAAAACTAACAATTACATTGTGCTAAAGTTCAATTTACATGAGCAAGCAATCGGTCAATTGCTTTATATGTGATTAAGTGAATCTAATCATTCTTGCTAATGTAACCAGCCAAAGCCCAAAACAAAAAGAACATGAAATTTTGCAAGTTATGCGGAAGATTTCACTTATATTACTATATGTTCAACAACGAAAAAGTACGTACACATTAAATGAAACCCTTTATAAGCTAAATAGGGTCGAAAACATTTATATAATAACGACTAGGAACGACACAACTATATATATATCCTCATGACTCGTATTGTGTTTGGGAATGTAAATCGTATACTGCATGCATTGTGGCTTGAATCAAAGGTTAAACTAGATTAAATATTGAGTTTCTTCAGCCTCTCGGAAATTCTCGCAGCAGAATAGTTCGATGCATCCTCTCCAACCTACAAAAGTAATCCGAAATTAGCCAACACTTACATGATCACTAAGAACAAAACAGACAATCAAGATTAATTTAAATTGTCGTCTTGATTTTTGAAAGTTTAATATATTTATATACACCTGGGCGTGAATGGTGTGAAAGGCCGTGTCTTCGACAACTGAATAGCTAGCATTAAGGACCTCAGCATTTTCCTCATGAAGGATGCGGATGACTTCATTGAAAACAAACTGGCACTCCAGCCCAGTTACGAAAGTCACTTCTAGAGTTCCACAATTTTCATTCACATCTATTTGAACAGGAGAGTATGAAGAACCCCTTCGAGACTTCGATTTACCATTAGGTCTATCAGAGCTCCGCAAGTTGTCCCTCTTTTCCTTCAGCTCCTCCACGTTCATTTGCAGCTGCTTTATGTAGTTTGTTGCTTCATCTATTTGATCTGGTAGTGTCATCGGTTCCTGCAAGTAAATTCCAACACTGGTTAGCTAGACACGCGCACATATACACGCGCAGAGACCCAACCGGAGATTGAGAAAAGAGAGAGGCATAGAATAATGTATTTGATAATATACCTCCTAAGTAGACCGTAACATCACTATTGGATATGAAGAAATAAATCACATCCTACATAAGGCAAGACCAATATATATTGATATAAATTCTATTTAAATATTTTGAATTATCACCCCCAACTATCCTAACATAATTTTAGTCTAGTTAAAATGGCACACCATATATGACGACTATCCCAAGTTCTAAAAAAAATTATTCGTATTGAAATATTATTCATATTTAAAGATATCTATTTTCCTAACTATTAATATAACTAAAGCAAAAACTAAACGTAAAATAATAGATCTTTTTTAGACCTGTCAAAATATTTTATCAATTCAAAAATGAGCTATCCTTAGTTAACTCAAGCATGAATATATGCTTCGAAATCTAGATTTCGATAAGATGTTTGGTTATAGGATCAATTTTTGTAAAATCCCTTAATATGTGGACAACCTAGACTATGAGGTGCACGTACAAATAGTGCTGGAAATTTAATTAAATCTAAATGCATTAATGTACTAATACAATGGCATTAAGGTACTAATACAATGAACCAAGACCAGACAAGTAGTGCTCTTTTTTTATTTGGGGGGGGGGGGGAAGGCTGTGGAAATACCCCGGAAGAGGAACCCTCGCGAGGGACAAGGGAGTGCAGCTGAGAATAGAGATTTTTCATTTGGTTTCTTCTATTTTTCTCAATGGCTTTCCTGTCAGACTTGGAGGAAGATGACTTGGAGGGGTTCATTTTCTTTCTTTTTTATATTTTTCCCCCTCTCTTCGAGCAATATAATAATTTGGGTGTAAGTTCTGGTCTGAACTCTGAAGTGAATTATATTGCACTGGAACCAGAAGGGGGTGATGGGCTTTTATACCATACTAATGGGATGGACGAAAAAGTAGGACAACAGTGAAAAGCAAACAAATGTGATTGGCAATAAATGAGTGCAAGTACGTGGACAAAGACACAAGACTGGAAAAAGATCGAGGGAGTGGTGGACCACCCGACTGTTAAGCCTCCCCTATTTGGCTAGAGTTGGGTCCACTCTTAGACAATATTTTGACCACGTGACTCTATCGTTAACAGCGTTTAAGCAAAAAGATTAAGGATTTGTTGTTGAGAAAGTTACTGTTTTTCTTGTATTTGGCTTAGAGAAAATTTTAAAGAAAAAAAATATAGAGGAAAGTTAGATGAAAAATTAGTTAGAAATAAGTGATAAAATTTTTCTCATAAAATTGTGAGAAAAGTTTGAGGAAAAGTCACAGCCTCCTCCAATCGCATATCACTTAGATGACATTAATATAATTGAAGTAGCTCATTAACATTTAAATTTTTCATTGAAATTCTTATATTTTTTCCTCAATCCAAACAAGAGAAAAAAACTTATTTACTCCCTACTTTTTTTCCTTCACATTTTTTTTCCTTTAACTTTTCTTTCCACCAAATTTTCTAAGGATCAAACAGAACCTAAGAGAGAATTGCCACCAAAAATAAAGTTAAGAACGAATTGAAATCACAGCACGCAAAGGAAGAGACAAAGTAGGAACGAATACTAGGTTTATTAGGCTGGTATGTATTTTGAGCTTTACATTTGTAAGAAGTTTAGTTTTATATTCATTAGATAGTTCTAAAATTTTAATTCTGCATTCAAGGTATGAATACTACTTATGTTTGAACTCTGACTTCCAAAAAGTTATGCTAGCATTTTCAAAAAGTTGGAATTGAAAGTAAGAGGGGAAAATCTGGTAAGTGCATACTGTCTGCCTAATTTCTTGAAAATATAGAATTATGAACAACAGTATTGGACTCTATATATATATATATATATATATATATATATATATATAGTATATATAATATTATATAATATATATAATATATATATATATATATATATATATATATATATAGGAATGGTAAGCGGATCTAGCCTATCAGGCCTCTATCTCAGAGGTATACCCAATGGGTGTTAACAGGTCAAGGGGTAAAGGGTGCCAAAGCCTGAGCACAAAGGTCAGGAACCAGGCCCACCGCAAATTCCATGCACAAAGCACAATTTGCTTCCATCGGATTCGACCCAGGAGGGGTGGTTGGACAAGGTAACTCCCAGCCGCATGGGCTGGAAGCTCTTCAGATATATATATATATATATATATATATATATATATATATATATATATATATATATATAACCTAATGCTTATTGAATATTTTCATTACAGTTCAAAGTTTGCATTTTTAACACATAAATGGTGGATCACATTTTTTTTTAAGCAACCAAAAGAAAAGAAAAATCACAACAAAGAGGCATCCCTTTCTGTTAGTATCAAAACAGTGTTTGCATCAAAGTAATCATGGTAGTTGAAAAAAGAAAAAGAGAAATACGAGATGTTGAAACAATAACCTTGAAGCGTATACAATTGTGTTATCTTCATGAGTGCAATTATTAAATTTTATGATGTTAATAAGTAGACACCCTTTATTAACTTACTTATTTAAACAAGTGCAATGATTAAATTATTGGATGTTAAGGAGGTGCTAATTTAATAGTCAACACTACATTAGGTTTCAAGTTAGATTCTCCCATCTTTTACCGTATTTTGTTGTTCTTTGTGAGTCTGTGACTCATTCAAATAAAAAACAAAAAAATAATTCATTGAATAGTTATTTTCCTTCTTTTTATTTTTTCATTCTTTTGAGGATATATAAACAAATAGAGGTAGAACTGTATAAATGCCATTATGTAGATTATAATTTGAATCCAAATTTCTTAGTTGAAAAGAGTGAATGTTTTCTTTCAAAATGGAAAAAGAAAATAATTAATATTTGTGGATGCATAAATGTCAAACGTAAACGAATGTCTGAAATATGGTTCTATATCCACACCATCACCCTAGATTCTTTTGTACATATTATATTTAAGGAGAATAGTGAATGTGAATACATAAATGTCACATGCAAACGTAAATCTGAAATATGGTTCTATATCCATTATCACCATCGAGTCTTTTTCGCATATTATATTCAATTTATTTATTGTTTTACGACAATTTGAGCCCCTAATTGGACAAGTCGTGACACACAAGGGAATGTGAACGATTGCATGCAGCCATTTCATCACAATTTATACTTAACAATCCCTTCATTTCATTTTTCCCTTTTATAATTGATGAATTATCGAACTAAAGCAACCTTTTTGAGATCAAGACGTAGCCACTAAAATTAATGTTCATATGCGAACAATATTTACACCAAGCGAAGAACTTAATGAGAAAGCATTTCTTTTTAATTAGTGAATATGAGCTGTTGTTACTTTATAGCTATTTATAACAGTATCGTCAGGTGGGAATAAGCCGAATAAACGCTTAGGGAACACAAATATCCCGACAAAATTCTTTGAAAAATTCATTTGGAGAAGCAAGCATGTTTTTTTTTTTTTTTTGGTTTTTTTTGGGACATCTAAAATGGGGAAATTCTATTAATGTTCAATCTTCTTACAAAGTTTGTCCGCCTCAATGAGAGACAAAAATAGCATCTACTTGTTTCAAATGGTTCCGCATCACATTTTCCATGCTGCACCATGTCCCCCAGTAGGGCCAAGAACTTCTCATTTCTAATGGCAGCTGTCAAATGAGAGAATTGATAGAGAGAAGCTTTTAGAGAGAGAAAACCTCTTTCATTGTTTGCATGTCCAGAATCCTCTGGTCTCCAGATGGTGAAAGCTTACAATATATACACAGCCCGGTATCAAGATATTTATTTACAGCTGGCTAGGATAACCTCCTATCAACATAATAATGCTGTACAAACTACCTTGCTGACATACAAGAAGAAAACAATTAGCGCCGTCTAACTGACTAACTACTTAGCTATCTCTAACATGCCCTGCTCAAGGTGGAATTGGTGGAGAATCCAACAATCCCATCGTTGAACAGAGGTATCCATGTTGTGGCACAGTGAGTGGTTTGGTCATGATATTTGCAATTTGCTCTTCAGAAGGAACATACGCTATTTGTAAGAAACCTTCCAAAAGCTTGTCTCGATTTTAGTGGCAATCAATGCGAAGATGTTTGGTACGTTCATGGAAATCTGGGTTGGTAGCTATGTGTTGTGCTGCCTTGTTATCAAAGAACATAGTAATGGATAGAGAAACTGGAAAGCATAAGTCTTGCTATAGCTGTGAAAGCCACTCTAGTTTTGAAGTCGTGGCTGACATGGACCTGTACTCAGCCTTTGCTGACGATTTTGCCACGGTTTTCTGCTTCTTAGTCTTCCATGAAACTAAAGAAGACCCTAGGTAAATACAATACCCAATGAGAGATCGTGCTGACATTCCACAACTACCGCAGTATGCATCACAATATGCTTTCAACTAAGAAGAATCAGAATGTGTAGGATAAAATAGCCCCTTTTTAGCTGTGCCCTTCAAATATCTCAGAACATGTAGGGCTGATTGATAGGGAGGTATTCTTGACTGTTGTAAAAACCGACTGAGATGCTGTACCACGTAAGAGATGTCTGGCCTGGTAACTGTAGGCTATAATAGCCTTCCTATTTCTTCTGTAAGACTCAGGTTGGGACATGATATCACCAACATCTGTGGGCAACTTGAGGCCCCTTGGTAGTGGAAATTTGGTAGGTTTTGCTGCCGTTAGACCAGCATCCTGCAAAATGCCCATAATATATTTCCTCTGATTGAGGAATGTATTTTCCGAGGACCTAGAGATTTCTATGCCAAGAAAATATCTAGCTAATCCCATGTCCTTGATAGTAAAATCATCATGAAGAGCATGTTTAATTTGAACAATACCGTGGGCATCATCACCTACTATCAATAAGTCATCAACACAAACCAGAATAAAGGTGTGTTTACCCTGAACTGTCCTGGTAAATAGAGAATAATCACTCTTAGACTGTGTGAAGCCTAGTTTTGTAAGGAATTTGGTCAATTCAAGGTTCCATTGCCTAGAGGCTTGCTTCAAGCCATATAAGGACCTTTGAACTTGCACACCTGCCCTGGTTTGGCCTTGAAATAACCTTCTGGTGGTGCCATGTACACTTCTTCATCAAGAAACCCATGAAGAAATGCATTATTGATATCTAACTAATGAAGAGGCCACTGTTGACTTGTGGCTAAAGCAATAAACACCCGGACTGTAGTAAGTTTGGCAACATGGGAGAATGTGTGTTTATAGTCCTTGTCCTTTACTTGTTCAAATCCCCTGATGACTAACCTAGCCTTGTGCCTTTAGACAGAACCATCAGCGTTAATCTTGGTTTTGTAAACCCACTTCGAGGTCAAAGTTTTCTTACTAGGAGGTAAATGAGTCAAAATTCAGGTGCCATTTTTCTCAAAAGCCTCAATCTCCTGATTCATAGTCATTACTCATTCAGGATACAGTTGGGCTTGTGCATAGCAACTAGGCTCAGGGATTTGCAGAACATTAACAAGTGAAGCCACATAACTAGATGATAAATGTTCCAGGTCTGAAGGCAAAAATAAAGGATCTGGGCTAGGATTGCAAATGTTTCCTGTAGTAGAACTATGTGATCTATTGACTGTTTGTGCCATGGACTTAGAATTAGGAGGCCTTGAACATATGTAGTCCTGCAGCCACACTGGCAGAGCTTTGGCTCTTATTGACCTTGTGGGAAGTGGAGAAGGAGTTTCCCCAGGAGGAGATGCAAATAGGGAATCATGAGGTGAGGCAGAAATGGCTTGAGGTGAAGCTATGTGCAATGAAGAAGGGACTAAAGCAGGATGATTCATGAACATCATCCTGAATAGGTATTACCGGAACTAGAAAGGGAATTGCAGAATTAGTAATTGGATCCTCTACATGGGTAGCTAAGTGTTCTAGTGATGGTTTGAAAGGAAAAATATTTTCATGAAAAAGTACATCTCTGCTATGAAAAACTTGCTTAGTTTGCAAATCATATAGTTTGTATCCCTTGATGCCATATGTATAGCCAAGCAAAACACATTTTCTAGCTCTACGTTCAAATTTATCTGTCTCCCCTACTGCGGCAACATAGCACAAACAACCTATGGCGCTTGAATCATCATAAGAAGGAGGTTCATTGTAAAGTACCTCAAAGGGGCTTTTTCCAAGAAAGATTAGCCATAGGTAATTTATTAATAATGTGAGTTACAGCTAAAGTACATTCTCCCCAAAATCTCTTTGGAAATCCAGCATGAAACCTTAAGGCTCTTACTCTGTCTAGAAGATGTCTGTGTTTCATCTCTGCCACCCCATTTTGCTGGGGAATTTTAACATTTGATCTCTGTAAAAGAACCCCCTTTGAGGCAAAAAATTCTAATAAAGGGCCATTAATAAACTCAGTACCATTATCTCTTCAGATCATGCAATAGTTTTCTGAAATTGAGTAAAACCATTTGGAAAAACTAAATTACAGCTGTGACAGTTTGTGTTTTATCCTGTAAAAGTTGTGTCCAAGTGGCTTTGCTAAAATCATCCACCAAAGTAAGACAGCAATGTGCACCAGAAATATTAGCCACCCTATATGGGCCCCAAAGATCCACATGAATAAGTTGGAATGGGAATTTGGTAGCGATAGTGCTATTATTGAATGGTAGTCTATGAAATTTTGCCAGAGTACAAGTCTCACAAGTAAAGGTAGTATTCAAAAACAGTTTACAACAAGGTATATGTTGCATTTTAGACAAAGAAGAATGTCCTAATCTAGCATGTGAAACATCAAGGTTTATCACAGTACATGCTGGATTACTCAAGGAAGTGTTGAAAAGGTATGGCTTGGGAGTTGCCTTGGAAGAAGCCCCTATGGAGTTTCCACTTTCAGCAGGCAAAGGAGCAATGGTATGATTTCCGCCAGCAGGTGTAGGGTGCAAGAAACAAAGTCCACCATCTTCAAGTGCCACGGCCACAGTCAACTTAGTTGTGGGGTCCTGAAAATAGCATTTATCAGGAAACATGGTGATATATAGGTTATTGTCTTTGAGGCATTTATTCACAGACAAAACATTATATTTGAAACCTGGCACATTCAAGACATTTTTCTGGGTCAAGGTAGAAGTCAAAGGGATTTGGCCAATCTGTTTAACAATCCTTAGGGTTCCATCAGGTAAAGTAACTTGTTTAGGCAGCGGTAAAGTGGTTTTAGATATGAATAAAGTTAAGTCAAAAGTCATGTGGTCTGAAGCACCTGTGTCCATAATCCAAGAGCTATTGTTGCTATTTGTCACAGCACACCAAATACCAAAATGTGAGCTATGAAGAGGATTGCCTTCAAAATGAGCATAGTGACACAGACTTTCTGCTGACTATGCTATAGCATGCTGCTTGTTCCTCATCAGTTTCATCATCTCTTGTGCAAGAGCATTAATCAAATTGGTATCAATCTGATTCCCATTATCATTGTCTCTGATGGTGCCAATGTCCTCAAGTGGTGTGTCTGCAGTTGAGGCAAAATCCACACCAGAACCTTGCACATTTGCAACCATTTTTGCAGGCTTCTTTGCCCTTTGAGGATCCTTGAGTCCTTCATACCAATCAGGATATCCTATTAGCTTAAAACATTGATCCATTCTATGTCCACTCCTTTGATAGTGACTGCAAAACCATGTGCTCTTTGATTTCTTATTATCTCTCCTATTCCTTATAACTCCTCGTGCAACAAAAGCATTAGGTCCTAACTCACTTTCATCAATCATATGACCTCTACTGACATTGGTAGCAATTTCTCTAGCAACACCAATACTGCCTGTCACTCGTTGTATCATGGAATAAGCCTTATTTATGTCTGGCAAAGGGTCTAGCAACAAAATTTGGCCTTGAATTGCATCATAGCAATCATTCAACCTCATTAAGAAATGCATTAATTTCTGTCGCTGTTCTAATTCAATGATTTTCTTGATGGTAGCACAAGCAGGATTGAAATTGCAATGAGGAGTACAATCACACACTGGAACTTCACTTAAATCACTCACTTCATCCCATAATTTCGTCAGTTTGGTAAAATAGACAGCAACACTGTCATTTTCTTTGTATAAATCTGAGATTTCCTTTCGCAATTGATAAAGAAGTGGCCCATTACTTTGGCCAAATCTCTCAGACAAGTTACTTCAAAGTTCTTTAGCACAATTCGCATACAAGAAAGCATCTGCCAAATCATGAGAAATAGAATTAAGAAGCCAACTCACTACCATGTTGTCACACTGAATACATTGTTCAAGATTTGGTGAAGTCTGGTCTACTTTAGGGCAACCTCCATTGATGAATCGTAGCTTCCCTTTAGTTTGGAATGCAATCTTCACTGCTCTACTCCATGGCTGAAAACTAGCGCCATTCAGTTTGTTGTTCACCAATTGCATAACAAGATGATCTGAGCTTTGCAGAAACAATGGATCATTATTATAGTTTTCGGACATCTTGGGAGAAGATCCAGAATCGAATTCTCTGAAACCTTATGAATGTCAGCTGGATTAATTGGTGAAACAAACTAATTAATCGAAAAACAAGGACAAATTAAGCAAGATTGCGGAAGGCTTGATTGATTGTTGGAACAGAGCAATCAATCGAAGATGAAGAAATGAAGAAACAGTATTTCAGAGATCTAACACTCTAGTACTACGCAAAATGAGAGAATTGATGACGAGAAGCTTTTCCATTATCATTATTGCAAAATGAGAGAGAAAATCTCTGCCATTGTTTGCATGTCCACACTTCTCTAGTCTCTAAATGGTGAAAGCTTACAATATATATACAACCCTATATTGAGATATTTATTTACAGCTGGCTAGGATAACCTCCTATTAACATAATAATGTTGTACAAACTACCTTGCTGACTCGGAAGAAGAAAACAATTAGCACCCTCTAACTGACTAACTAATTAGCTATCTCTAACACCAGCCCTAAACCCTTTCACGACAAGAAAAGTGCTTATTTACGAAAGGAAAAACCATCGTAAATGACTTCAAATTCTGTTACTAAAGCTTTTTGCGATAGAAAATTGTCCTATCGTAGATGTGGCCGATGCAAATGATCTTTTGCGACAACCCCGTCGTAAAAGATATGACATCTTTCAATGACGGGCCTTGTCTCCCGTTGTAAGTAGTGAAAATTTTTATGATAGACCATTATTCCTATCGTAAATAAGAAATGCACATAGAACTACTTCTCCCGTCGTAATAAACTATTGATTCAAAATTATTATAAGAATGTATTAATTTGTGCAACTCTTATGATATTATATTTAGTTTCATAAATCGAAGCTCCGAATAGCACATATATATATATTCCTCCAAAAGTTTCAATACATATATGTGCATAGCTACTTCCACCAAATGAAAAAAATTGTACAAAAGCATAAACTAAAATTAACTAGCAATTAAGAGGCACAAGAAAATAGCTAGCGAATACTAGGAGATCATATAATTAGCTACATATATATATATAAATGATTGGTTTCAATACAAACCCCAAAAGTTCCAATGCATATATATGAGGCTAGGAAGTATATATTAGCCTGTAAACTTATCATCAGCTGCTGTACAAAACCCAAAAGCTCAACTGTATGTGCTACGAAGTGATAACTTCTAAACTGATTAGTTTTTATACAAGAGCACAAAAGTTGAATTGCATAAGCTTCTCTCAAAAATTTATATGCATTTTCCAAAAAACCGATGAACCGCCCTACTTAATCTTCCAAATCCTGCCACCTACAACAAACAAGTATAAACAAAGCCAATATCAGTTTAATTTGACATATATTATCCATATCTGCCAGAATATAGACCGCTTAATGTAGTGAATGCTTTCGATCATTAAAGATAATATGGAATTGAAATACATTAGAACATGAGTTTGTAATTGCTCAAGGTGGCAATAGAGAGAAGTTGCTTGCAACACTTACACAAAAAAAATTTCACAGAGTGCTAGTTGATGTTATGAGTATCCCACACCTTGCCTGTCAAAATCACTCCCAAATTAGAATAGATCCAAGTTTTTGATAGTATATGGTTACAATCTAAATTGTATGGTGATATATCACTAAGAAAACAGCTATATCGAGGAATAATAAAAACAATCTGACATTTCAATAAATTAAACAACCACAACTGCAGCTTTCATTTCAGACTTGAACTCTGGAAGTGCATGTAAGCACTAGCTCTTTCCAAATGCTATAGAGCTTGTAATGGCAAGACTAGCAACAACATCTTCAAATTTTCAACAGCAAGAGCTAATGGACACACTGACACACAAATGGAAACAG
This sequence comes from Carnegiea gigantea, assembly GCA_029747015.1. Taxonomy (NCBI): domain Eukaryota; kingdom Viridiplantae; phylum Streptophyta; class Magnoliopsida; order Caryophyllales; family Cactaceae; genus Carnegiea; species Carnegiea gigantea. The sequence goes on along the minus strand of JAKOGI010000105.1, from coordinate 542,751 downwards.
CAATTTCAAAAAAAGGTAAGGGTGAAATGCAACCTACAAACCCCCTGCAGAAAATGTTTTCTATTGGGTGGTCTAGAGCTTTTGTAGAAAATGAAGAAGTGGAGCAAGGGGAACAGCAGCACAAGGGAGTAACAAAATAGCTAAACGTTCTAATTTGTCCCTAAAATTATTAAAGGGTCCAAAATCTTTCTTCTGTCATGCATTAGAAGAATACTGACAATGAAAATATATGCAAATGGAGGGTCCTGCCTTTTTCCCATTGAAAAGAAGTCCAGTTGTGCGATGCAATGCAAGCTTTTCTATGCTCCAATTATTTCTGAATTCTGAATTCCTGGGGCTCATCATGGATAAGTCATTGCCAAAACCAGTCTGGCTTACTTGTTAAGAGATCACAGCTGTAAATATGACTAAATGTTCAAAAAATCCCACCACCTTCAGCATAAACCCAAACTATACATTCATACCAAACACATTCCCACCACAGTCAGCTCATAGACCACTGAGCATCACAAAAGTGGGGCTCCCAAAAGTTATATGAATAAATAAATATCGATTGATAAATTTAATTGTAATTGATATGATACATTCCATTAGCTTAGCAATAGCAAGACAAAATTAGAAATAACACCCCCCACCCAAAAACAAAAAAAACCAGGAAACCATTTAGGGAGTAACAACCATGAAAGGGTATATCAACTTAGGGATTGAGAAAATATTTCTTTTTCCAACACCTCTGTCTTTGTGAGCAGAAATGGTATTAGTATTGCTCTTCACTCCCTCTTGATTACAGAAACCCATTTTGGAGAGCGAGAGAGAATTAAAACACAAGACAAGGCTATTCAAATCGAGCATTACCGTCTCTCTCATTGCTGTCATTAAAGAACTTGCAGCAAAAGGTCACAGTGAAGAAGAAGCCAAATTTTCCATGTAAGTAAGAAAAACCCAGCAATAATTTTTAGATATCATAATGTCATTCTTTGTTACATGTGTTATTCTCTGGAAAGTGGGTTGATCTTGGCCAAAAAAACGGTGGAATCATGATGGGCAATCAGATTTGTCATTAAAGAAAATGCAAATCACAATGATCTCAGATTCATGGATACCCAGTAAAATACCAAGCCCCCCATTAAACTGAAAAAGTAAAAATTGAGTGTGGAGGAGAAGAGGATGACAAAAGAAAAATAGTAAGAGTGTAGAGAAGATCAGGATGGGGTGTTAAAGTAGAAAGAAGCAAAACGAAGGAGAAAGTAATTAAGAAAACTAACCTAAAAAAGAGAAAAACAAAGCAATGGTACATACCTGACAAGTGCATCTGAAAGCCACCAACTTACTGTCATATAGATACATTTGCAGAACAAAATTCACAATCAAATATGATAATCAACTAATGTCTTCAATTAAATGACCAGGTTTGTTATTTATTAACTAAAAATGTGTGACCAAGAAAAGAGGAAACAGACACATGTGCATCAATTAAATATAGGATGCCTAAGAAAGCATTCAAGTCACATCTTGAACAAACTGAAACATACGCACAACATCAAAGTAGATCAAAGCTAACACAAAAGCAAAATACGAAAACCTAGCAATAGAAATACAACTTTTATTTAAAACTAGCTTACCATTTCCACCACAAACTGGAGTCGATAAACTTGAATTTTGTCCTTCATTATCTATAGTTTCAGGTAAAAGAAGCCTTGGAGTAAACAATGATCAAGCCACCATGTGTTTTCTTGCTGGTTGGGTCATAGTTGCATGCCGATCAACAAATCGTTGAGTCACTAGTACAAGACCATCAAGTGTCTGATCAATGATAAATATATGGACAATTTTGAACTTGCCAAGTCTGGATATCATATCCACCACCTCTTTGTCTCCTATTATTCTCCTTAACTCATTGCTCTTTTGAGAACTTTGCCACCAAAACTCCCTTACATCACCCTCATACCTACAATCTTCTTTTAATATGCTTCCTAACTCAGGCAAAGACAACTTATCACAATCATGTTCAATCTGCCTACAACCAGTCTCCCCCACATATTATATGAAATCGTCAATTTCTTCAAATTTTCCCCCATAGTGCAAGTGAAGTGTAATATTAAAATCTAAACCCATCTGCATTTAATAGATAAAACAACTAGTATATTAAATAAATTTTGACAATATTAAACGCAAGAAAGACTATGAACATTGCATTGTAGCACTGGAGTAACAATTGTCATACTTCAGATTCATATTGTGTTAAAGACAAACATTACATATTGACGTAGCCAACATATCCTAAAAGTACTAGATGGCTTTTCGTAGGAGCCAAGGCCATAGCATGTGTGGGTCACACTATCTCATAGCATATCTGGGTTGATTGTGGGGACAGGGAATTAAAAGTGGGGAAACTAGAAGAGCCATACACTGAAATTATGAGATGTGGTTCATTAATGACACTATCTCATAGCATGTATAGGTACTCTAATTCAATTTAATAATTAATTATACACGTACATGTACATGCTTATGTTTCAATTCAATTATTGAAATTCTTCACCATTATTATTATAATTTCTTATGTGACTAATTAAGACAAAAATATGGTGCAGTTCTTTATGACTCTAACATGTTTATAAATTTTCACTATGCATTGCACTCAAAGTGGATAAATGAAAGATATGATAACTACAGGGGGGACATTATAATAAGATAAACTACACCATATTTGAGACCCAAAATAAAAACATGAAAAATTACAATTTAACCAAGCATATCAGAATAAGAACTAGTTGAGGTCAACCAACAGTGAGCACATGTAGTTGTGAGACAATACAAGTTATAGATTTTCACTATGCAGTTGAAGTCTGATGCTCTAATTCCCTATGCTTTTTTGGTCCTCTTTTAGAAATTTAATATTTGCAAGAATGGCTTTTTCCAAGAGGCTTGTGATGCTTGGAAGGTGAGAAAGGTGGTTGTGTTGAAGGCTACAGGTAATAAGTAGGAAGTTATTAGAACAATCAAGCAATTAGAGGAGTAGGAAATGCCAAGCAAATTGATAAATTTGCCATAAAAGGCGCTTATTCGTTGATGCCTTTATAGGCTACAGTTTCACTCTTGATGGACAAATGTGCTTTACGCCTACGCTAGTTATGTCATCTTGGCCTTTTGTTCTTGTTTTGCATGGTCATCATAGGTTCTGATGCTCCTTTTTTTTCCCTTGCTTGGGTGGATGAATATTATGTGTTGTTGGTGGTGTGAGGGCTTGGATTAGATTAGTTTCCCTTCTGAGACAGAGGATGTAACACTTCTTATGGGATGATTATCATACTTTGTTGGTGCTGTGCTCTTTCGATTATGCCAGTTTCGGATAATCTTTGTTAGTTAACTTTCACCTTTAGCCCTATGAAGGTAGCTTTATTGTTTTTGTAATGTTGAATTCGATTGCTTATTATAATGTTCACTTTCCTATTTGGAAGTGTATTAATGATTTTTTTTAATAAAAACAAGAGCTCTAAGGAACAAAAACTTAAGTGTATAAATTGCCTCATCATTACAGAAAAGGTTGTGTTTACCCTTGGTGTAATTGTAGATCCTTTACACTAGGAGAAATCACTCTGCAGTTGAAGTGTATAAATAAATTGTATTGTCTTATTGATTGATCATTTTGCTTTATTCATTAGTAAAGTGCAATCACAAGTATAAGCCATGAAATATAATTTGAAAATGATGATAATCAAACCTAAAAATGTATGATTGTTCTAGAATGTTTTTGTGTGATTAAGGATTATCTTAAAGTAATTCACAGCAAAGATGTTTTAGAAACTCATAGCAATGGAACTATACTGAATAGCAAAAGTCCTAGAAATTACAGTCACAATGTACCTTTTTGTTCAACGAAGATTTCTAATCAAAAGCCAAATGCAACAAAAGTCTTGGAAATTGTAGTCAATCAAGTTTGGGAATATGTTTCTTGGCTTCCCATAGATGCAGAAAAAGGGGGGAAATATATGGGGCTTTTTTTTTCAATTTTCTTTAAATTTCACCCTCTTACAGGTGAAAAGAAAACCAAAAATTTAGAAAACTAATTTTACCTACAAAACCCAGTAATGTCAGGGCCCACATGGCATTTCTAAGCAAACTTTATTTTATGATGACATTATTGACCAAAAAACAATTACAATGGCATTATTGATCAAAGTGTAAAGTCCAGTGGTATGTCAATCTAAAAACTCGATAAAAGACATGACCTTCCTTTTTATTATCCTCCACCTCTCTGTCTACTTTACATGGGCATTCCTATGCTTATTAGAACACTGTCTCTCTCCCCCTTCTCTCTTATTTCCTTTCACAATTACGCTGTTCTCTCTCTCGTTACTAAGAAAACCAATATTTTACAGAAGGAATTACTTTGTATTCGTCATGCAAATAATCTTTGGAAAAACCAGCTTCTTAATTTGTATTGCTTGTCTTTCTCAACCAAAAAAAAAAAAACATTATCATCACTCTCCCCTTCTCTCTGCTTCAGATTCCTTGAGGAATGGCTACAATCTAATAACAAGCCCAATTACTAAAAACTCAAACCTTAACTCATTACAATCACACTGATTGCCAGTTAATTGAATAAAAATTCACACCTTTGAAGCAAGTTCAAGAAATCTAACTATCATCCAGGTATTCAGAACAGAGCAACAAGAACCAAATATTAAAATGAAGTACTAGAGAAAGAACACAACAAAGATAGGAGAACATAATCTAAGAAATCTAAGACAAGTATTCAGAAAGAAATCTAGCAAAGCTTGATGATTGGCTGAACACTTCATGCTATGGAACTGCCAGTAATCGTATCAGGACAAACATAATATAAACATAAGCAATTAAGCACATGTGTCCGCGTACAGTCCAGCTTATATATATACATTAGGTCTCAGGTGCAATCTCCAACCCCCTCCCCCTTTTCCCTCTTTCAATAAATGTTATTGTGTTCCATTAGCTAATATCATTAGCAATCAAATGGGAAAATGTATAAGCCGATGGTTCGATAGAACGATAAGTAGCACTCCTTAAGTCATCAAATCTCAAATCCCAAAACTTCCCAAATCAAAGTGGTATACTTTTTGAATCACCAAGGAGTACACTCTTGCTATTGCAGATGGGATTCTAACTATATCTCATTATTTGGAGTTTAGGTTTTGCAATTCTAGAGCTGCAGAACTAGCTTTTTCCAGAGTCTGGGACAACAATAGATGTACAAGCAACTTAATAATTCAAGCAGCTCTAGTGATCTCTTTTGCAGGCAACGGTTTTAAGCTTTTAAGCTGCAAAGATTATGAGATGCAGTATTACTGTTTGGATATTTGGCTACTGCAAGAGGCTTAGCTAATATGAACTGCATGAATAGTATCAATACGATATCTAGGTACCTTCTGCCAACTAGTTGATAAGGTTTTTAGGTATTGATTAATACATCAAATGTGTTTGACTACTACTTCCTGTTTCTGTACAACTCAATTTTTATGGTATAGCATGTAAACTCTTGAACACGATGATATTATTGCCGTAAACATGCATATGAGTACTAACATCCTTCTATAGCAAGCGGCAACAAAGAAGCACGCATACTGATATAAGACATATTATTGATGTTTCAGAAAATTAGCGTACAGAAAGCTATAGTCATTCTGGCGCAAAAGTTCAAACTTATCCACCATTTTTGCTTACTCTAATAATGGAGTCAGCAGAGCCATAAAACACATAAGGACAAAGAAGATGAAGAAGAAAGGGGGGTGGATGAAAGATGAACAAAACCCCAGAACAAAACAATCAAAAACAACAAAGAAATCGCAGAAGAAGAAAAGTACAGGAACAACACCCATCAAATCAATTAGCTACTAGTCTCAGTATACCTTTTATGCTTGGTTACGTTCTACTTTTCTTCCCTTTCCACTTGTATTAGTTTGAAGCAACTCAAGTAGCTACTAGTACTACCAAAGAAATCAAATTGGACCAACCCAAAACCATTTAAAATGGCCAAGTGCTTCAAGTTCACAGCCACCAGGGACACATGCTACAGCTACTCGTTCGAGACGTCAGGCCTGAAATCAGTGACAAAGGAATTGGGCGACAAAACAAAAATGCATTGCTGGGCACCAAAGAAGCACAGACCAACCAAACCAACATATTCATTGAGAAAGAGAGAGAGCAAGACAGATTAACCCCAAAAACATTATACTTTTAATTTAGGGCTATAACATACGATTTGTGCTCCAAGATGCAGAGGGCTACAACAAATTCCAACCCTAATAGCACAATCTGAAAGAAACAAAAACTCAGAATTATGGAGATAGAGAGTCTACCAGCAAGATGTAGAGGGCTAGATGAAGTTGTGCTCCAAAATTAGGGCTACCACGTTTCGCAGGGTTGCTTAATGATTCACAATCTCCACTTCGATTTGAACGAAAATGAAATTTCGACGACACCCAGAGACAAATACACTACTGTGATGGTCATAATTGAAGAAATTGCGAATTTGAAGAGGCCATGGTGGACGATTTTTAGGGGAAGAGTCGCGAAGATGAGAGAGAATTGGAGGTCGCAAGGAGGAGAGAGATTATCTTCGGGAGAACTGGAGGTCTGGAGGGGGTGAGAGATTATCTGGGTTTCGCAGGGGATAGGTCATAAAATTTGACGCGTTCTGATTTTCAATTTTCACAAATATCACAGTTTATTTGGCTGCCCCGCTCAAATTTCCCACGAAAATTTTTTGGCTCATTCCCCAATGCACATCTTTACCTAGGTTTCGAGTTTTTACGACGGGTATCTAATAATAATTATGAAGGGATTTTTTACTAGTTGTAAATAAGTCAACTTCTCTTAATCAATTATGATAGGCATATATTCTTGTCGTAATTAGCAAGCAACAATGACAGTATTTTCACATCGTCGTAATTAGGTTGTCGTAATTGTACCCTTTTCTTGTAGTGTTTGATCTTCTTCCGTTGCTTGAGATGAGCTCTTGTTCCTTAATAAACATAGAGCAATACCATTAGGATGTGAATAAGTGATGCATATGGGGCCCTTTAATCACAATAGTGATCAACCATCAACAAGGATCAACCAACACCTATGTAACAAGCCCTTGAACAAAGCTAATCCTTAGGTAACGAAAGGAAAAACAATGAAATTTTTTGTGTATTTTGAATATGGAGAAAAGCAAATAAAATGGGTATGACTAACATAAAGACTTAAGTCACCACTTAGCCTACCAATTCATTAATTAATTCTCTAAAGTAAAGCACCATAAATTAACTTAGAAGATTAACTCAATTACCATCCAAACACAAATATTTGAAATAGCCCAAGATGTCATAGCCTGATGGGTAAGGACTTCACTTTCCACATTTTCCACCCAGGTTCGATTCTAGGGGGAAGCACATGTTGCCTTTTTATGAGAATTTGTGTGTCTTGTGCAAATGGTGGGCCTAGATAATTAGACTTTGGCATTTTTCCCTCCCTGGGCCATTGTGGTCTATTGTTGACCCTTGAGATAGGGGACTAATGGACTGGACATGTTTGCCCTTGTAAAAAAAATTGAAATAAAAATAAACATTTTGTTTTTGAGAGAGAAAACATTTTAACTTTCATTCACTAATTCTCAATTCAAGTATAATCTACAAATGAATACAAGGATGTTCATTTATAGCCACAAAAAGAGTACCCCCTTCCTCAAGCTACAAAAATAAGTCAATATACATGAAGCACCTATGGGGTTGGTATGGACTAGGACTGGAAAAAATTCGGGTGCTAGTCGATTCAGGTTCGAACAAATTGAACATTTGAACAAAAACTTCGTACTCGAACTTTATCTGGACTATAAATTAGATGCACTAGCCAGACCCACCCCAATGTCTGATGTCTATTATTGGTTGTCGGAATGTCCAAATTTGGGATATGATTTGTGGACGTTCTCATCGAAATTTTGTCCGAAGTTATTTTTCTAAAATTTTATATAGAATTTGCACCAAAGTTACACGTAAACCTGGTAGTTCAATGTCTAATGTCCAATTATCTGAATTTCTCCGAACCCAAAACAGTTAAAAAATTCGGCACAACTTGAACCTGAATGTCCAAATCCGAAGTCGATCCGAATTTGAATTTGGACATGACTAATTGTCTTAATTTTAAATTTTAAAAAAAAATTTCTAGCCATATCTGATTTTTTCAAGGCCTGACAACTAAATACAGGGTCCATGTATGAAGCTTTTGTCCTAATGTCTGATTTGGTCGGACTTGAATTGACCGAGACTCTTTTTTTTTTTTTTTTACAGCCCTAGTCCAGGCTAGCCCTATAGGTGCTTCATTTCTATTGATTGATTTTTGAAACTTGGGAAGTGGACACTACTTTTTGTGGCTAAAAACTAGCCCCCTTGTATTTACTTGTAGATAGACTTGAATTGAGAACTAACAAAATGAAAGTTAGAATGTTTTTCTCTCTCAAAAATAAAATCTCTCTCTCTTTATTTCAAATGCTTGTGTATTTGGGTGATAATTGAGTCAATCCCTTAAGTTAGTTCTTGATGCTTTGCTTTATAGCATTAATTGGTGGCTTGTTATGCTAAGTGGTGGCTTGAACCTTTATCTTAGTCATATCCATTTTGTTTACTTTTCTTACATAATCGAAATGCACAAAAAATTTCAATATTTCTTCTTTTGTTACTCAAAAACTAGCTTCATTCAAGGGCGTGATGGATATTGATGATTGATCACTCTTGTAATTAAGCAGCCCCATATGAATCAATTGTTCCCATCGTAATGGAATAATTATAAAAATTTATTAAGTACCTAAAGCTCATCTGAAGCAATCAGTGGCGGATACAAGGTGGGGTCAGTGGGGTCAACTGACCCCCCTCTCAAAAAAAAAGAAAAAAATATGTTGCCAAAAAAAAAAAAACTGTAAAATTAGTATAAATAAAACATAATGCAATTTTGCTACAACAAAGTGTGTATGGTGCAGTGGTTTCTTGGTGCACATGTGCTCTTCCTTTACCAACAGGTTGTGGCTTCAATTCTTCTCTTTAGCCCTTCACTTTTTAAATTTTCAACATTTTTTCAAGTCACAAACTCAATTGCAAGTAATGCTTAAATTTGCTTTTCTTGTTTAATTTGTGAGTTTGGTTGCCAATTTCACTAATAAATTTGTTTAATTTAATTTCAATTCTAAGTTGAAATGCTTATTCATTTTTTAAATTTTTTTAATTTTCAACATTTTTTCAAGCATAAACTCAATTCTAGGTCAAAATACCGAATTTACTTTTCTTGTTTAATTTGTGAGTTTATTTGCCAATTTTAATTCTAAATTTTTTAAATTTGTGGATTTAATTTCAAGTCTAGTCGAAATGCTTAATTTATTTTTCTTATTTAATTTGTGAGTTTATTTGCAATTTTCATTAGAAATTTAGTTAATTTATGGGTTTAACTTCAATTTTAGGTCAAAAATGCATCTATATGTCCGACCCCCCCTCTCAAAAGTTTCTAGCTTCGCCACTGGAAGCAATGGAAGATCCAAGGGGTTTAGAGGCTATCATTAGAGATGTGAAGTTCTTGGCCCTACTTGTGGCAAACACAATGCAGCATGGAAAATGGGATGCGGAAACATCTGAAGCAAGTGCATGCTATCCAACTCATTTTTAATTCGCTAAGGCTTGCCAGAACGATAAATCTAAAGGATATGGTGTTGGAAATGGATTCCCTAGCCCTAAAGACGCAACAGTTGAAACTCAACTACTCTAGGGCTTTCCTTTAGGTTTGTTTGAATACTATTTGTCTTTTTCAAATAGGCATCCACTCTAACCAATAGCATTCAAACAATAATTTAAGCACATAAAAAAAATTGAAATTAGGAGTTTCTGGACTAATGATGAGTTGCCCAAATGATAATTTAAGCTCATGAAAATCTAAGCACTTGTACTTGCTTGGTGGCATCCTCCCCTATTCCAAATTGAGGAATTTGGCAGAAACATTCAAAAGGGAATTTGATAGAGGTGTCCGCCAACTTTTCATAAAAGCATAATCCCTTGGTCACCCATTTGATTCCTCAATTAAGCTCATAATCAAAATCATGCATATCCAAACTTGCTGTGACTTTTACTCCACTTTTGCCTTGCAACTCGAAATATACTGTGGAATATGAGACATGCCATAACAGGTTGGAAAATAAACATCCAAGGCTATCCAACCACAGTTAAAACACTAGTTTTTGATCTTATTTGCTCATCCAAAGAGCAACTCAAAGTTAGCCTACTAAACAAAAAAAATTTGAACAACTTGTTCTAGGAGCTTTATTCGATGTAATCCACCACTAACAAGTGAATTCTGAACCTAATTAATTTAGAAATGCGATTTGGACTCTTGCTCCACATCAAGAAGTCAAATCAATTCTAATGGGGTCACAAGTATCTTGAGAAAATGCTTCAAAAAATTCTTTTGGAGGAACTTGAGCACATTCTTAAAACGCCTAAGGTTAAAGAAACTTGCTCAATAATTTCATATGGCTTGTAATGAGGGAATCTTAAGTAAGGGCTCACTTGGGAACCTATCTACGCCCAAAAAAAGAAAAAGAAAAAGAAGAAAAAGAGAAACGGAATTATACTAGTACTCCTAAAGAGTAGGGAATGGTGTTGTGTCATACTAGCTATTCTTTTATGTTGTGTATGCAGCACTTTTGTTTGGTAGCATAAGTCTGATCTTGGTCGGGTTATTACTATCTTGCCTTTTGTTGTTGAAGGTACCGTTCTTATCCCTTCTTTGTCATTCTTATTTATATTTAATAGTTCTTATGCTCTTATTTCATGCCTACATTACCTTTTCCATGCTGAAAGATTTTCAACTTTTAAAATGTTTTCTTTATTTTGTGGACCTTTTAAAATCGGTCTCTCTATTTTTAGAAATGTTTTTTAGAGGCAAGGATGGCGGCATCTGAATCTCCTATACCCTGTATAAGTGAGACCTATATTACAAATAGTAGTAGTTGTTGTCATTATTGAATTCTGCTAACAATCAATAGACTTAGAAGCTTATTTACCACTAAATCATACCGTTATCTAATGACTCATTTGTCCATTATGCATCAAATGAAACCTTATGCTGCCTTTGTTGTTGTCATTGCCAACATATTATTTGGATGTTATCCTTGTAATTTATTCTGATTGCTTCTCATCTTGATGATCACTTCGCAATCCTCACCAAGATGCATAAATTCATTACAATTTTAATAATTTCTTAGATATTCAGATTCATTTTTTATTGTTCCATATCAATAGTAAAAGAATTGAGTACCTTTCACCATAATTTAGGATCATTTAACAGAATTCAACACAATTCATCGTTATTGAGTAAAACTTAGCACAACTCAGCAACATTCATCAGAATTTAGTACAATTGGTCTCTAGTAATATACACCAATTTAGCATGATTCATCACCATGAAAAATAATTGAAATGTTTAAACATGTCTCAATAAATTTGGACATGTTCCAATAACCTTCAATACGTTCTAGCGTGCTTTAGTAATAAGTATCAATAAATACTTTCCATAGAATTTCTAAAAGATAAAATATCTTCTAAATATCCTAATCATACTACCTAATAGAAAACATATGAAAGATAAGAATGATTGTTTCCCGAGACGAAGCTATGCCTACACTAATAAAACCGCACCAAAAGTATACTAATACATTTGATTCGTTGGTTTTTTATTTCTATCATTAGAAACCCTCTCCGTACTTTGAAAAGAAGACTTGTCCGTCCATTACATCATGTTGTATTCGTATGATCAGTAGGGCTATTGTGGATGCACTTAAAACTATTGTGTCCGCAAGTGTAACAATCTTTAACTGAAAAAGGTTATTGTAATGATTATATATTCTTATTAATAACATGAATTTAGTCAGTAAGGCAGGCACTCTCTCGAAAGCCTTAAAAACCCTAGTATTGTGGGATAATAATAATAATAAAAAATTAAAAAAACTCTAGGGCGAGGATTGAGCAAAACGGTGAAGAAGGAGAGGGATAGGCTATGTGTGTATATGCTTCTCCAACTTGCTTTGTTGTTGATAAGCTATTGAGAATATATACAGCCCTAGATGTCACAAACTAACTCCATAATTTTAGGAAAGAGATATAAGAGATAGTTTCCTAAGAGAATACAACAAAATATTGAAAAGATATTTCACAATATCTACAAAATCTCCACATAACGTCCTAATAAGAACACAAGGAGCTGTACTAGAAAATAAAAGCCTGATGAGATAACTTGGTATGAGTTAAATTTTGTAGATAAATTAGGCCTTAAAGAAACGAGTTATACATATAAGTTCATGAAAATTTTAATCAAAAATTAATTGACAATGAATGAAGTTATAATATAATCACTTACAAATATGCTCATGGTCTCTTGAATTATTATGTGCCGTTTGACTGAAAGTAATATAATTACTATGCAATGGAATTGACTATGTAATGCAATTGTCAGTGCAATAGAATAGGATAATAATTACATTATAATGTTTGATTACAAAGTTTTAACAATTGTAATGGCATGAATTCATTCATAAACAACGGTTAATTTTTACGTGATGTGAAGTACTTGCAATTCAATGTGCATTTTATTTTGCCTACTTTAATTATTTGTAGCTTTGTTAATAATTGTCATCCAACATCTTAACATTGTGATTATGATGCTTCACATAAAACTTACTTCACTCAATTTCTTCTAAATTATAATAATATAATATTATTCAAGTTTAGCAAGTAGAGAGAGAAGATGATGATGATGCGTGTGTGTGTGTGAGAGAGAAAGAGAGAGATGATGTCTACAACATACAAAAATGTAGTTACAATAATATGATCATGGTTTGGATTAAATTTTATCTAATATAGAGGGGAAAGAGAAGGGGGTGAAGGGCTTGAAGACTTTAAAAACATGGTGGTATAGTACTAAGAGATGGGAAGTAGAGGAGAGACAACGGAGAGAAGCGAAAGAAAGCCCCAAAATATAATAACTTATGGTTGTGTAGACTTTGATCCAAATATATATAATCATAATAGTTTAGGAAAAGTTACGTAAAATTGTATTTACATAGATTGAGGTAAATGTGATTATAATGCAATCTTGATTACATCTCTTGATGGTAATCAAATATAGTAATGTTTATTTTGATTGCATTGCTACTTTGATTACATGTAACCAAATGAGCCACTAGTTTGAGACAACTGCACCTTTTTAAGTCCATCACGCCCCTCTACATTTGGTGCCCTAACAACGCTGAAGACATAATTATAATCAATCAAATAGGGACAGTAGGGGGGAAAAAAAAGCAATCCATTTATCATGTTAAATTTTGTAATTATATTAGGTTTTAAATAAACGGATGCATATATAAATCAAGTCAAATTTCAACTTAAAAGCAATTAGCAATGCGTGAATAACCCATTAACTTACAAATATACAAAGAATTAAGACCTGTTAAATTATGGAATAAGCCCAATTCCGTAAGTTTAATTAAGTGTATGTACAAATAAAAACATGCACTTACATAAATAGAAGCACCAAACATGTAGCCAAATTATACGGCAATCTTTAAAAGTTGCAACAGGGAGGAATAAGACGTTATGAACATTTACAAGGAATGAAAAGTTGTGACATCACATGTTTTGGTGTGAAAGATAGCAGTAATGATTAGTCATTACCCATACGTTAGAAGTTGGCTGCAAATAGTAATTTTTTCTTTTCTTTTTTGTCGAGAGCATGTTTTGGTTTAAATTTCTAGCCAAATTATACGGCAATCTTTAAAAAATTTGGACTAAACATTTTCTCCATTATACATTTTTATGACAATTGAAATAACAAGGAAATATCTTGTTTTGAATTAAAATTCAAACAAAAAATTTATGATTATATTTCGCTTTCTTTTCTATCAAATATTTTAATTTAGAACCTAATCGTTTGAGTGTTTGTGATTATATCTCACCTTCTGGGCAATGGTTAAGTGGTTGGAAGATGGCGCTAATGATGGAAAGGGAGGGTTACAGTTTTTTTAAAAGGAAAAAACTAAAAAAGAGAATAAGAAAGGTATTATAGTGATTTCAGGAATACAATGTAATTCATTCATAAGGTGCCTAAAAAGGATTAATTCAAATAACTCAAAATCTAAAAAATTATTACCTCTAATTTAGGATACTCAAATGTCAATAGTCTACCAAAATAATGTGCCCTGTGACATTTATTTGTACCTGTGAAAAGGAAGCAATAGGATAAAATCAGAAATCGACCATAATAAAATCCTACGCGGTGCCGTCTTTTACCCAAACTTGAAAGCCGCAGACGGGTCATACCATCGTCAACGCTGTTGTCCACATGGATATAGCACGTGCGCTTAATTCAGCCCTGAATCCATCGCAACGTCAAAATTTTACTTGCCTCAACATTTGTTTTTTTTTTTTTAATGCTATGAAAAAAGGAAGCAAGAGTAACAAGACACAAATATTGAAGATTGCGCATTTCATTTTTCCTGTATGATCTTTTATTAATTATGTTATTGTGCCTCTTCTCTAATTTTTCACACAAGGATTGAAAGAACTTCGAAGTTGAAGTAATATGGTCGTGGTACATCTACAACATGAATTTTAACTACTACGATAGAAAAGATGCCCCATAGGACAACCAGTTATAGTAATAAACTATTGTTAATTAGATTTCAACCTAAAATTAGTTAACAACATGTAACTTGTTGGCTTATATGTATGTATATTAAATGGCCTCCTGAGTTTATAAATTTGATGGATCCCACCTTCACTCTTCAACAACTATGAAAACTAGTAGCTTATCATGATATGTGTCTTGCCGCGTAGTACTTTTAAATGTCTTGTTTCAACCAAGCCAATCTGTTTTATAATTTAAAATCCTCGAGTTTTTAATAATTACAACATTATGAGTTGTGAACTTTAATATTTTTCAGCAGCGTTGATGGTTACATACTAACATCACAACTAGATCAATCCAATCCAATAAGGCATATCATATATGTAATTTTACCAATGTGAAAAATTATCCATGGAAAGATGATTTTGCATAATTTATAAGTTGTACTTTACTATTCAGTTAATCATATTAATTTTTTTCTATTTAATATATCACAATATATATTTTAATTCAAGAGAAGACACTTAATAAGTGTCTTCTAGCATGACATTTACCATTTTGCAATTGATAAATTAACGATCTTCAAAATATTATAGATGCTTTGTGGCAAGACACTTCCTAAATATCTTATTTGAGGATAAATTAATATGTTATATAATTTACAATCACCAAGTCTTTAATATACAGTTCCAATTATTATGAGTTGTATGAAGTTTCGGCATTCGTGGGCCAGTCCAACAAGTATAAAATGATACAATGATTGAAGGATGCCTATCCGAAAAGATGTATCATACACATAATTTCATAATTGTGAAAAATTATTTGAAAAGCTAATTTTACACAATTTTTATGCATCAATATCCTTCTTCCATTCGATCATACCATTTTTTTCAATTTAATGCATGACAACATAATTTTTAAGTGGAAACTTGCAACAAGACATTTATCATTTTGCTAAAGAATTGCGTGTAAAGTATGTTGTTATAGACCCAAGACTATAAACACAATGATGTTGCGCAATTTAAACTAAGTAAACTTTATTTTTTCGTAAAGGGTATCAAGAATAGAGGGGTTTAGGCTTTAGAAAAATGAGAAAATTTACCATATGTAATATCCCGAATCTATAGACTAAAACTACCTAATAATTCGCGTTCATTTCACATCTTGTTGGTGGAACCATTGCATAATTTATTGTTGACTTTAATAGTCACATATAACAAAACAATATGATTGCTATTATATATGAAATGGTGAAGTAAATTATGTTATAATTATCCTATTTTATATACAATATATATGGTCGGCCTAATATTAATTTATTAATATTAATATATATATTTTGGAGCTACTTATGAGTATTATAATGTAATGTATTTGTAATTACATGTATTAATTGAGCGATGCAATCTTGGAGATTATATGGAATTATGGATATTACTTGTGGTGAAATTATCATTAAAAAAAAAAAATTAATGTATGATAACATGATGATCTTGATTTATATGTTGCCATAATTCCAAAGATTATATAAAATTTTTTTGACTTGATTTGGATATCATATCTTATGAGATATAATTAGAGATATGATTATGGATATGATTTAGACTAATTGATTTGATTGGATATGATATGAATTTTATTTTATGGATTAATGTTGTATAGTGAAATAATCAAGATAAAATCTCATAAGAAATACCTTGTGATATTTGTTGATGTGGATTATTGTTATCAAGGATTTTCTTAATTGATATGACATAATATTGGACTTATATTTTGATATGACCAAAGATATTATATAGTTTACTTGAAGATATTATATGATAGAGCATGATATAGATTTCATATGATCTAAGAGATTGATGTTGAAAAAATATTTGAGTATCCATGAAATATCCTTTAATTGATGGAGGAGCGTATTATGATAATCACTAATTCATATGATGATAAAATCTCTAAGATTGTTCCTTCATTAGTAAGGCTTGCATTTGAATCTGAATCTTAAAATCCGAATCAAGGATTACTTTGAATGTATTACATGTGATATTGTTACCATCTTGAGAATAAGGATGCAGAGTTATTTGTGTCACAAATAAAGCATGGTTCTAAGACTTTGAAAGAAAGTTCAAGGCCTTGAAAATAGAAGATTTCATTGATGCAAATCCCAAGTTGCCATAATTAAGAGATCAGAACACAACAACTAGTTGTTCATCTTTGACTATAAATATGAGATGCTAAAGCAAGTCCAAGGCATCAGAGCAATTGAGAAATCACAACTACACTTGCATATACAAGAGAAGAAAAAATTCAGATAATATTTAAGCTAGAATTTGCATATTAATTTTATCATCACTTGTACTCATTTTCTGAGGATAACTTCTTGTAAGGAAATCTTGTAACAAGTAAGTTGGCGAGAACTTACTTGGGTAGCTATATATTGAGTGGCTAATACTTAGTGAATGACTCAACTTAAGGTACTTTGTTGAGTGGTTAACCAATAGAAATGTTCTCACAATCGAGTAGTTGATCTCACAAGTGCTCAAGGGAGTCTTTGTCGAGTTAGGTGATTCGTATGTGTAACTTCTCAAGTGAATAAAAAGTAAAGCAATTCAAATCCCAAGGAAAGAAGAGCTTTAAGCAGTGACTAACCTTGTTTGGAAGGGGCCAAAACCGTAAAAACATCATCGTGTTTTGTTTGACTTTTATTTGCCCTTTTTATTTTTATATTTGCTTGAATTTTTGCTAGTCTGTCAAGTGCCTTTAAGATTTTTGATGGTACTGACTTTTCTCATTGGAAGTGTGGGATAAAGTCTTATGTCTTATCAATTGATTTGATCTTTGGGACATCATTACAAATGGTCCTCTTATCCTCATATGGATAAAAGATGATGGTAGCACCATTGTCAAGCCAAAGAAAATTTTGAATCGAGATGAGAAAGAGAAGTTTAACAAAAATGCGATGGCTCTATATATTTTATAATGTTGTTTACGTGATGATATTTTTAACCATGTTTGTTCTTGTGAGATAGCCAATGAATTAGGGGGAAAAAATTTTTGATTTTGCACAAAGATCAGAATGACGAAAATCTCATTTTGTCAAAAAAGAACAATATGTTCGACAATTTCAATGACAAAAAAAAAAAAGATCAATCATCTTTGCCTAAAGGCAAATGATGAAGTTGGTGATTCAAATTCAAGTGATGATGGTAATGATGGGAATATAAGTGAAGAAAAAGAAGAGTAGGAAGAAGAGTATGAAGTTCCAGATGAGGTATACAATGGTTTAAGCAAGTGCTCAAAGCGCAAGGAAATAAATTATTGTGCTATTTTCTCAAACAGCGATAGGGACATAGTTCTAAAATCAAAAGTTTAAAGAAAATGATTTTTGACTTGTCCTTGAAAATGTTGAATTGCCAAAATCAAGTGGTTTGTTGTCAAATGGTTTAAATCTAGTTCAAGAAAAACATGTACTTCTTAGAAAAGAGAAAAATGACTTACAATCCAAACGTGCCGACCTCAAAAAAATTATCTTAAAATTTTTTTAATGAAAAGAAAATTTAAATAAAATTCTCGGCTCACAAAAAGCATCATTTAACAAGGATGGATCAGTTTCAATCCTTTCACTAAAAAGAAGTGTTAGAAAAACTTCTATGACCTACTTATTGCCCTAGTAAAAGAAATGCTCATAGTGCTTTATAAAGTTGGATGCCAAAAAGACAATACGTCCAAATTTTGTGGATGCTAACCAACATGGACCTAAAGTTTTCAACCAAAAATAAAGTTAGAAAGGCTTAAGTTTGTTTTGCAGGAGTATTTAACATCCAAATGAGCAGAATTTTCAATTCAAAACTGGACGTTCAAGAATCATTGGAGTTCTCATGGTAATAATTTATTTTATAGTAAATAATTCGGGGATTGCAATACATTTTTATTATGAGTGAGATCTCTCCTGAAGTTATACGTTCTCACTTGAATGTTTCATTAGTGAGCTTTATTATGAGTACTGAGAACGAATTAATAGTTAGAATTTTGATAATTTCTTACAATTGATTTTTCTTTGATTAAGCGCTAATATAAAATCATGTCATTTGTGTGTAAACTATGTCTTTTGATATATGACAATACGTTTCTCATATAATGCATTCGTATGTATATTTGCATAGTTAAAGTCATGCTTTATTTGTTTCTAATTATCTTATATCAGCCATATGCAATTTTTTTTTCTTAAGCGTCAATTACTTTTTTGAAGGGAAAGATAGCTTAATCATTATAAGATCCTGGTCTTCTGTGTGTATATGGCTATACTTTTGTTAAATTCTTACCTGGACCTTTTATTATATCTCTATGGAAAATGCTTAGGGATTTATTTATTTTTGTCAAGGACAAATTAAATTTTCTACACTGTTAAAACTCTGTATGATAATTATTATATCTCTATGGGTAGTCTTGCTTTAGTTATTTTCAAGTGATTGATGTTTTTATCTTGACGTGTTAAAAATTTATATGGCTCTATGTCTTATAAAATTTTTTATGCCATTAATATGATTTTTATTTGGTATTTATTTTTGCATGAATCAAGGGGGAGTCCTCTCTCTTGGCACTAATGGTTTTATTGGAGAATTTTTAAAAATACGAAGATCAAGTATCCTAATTGAACAATCACATACATTTCCAATTACACATGATAAGATGCTCCAAAAACTACGACTCGAAAAGAGACTGCAAGAATCAAGGGAGGTTTGTTGTCGATAAGATGATTTCTCTATCATTAACCATTTTGAGTTTCTCCTTCACATGCTACCTTTTGTGAAATATGAGGAGAAATATTCAATAGGCTTATATGGTATAATCATGGGTGAGTCTAGAATTATTATTTATTGATGATATAAGTTCAATCGATACATGAATTTTTTTGGTGAAATATATGCTTATTTTGTGAACTTACAGTATTCTTTTGCAATGACTTGAATGAATTTTTACATGCAATATAGTCCCACCTATTTGATTTAATTTTTTGGTGGAAATAATATTTCCTTGTGAGCTAAAATGCAAATTAGAGAACCGTAATCCATCATGTCATCCATATGTGTGTATGTGATTTTCAGCTATTGACGACTTGATACTTATGCTTGAATTCTCACATTGAAATTTAGATAAATACATTGGTTGAATTAAAGGCTTTACTTATAGTGCATGAGCATTATGTCGGTATAATATAATATTTTCCTAAATATCTCTATGAATTGTCGATGATGCATATTATAACATATTGATTGAATTATTTTATGCACATAAATTGTTGTCTTTTTAAAAAAAGGAAAATATCATGTGTTCCGTATATTTAATATTTTCACATCTTCCATTATCCTATATCTTTATTTGTGAAATTCTATGCACTATTAGGAGAGAAATAATTATGACTCATATATGATAATTTTTGTGTTATCTTTGCACATCTTAGTATTCATAATTTCTATTGATTTAATTGTTAGACATTCACATGACCTATGCATGTGAATTCCATATCTCATTCCACTTGTTAATTATAATTGTGGGCTTCAATTTTTTTCCCCAATATGTGATTGGCATATGAATAGTCTTGTATTATTTGTGACATAGATTGATGGAAATATATATTAGACTTCTAATGGTCAAGACTATTTTGTGCTAGCTAATCTCTCTAATTAACTCAAACATGCAAACTTCTGTGAGAAATATAAGTGTAAGAATCATATGATTGAGTTTGATGATATTTTTATTCTTCGAACTTTTTTGCATAAAAAACCAATGTTTACTCTCTTGAGTGACAATTATGGTAGTTAATATTTTCATACTCTTACACATGATAAGACCCCATGCCGAAATGAATGAATATGTAAGCTTCAATTGATTTTGTAAGGATGAGAACATAGTTGATTAACTCGCTCTAATATTCTACATATATGTTCAAAAATTATTTGTACAGTGGGAGACATAAAGAGTTTTGAATGAATGACGTTCTTATAGGATAATATCCCTTGCGATCATTAGTACTATTCATGAGAAAGTTGAATCAACAAGTCATACATATGATTGGTTTTACAATGTAAACTTTTATAAGTGCACTTATTGACGATTGTGATAATTTTTGTGAGTGTCATATTTGCAATAGCACAACTCTAAATCATGTTTACTTATTTAATTAAGCCATGTTATTAATTTCATCATATTTATTTATCACATTTAATCATTTTGGTTGGAAAAAGATTCATTTAGACCCCACTTTGCAATTTGGGTTTTAATTATCATAAAATTTCGGATGAATCAAGTAGGCCCTGATAAATATGATTTCAAGAATTAAATTATTTTTTGTAAGATCAACAAAAATTAATTTCGAGTTACACAAAATTTAATCGCAATGAAGTGTTATTCTTCACAAGCCCAACGCATCTAGGCCCAATTTGACGCCAAAAAATTTGGTGTAATTGAATTTAATTAATCACCACCATTTGTGCTAAGTTTTAGTTAGCAAACAGCTACTTTGTGGCCTGATAAAATAAGCCAAGTATCTACATAAATAAAAAATATCAAGCAAAAGCAAAATCGCATTTTTCTTCTTCCTCTTCTCCCACTCTTTCTTCTATCCCACGGCTGCCAACCCTGTTTTCAGCCTCTGCTGCTGCCATTCTTGGCTACTGCTGCCATCTCCAGCCATCTCCGCCCACCAGTCCCCTCCCCCAACACCACCAGCCACCATCCCCAACTCCTACAACCACCAAACACCACCTTCATCTCCTTATATTCAAGCTTAAGTATGGTAAAATCCTAATCTAATCTTGTTTAATTTTGGATTTTTATGATGGCTTTGTTTATGGATCATGTTATTTTGATAAAAATAAGTGTTAATTTGGTGGTTTAATGAATTGGTTAAGTATGGAAGTGTGTAAGTTATGTGTAAGTTGACTCCATGCATGATCATGCAAGCTTTAAGTATAAGGTTGATGGATGTTGGGTTTTGTGTTCTAATCTTTAAATATTTAACATGAAGAGTAAGTATGATGTTGTGTAAAGTGATTTTGGATGAGGTTGGATGTGAATTTCAATTGAACATAACTTAGGGCTTTATGACCGTGCATGATCTAATTTAATTTTTGAATCAAGTATGTTATTTGGAGTGAATTAGGTGAAATTTGGAGGTTGGATGTGCTATTGGCTTAAAAGAATGATGTTGTGTGGGTTATGCCAAAATTAGTGGATTATGGAAAATCCCAAAAGTGATCAAAAGAGGTTGTTTGGATTATTAATGCAGTAAGTGAGTTTATGGAAGCATTTTGAGTGATTATGTGAAGAAAAATATTGAAAAATGTGTAAGGTTAATCATGGAGTAAATTTTTAGTATTTGGCTAGAATAAAATAATTACATGAAGAAAACAAAGTTTAACGGTCTTTAAAGAGGCATTTAGCTCAATTTACGAGAGAAAGAAGGAAACCATGAGTTGTTGAGAGCTTAATTAAAAGTTTCTAAATACTTATGAATATTGCAATGAAAATACCAAGTTTAGTGAGTACGAAAACTTTGATTATGCTTAGAAGCTTATTTAGATTGAAAAACCGAGTTAAATGGACATGAGAATGAAATTTGAGAAGTGGGGAGAATCATTTCTCAAGAACAGTAGTTATCGCTTTAAGTTAGGGTGATTTAAACTATCTCGAACCTAATTATACCTTCTTAGCCTTAAACCTTTTATTTTCCATCTCAAAAATATCAAAAATCCATATTCCATTTATATGCATCAAAGCCTTTCTAGTATAACCTCAATTATTTTACTTTGGTCTATTTTACTCCAAATTGTCTTACCCTGAGTTAAATCCAATTTATAACTCTGGGGTACCCTGATTTTATGGAAATAATTTTTAGAGGTCAATGTTTTTAGAATGTATTCCCAAATGCCTACTATTTTAGGTAAACTATTAATAGGGGGCAATATTTTACGAAATAGTTACTGACCGAAGTTTTCCTTTACAACTTAATCCCTAAACTTTCTGAATTTACAATTTTTACCCAAAATGAGGTTTAACACGCAAATACTCAACTTTTTGGTACTTTTTAATAAAACTAACCTTATATTTTTATTTAGACTTCTTATAATGACTTTAATGGTACTAGTTATCACAATTTACTACTTGTATCTTATATATTATACTTTATGTGGTTATAGGCCCACCATGCTTATCAAATGTAACTAAAACTTAATTAGAGAGTTTCGACCGTTACATGAACTTAGTCGATGCTGGACCCTGGCGTTCTTCTAGCTTCCAGTTTACAGAGATTGCTAATCTCAACCACACTTTTCTTAGATCAGGCATAGCACAGATCTATCTCGTTTCCTACCTCAGACCGAAGTTACTAATTAAGTTTTATATTTTAAAGGTTAGTGAAACTTTAATCACGAAACTATAATATTTAAGACATAAGGTTCGATTGAATAACGTTCCTTATTGGGAAACTTCTTTTATTGAACGCTTGAAAGTGGATATGTTACAATGGAGATTTAAGAGGGACTTAAGCTAAAGTCATCAGAGATCCTTTCTCATAGAGAAATGGAGAATCCCGACTTCTCTTTTACTCAAGAATACTCAAATGGCCATGTTTCTTCTCAGCACTCGATTTCTCCTTTTATAGAGGATTGGGGGTGTATAGGATGCCCTAATGGCTATAGTATACAATGATTTTTCATATGGCTACAGTACACACTGATTTTTCACATAGTTACAATGCACACCAATAGCTGCAGCACACTACTTTATTTTACCGGCCAGACACTTGTCAAAATAGTATAATAATGGGTCATTCATTTTTCAGAGCTTTTTAATGATGACAAGATTAGTCATCATTATTGAGATTCTACATGCCTTCATCTCCAATTATATCTTCCAAACTATCATTATCTAGATAATTATTGAAACCTTCATCCAATTGAAGATGCTCTGGATCCCATTTCTCAAATAACCCAAGAAGATATTTTTTTCCTTTTCCTGATAAGAACTTTCCAACTCTAACGTCAAAGAGATAATCAAAAATATCTTCAAACACTACTCCTTCCACCTTTATGTACTCTTTAAATTGATTACTATAGGCGAAAGTAGTGTTTTTACAATGCATTATCGTTTTTCCTTTTTCAATTAATACCCAACATTCATGATAAATATTGAAATATCCAATGGCTCTTATTAAAGTAGGATCAGTAACTAATTCTCGTCGTTCAGGAACCCATTCTTGTCGTTGATCATCGAGATCGCCGTAATCAACAATCTGAATAAGATAATGAGCTGGCTTGACTTTTTCATTTTCATATTCGATTAATGCGCTATATACACTTCCAATTTTAGGCATCTTCGAACTGGAATGTTCATTGGACCATCAGGAGATGTAAGAATCCAAAAGATTCTTTGGAACATGTATTGTTGAAATTTTGTTAGTCTTGAGAAAAATGAGAACTTTGAATCTGGCATTTCTATGAAGTAAAGTACCATCCCATATTCCCAAGCTTTAATGATAGGGTCATTTGGAGAGATTGAATTTACTGGGAAACTAATACCACCAACTCCAGACTTATTGAAGAAGTGGATAGATGTACCCCAAGACTCCTAAATATCATAGAAATAATGAAGTCGATGCAGGCTGCATACTACTCATTGAACCATTTTTCTTGAACATGAGAACTTATTTTTTCTTGGATGTCATTGGGACATCTAAGGTAATTAACTTGTAACGCTAAAAGGAAAAATCTTTAGGCTATTAAGTAGGCAGTAAATAATAGACCAAAACATGATCTAATTTTTGTATGGAATTTCAAGATATCAATAAGGACTCTACTAGAAGGCGAAACCCGTTCTAACAGAAATGACATTTCATTAAGGATTTCCTCCTTTTCTGGTAGGAGGTCAGCTTTGATGATCACCATTGGCGAGTTCTCGAGTTAAACTGTCTGTGAGAGAATTCTTCGATCCCTATATATGTTTAATAGAGAAGAAAAAACTAGTTAAGTCATAATTGCCAACGTAGGAGTCGCCCTTGCGCTTGCATATTTAATAAATTCTTTTTCACAAAACCAAGTATCCATTTACAATTGGTTCGAATAAGAAAAGGTTTTGGGGTTAAAAAGATTAAGAACTTTTCAATCCCCCTTATAACTGCAAGGATTTCTTTTTCCATTATGAGATAGTTGCATTCTGCCTTATTAAAACTTCCACTACAATATTTGCAAAATTTTTCTCCTTCTATGATTTTGAGCACCGCACTCCAGTTCTCATTACTGGCATCAATCTCAAGAATTAAGTCATTTCCTTTATTAGGTAAATTAAGAACAGAAAGATTTTTACACATTTTTTTGAAGTTCTAGACAATCTTTGAATCGTTAATGACACATGTCTACATCACATCGTTCTTAAGTTTTTATTGTAATGGCTTTCTTAGTTTAGGCAAATCTTTAATGAAATCTGAAAAATAGGTAAGGCATCTAAGAAATCTTTCTAATTGCTTTTTATCTTCAATCTTTTTAGAAAAATTTTCTATTTTTTCCAAAATATGCTTTTATAGGATGATCTATCTAGCCTTTATCTTTAGACCTAAAAACTCAACTTCTTATTTAGCATAAATGCACTTGTTCTTACCAAGTATAATACCATGGTTAATGCATCTTTGGGTGACAACCAAGACATCATCTTTGTGCTGTTCTATGGTTTCAGAAAAGACAAGGATATCATAAATGTAAACTAAACAACAATGATTAAAGTCTTCAATCCATTCTTCTCTGGAATATTTGGGGTGCATTTTTAAGATCAAATGGTATTGCTATCCACTCATAATGTCCTTGTGGGGCATCAAATGCAGTTAAAGGAATACTTTTCTCATCCATTTTTATCTGCTAATAACCGCTTTTGCAATCCATTTTCGAGAACCAAGAGGCTCCTTGAATTCTGCTGAAAAGGACTGTTTTGTTAGGAATATAATAACCATCAAAACCAGTATTATCATTGAGCTTTTTATAATTGATTACCATTCTTTCTTTTCCTCTCTTTTCTTCTACACGATTTCTTATCATGAAAGCAGAATTTGTGTGAGGACTCTTGTTATTTCTGATTAATCCTTTATCCAAAAGTTCTTGGATTTGTTTATCGAATTCCTGGATATCCTAGTGTGTATACAGCATTTGTTTGACTTGAATAATAGTGTTGAGATTTAACAAAGTAATTTTTACAAAGGTCTTATATTTATCCCAAGACTTTAGTAGATTATCAGAGCAGAGTTCTTTACATAATTTTTCTTGTTGTTTGACAATCTACTTTTTAATAGATAACTCAAGTAAAGAAATTATTTGATGGCTGTAAGCCTTAATTTTTCAATGGGAGCAAAGCGACCCTTTATTGTGAATATTATCTAGTTTATGGTCTGTGTGCATGGAGAATATAATCTCTGAAAATTATTTCCAATAATCATATCGTGAGAGAGTTGATCAGTAGCCCATAGAACTGGTATAATACATTAGACTCCTCCTTATTCTATGGATAACTCTTCTGTTGCTTCATTATGGCTCATAATGCTATTATCAGCTATCCTCACTTGTAAAGGATTTTTAGCTCTTTTCCACATAAACTCTGAAAATAATGATCTTTTTCCAAAGCATACAGAACAACCACTATCTATGTAGGCACACAACTCATATTTATTATATCCCTCCAAGCATAGGTTTATTGGAATATAAATACTATTAGGATTTATGTTGGTGACTTCATAGGATATCTCTGTAATTATATTTTCACTAATTTATCTTCATAAATTAGCTCACTAGTAGGTCTTGTTTTGTACCCAATGACCTTTGTTTCTAGACTTATACTTCGGTTTACACTATATCTTATAGGTTCAAAACTCATTCTACTCATTTCACTAGTGATACTCATTTTGTCATCTTCTTTAAGCTCTTCCTTAGCTGATGAAGATCATTCTCCCTAATCTAATCTTATACTCATACTTCTTAATAATTAGGGTTTAATCGTGATTTTACTCTCATGAATTTTTATTATATTTTTCTTATTGATCTTTGTAGGGTTGGCAAAGTTAGATATCCATGAATGATCGATTTTATCTCTTAAGGATTGGACTTAATCCTCTGGATCTTTTGCATAAGGGTAGGACTTTCAAATTTTTCTACTTCTATCATTGTTACCTTAGTCTTTAGGTCTATTGTCTTATCTAATTTGTAGATAATTTTTCAAAATATCCGTAAAGGATATCCTTCTCTTTCCATGTCCATCCCAGCTATTTTTATTTTGAGGGATAGGAAGCTTTTATCAAATTCATATTTTAGACTCACATAATATTCAAGTCGATAATTGAATCCTACCAATCCATTATATAAATTAGTCTTAATTCTTGTAATAATTTGATTGTTAAATTTGGTATGCCTAATGTCACAGAGTAAAACATAAAGACCAATATCTTTACTATAATATTATAATGGAGTAATTTGAACTTGGACACTTCTAATATAGATATACCTATACCTTCTATCTTTGTTATGCTTAAGGATATTTTCCCAATTAATTAGATTAACTTCCCCAACGTCATACTCATAATCCTTTATCTCAAGATCTCCTTCGATCATTTTACACACGTACTTGCTTTTTGATTGAAAGAAGGATTTTTTTTATAGATCATATCTTTTTGGATTATAGGAAGAACCTAGTCTCCTTTAACTTCTTCATGATCATTGCTTACAACAAATGCTTCTCC
This sequence comes from Carnegiea gigantea, assembly GCA_029747015.1. Taxonomy (NCBI): domain Eukaryota; kingdom Viridiplantae; phylum Streptophyta; class Magnoliopsida; order Caryophyllales; family Cactaceae; genus Carnegiea; species Carnegiea gigantea. Next base: position 515,303 of record JAKOGI010000105.1, on the reverse strand, counting down.
TTGAAGATCACCAAGACTGATCGAACTACTTTCCATCATATGACTTGTTTTTTCATAATCACTTTCTTCATATTCATTGTCCAATGTAATTTTAACAATTTCTTTGTTATTACTTAGGGCTAGGTCTAATGGCTTATCTTCACTAAGCTTAACATATTCTAAGCTTCCAAAGGTTCAATAAATTTGTTACTCCTCCTATTTTTACATTCATTAGTGCAATGCCCTACTTCTCCACATGCCTAATATTTGCAGTTGTCTTTCCCTGTATGGCAATAAGTAGCTTTTCTAAAATATCTACGTTTTTTAGGACTTGGTTTGTTATAATATTTTCTTCTATATTTTCCGCCCCTTTGCTTGTAAGCTCTTTTTCTTATAAAATTTTCTTTTCTTTCTTTTTTTAGGTTTCTTGCCCCATTGATGAGGTGAATCCTAACAAGTTAGGAATTACTTCTTAATTTGCTTTTGTTTTGAAGATCAAGACACTGATCATTGACTCATTTTCTTAAATAACAAATTCTTGAACTAAGGGTACCAACAACATCTATTCGTTCAAGTCATGCTAGGTATTTTTCAATAATTATGGAGTTTATCGGATATAGCAATTTGTCATAGAACATACCAAGATTAGTTTCATTATGTCCAATTTTATATTAATATTGACTGAATTCAGCAATATAATTTTTTAGGTATCTCATATCCCATAATTCTATGTTGTTAATCTTTCTTTGTCATTCATTGCCTTTTCTTCAGAATCAAGTTCAGCTTTGATGAATTCGGTTTCGATATCTTCGCATAAATTTCTGAACATAACAGCTGGTGTTTTCCATCATTTTTTATGTATTGTTACCGTTTTCACTTAATGAATTATACGAGTCAGGTACAGTGCTAGAAAAACTATGTTCCATATAGTTTAGGAAGTTTGCCACAGTCCAAGTAGTATTTAGGTTCACAACACTATTCATTTCTCTTTTCCAATGCTCAGATATTTCTTCTTTATTATGGGTTTCATCAATGTTTAAGATGTATCACGTTTGGCTAATTGGGGTACATCTAATTTCTTCAAAAGTCATGGTTTTCCTTGGGATAAACCCAAAGGGAAAATTACTTATACGTCCCGCTAGAACGTACCTAGGTCTTAAGAAATGAGTATTTCTTCTAAAAGGTTCATCAAATTCTTCATGCTAAGGAACAACATTGTTAACTAGATTAATCTCTGTTTCATATAAGTTGATCGCTTCTCCAATCTCATTGATCTCGTTCTCAATAGTCATTTTACCATATTTCTTATTTAGTTTTCTCCTAACTTCTTCTAATGGTAATACATTGAGATCTTCTAATTCAATTAGATTTATCTACTGATATATTTCTTCTTCTAGTTAATCATTATTGGTCTATTCATTATCATCAGACTAAACATCATGTTTGTCACTAATTGCACCCATGATCTTGTTTAATTCTTATTGGTTTTGTTCTTTCTCAAACATATTCTATAGTTCATTAAGACTATATTGCTTATGTTCCATCTTCTTCTTCTTTTTCTCCTTTTTTAGCTGATTTTTCTCCTACTTTTTTTTTTTTTTTGAATTTCTAACTCATTCAAAGGAAACTAAATCTTGTTTTTTTGGATTTTGGAAAGGATATTTATGCTGAAAAGGGGTACTAATACTGGAAGTAGATTTTCCACTATGTCTGACTTTGTTAACCAAAGAAAGGTGAATTACAGATATTTGTTTTTAAGCTCCTTGACTTCAGTCTTAATTTTAGCTAATTCACCTTTTAATTCTAAAACTATATCAGTGGTATAGTTTAATTGAGGTGCTATTGGAGAAAGACCTTCTTGTGAGTGAACAATATGTGAATAACTTGGCCTAGGGCAAGTAGGTGATGATTCTAGCATTAATCATAGTTAAACACAGTTAATTAGCTTAATTAATCATTAATTAGCTTAATCATCTTAATTATTTTTTGTCACAGGGCTCTGATACTAGATGAAAGAGGACGTCGAGCTCTACTATTGAGCAAAAAACCACATGTACAATTTTAAATATTTTAAAAGTAAGTTTTTAAGGATTTGGGCTAAATTACAAATATGAAAAATTTAAGGGCTAAAAAGAAAATGTAAACAGTCAACGGTCCTCTTAAAATAGTTTCCACAGAATATTGCCCCTTTTAAATATATTTTCTAATAACATGATCCCTTAGTTATAATTTTCACACAAAATGAGATACGTGGCAGTGATTTTTTCAACATATTCTGTAGTTCATTAGGAGTATATTGCTTATACTCCATACTCTTCTTCTTTTTCTGCTTTTTTAGCTGATTTTTTACTTAATTTTTCTCCTACTTCTTTTTGAATTTTTATCTTCTGCAAAGAAAATTGAATCTTATTTTTTGGATTTTGAAAAGGATATTTACGCTGAAAAGGGATAGTAATACTGGAAGTAGATTTTCCGCTATGTCTGACTTCGTGAACCAAAGAAAGGTGAATAACAGATATTTGTTTCTTAAACTCCTTGACTTCAGTCTTAATTTTAGCTAATTTAGCTTTTAATTCTAAAACAATATCAGTGATATAGTTTAATTAAGGTGCTATTGGAGAAAAGTCTTCTAGTGAGTGAACAATATGTGAACAATTTGGCCCAAGGTAAGCAAGTGATGATTCTAGCATTAATCACTGTTAAACACAGTTAATTAGCTTAATTAATCATTAATTAGCTTAATTAATTATTGATTAGCTAAATTATTTTAATTATTTTTAGTGAGCAAAAAACTATATGCATAATTTTAAATTTTTCGAAAGTAAGTTTTTAAGAATTTGTGCTAAATTACAAATATGAAAAATTTAAGGGCTAAAAAGAAAATGTAAATAGTAAACGGTCCCCTTAAAATAGTTTTTATAGAATATTGCCCCTTTCAAATATATTCTAATAACATGGTCCCCTAATTATAATTTTCACACAAAGTGGGGTACCTAGCAGTAATTTTTTCAGTTAAATCACCTTAATTTATTTAGTTTTGGAATTATTTTAGTGTAACCTACTTTATATTGATATATTGAAGTTTTAAATGCCTCTTAGTTAATAAGTTTCTATTGGAGATTCCAATTATAAGAGTGTGTGTTGTTACTAACTACATATATCTATAATGACATTCCTGGAATAGAATTAGGGTCTTCCCTATCGTTTTCCCCCTTTTGTGCATAAGTATTATTCAATAAGATTGCGTTTTAAAAAAAACTCAGGTACGTTCATTACTTGTATCTTTAAAAATCAAAATGTATTTATCAAAGTTACAATGTCTTGGTAAGTATATCAATGAATCAGTTTACTTAGTGATTTATCACCTAATTAGTAACCCTGTTAATTATCATTTATAGGGTAGTCGCCCTCCAGTTACCTGCGCAGCGTCAGGCCAGGTCCCGTAAACGGCTTGGCGGATGTACACCTATCGATAGATCGTAGTAGGTACTGCGGGTTCACTATCAGATAATAACTAGAGATGCAGTTTTACGTTCATCTCATTCATTGTTTCAAATTAAAATGAATTGCAAAGCGGGCCCAACCAATTTTTCAGTGATCATTTAATAATACAGAAATGCATGTACTAAGCTTCAGCTTACATTTTGAAATGTTTGTTATGTTTTGTTTTAGGCAAGTGCTCAGTGATTCGCCCTCATGCTAGTAAACCGGCTGAAGAGAGTAAACGAGCAAGAGTACCACATTGGTTCAGTAGTGATGTTGTATCATGAATACGTTTGAAGTTGTGTTTTGAAATCTTCAGTTGATGAAGTTGTAAACCTTGTAAAGTACTATTCTAATATGCTATGTAAATGTTATGGTATCTAACAGTTATATGTATATGATTTTGATAACGATGGAACATTTTGGTTAGAAACTATGCTTAGCTATATTGTATCTTGCATTTATACTTAATGTCTTGTCCTTCTAGACGGCAGTAACGCCCCAACTATCGGGTTTATCAATTCTATTTAAGGGATTATTGACAGCTAATTACAAATAGTGAAACATGCTCATTTGGTGGTGTTACAATATTAAGGGGATCTATGCTATTAATATACAATATCATATAGTGCATCCCTTTTTAATGATGACAAAGGGGGGAAGAGGAAGATGATGGCAGTATACGCATAAACAAAGGTATGTGTTTTGATTCTACTCTATACTTGCCTTCAATTCTTTGTCATCATCAAAAAGGGGGATATTATTGACTTTAAGAGTCACATTTTGATTTTGGTGATAACAAACAATATGATTAGTGTTATATATGAAATGGTGAAGTAAATGATGTTACAATTATCTTATTTCATATATAATATATATGGTCACTCCAATATTAATTTATTAATATTAAAATACATGTTTTGGACCTACTTATAAGTATTGTGGTGTAACATGCTTGTAATTACAAGTGTCAATTGAGTAATGCAATCTTGGAGATTATATGGAATTATGGATATTACTTGTGGTGAAGTTATGATAAAAGAAAAGGTAATGTATGATGACTTTGTGATCCTAATTTATACATTGCCATAATTCTAAAGATTATGTAAAGTTTTTATGACATGATTTGGATATCATATCTCGTGAGATACAATTAGAGACATGATCATGGATATGATTTGGGCTACTTGATTTGATTGGAGATGATATGAGTTTTATCTTATGGATTAATATTATATAGTGAAATAATCAAGATAAAATCTCATAAGAAATTCCTTGTGATATTTGTCGATGCGGATCATTGTTATCAAGGATTTTCTTAATTGTTATGACTTAATATTGAACTTATATTTTGATTGAGCAAAGATATTGTATGGTTTACTTGAAAATATTATACGATAGAGCATGATATAGATTTTTTATGATCTAAGAGATTGACAGTTGGGTGTATAAGTATGTTTTTATGCCCAGCCTTGGAAACACTTTTAGATAAAGGAATTGTGTAGGGCAAGCTGCATCTAGCACGGTGTGTGCCACAGTGGCGAGGTGAAGGTTGGCATTTTGCATTTTCTCTCACGACTGGGGTTCGATTCTTGCTAGTAGTATAGATAAAAATATTTTTGGGCGCTTATTTATCCGCCTGTTTGAGATAATTTTCCATTTCATTTATCATCATTAGTCTTCTCTATCTGCATTTTCTCTCACGACTGGGGTTCGATTCTTGCTAGTAGTATAGATAAAAATATTTTTGGGCGCTTATTTATCCGCCTGTTTGAGATAATTTTCCATTTCATTTATCATCATTAGTCTTCTCTATCTGCATATTATCAATTTCATTTTTTAATAATGACCAAAAATACAAATAGACATTTTTAGAAATAAGTAATGTTTCGTATTCATAAGTTATGTACCATAAAATTATACCCCACTAAAACTCTTTCATAATCAAATAATGTTATGTACATAATAACTGCTCCCTAACATGTACAATAAGGCTTATTAATACATATAGCAATGCTCTGTGATGCATAAAATAAGAGATCATTTTTGTTGTTATTGTCATCATTGTACTATCAAATTAGAAGTATTATGCTTACTATTGTATACAATAATGCTCACTAATATATGCTTATCAATGCGTATTTTAAAGACATAACACTTAATTCTAGTGAGTTGGGATGAATTCATAATTAAAAAATATTTCACATACTTTAGTGAACTGATAGATACTTCAGTTAGCTCAGATGCATTTTTTGTGAGCAACATGCCTAATACTTTAGTAAACTAACATATATTTTTAGTGAGCAAATCAAATCTAGACCAACTGATAGGCCTAGTAAACATTAGTTACATAATTGATCGATGACGTCAGTTATAACATAAAATAGTTCATATGCTTTACCTAATTCTAGTGAGTTGGGATAAATTTTTAGTGAGCAACCTCAGACTTTAGTAAGTTAACAGATACTTCTCATGAGCAAAACAAACCTAGATCAATGAGTGATACGCTTAGTGAATATTAGCTAATTGAAAGAAACACTTCTAGGAAAATATTTTAAACCAATGAAATGAAATAATTTTTAAAATATAGAATCCAAAATAGTACATATATTTTAGTGAGCTAACACCTAATTCTAGTGAGTTGGGATGCATTTTTAGTAACTTAACCAGCACTTTAATGAGCTTACAAATACTTTCATTGTAACCCAACCCTGGCCAAGGTGTGATATGCGTAATGAATATTAGCTTTGTAATTGATCAATGATGTTAGTGATCACTAAAGATAGTTAATATATTTTTGTGAGCTAATGCCTAATTATAGTGAGTTGGAATACATTTTTAGCGAGCAACATGACTGGCACTTTAGTCAGTAAACAAATACTTTTAGTGCAAACCAGACATGCCAAGGTATGATAAGCCTAGTGTTTATTAGTTATGTAATTGATTAATAATGTTAGTTATAACTAAAAATGGTTCATATAATTTAGTGAGCTAATATATTACGGTATATTTTGGAGATATTGTGTAATATTATTCTGTATCAAATTTGTGAGATTCTAGCCGTCATTATTTCCCTAATTTTATCCCCTAATTTATCTCCTTTGATAGTTTCGTAAAGGCAAGAGACTAGTTGTATGTTCTAGGGCTATATATATATTGTTCTAATTCATCATTAAAGAGGGATAAAGAAGATTACAGAGGCATAACCAGAGAGCCTCACATTACAGCTTTGCCTCTTTCCAGTCTCACGTTACAACCTTGCTTCCTTCCTTCACAACTTTGTTCTTGGTATCAGAGCAAGGTTAAACTAAACCATCCGTTTTTCATCACACCACATACCCCAATCATGACTAAAGATGGAGAGAAGAAGAGGTTCGTGATAGAACCCCATTCACCATACTATCTTCATCCATCTGACGGTCCAGGGGTTCTAATCACAGTGGAGGTTTTTGACGGTGATAACTACGATCTTTGGGAGAAGGCGGTACAAACCGCTTTGAAAGCGAAAAACAAACTTGGGTTCATTGATGGAACCTTAAAGAAATCAGAAGACAAAGAAGGTGACTTCACTGAATACCATGCATGGGACATGGTGAATTCAATGGTATGCTCGTGGCTTCTTAACGTGATTGAACGGAAGCTACGTCCAAGCGTGGCCTACGCCGAGACGGCCTGGGCAATGTAGGAAGATCTTCAGAAAAGGTATGATTGCTAGTGCTCCTAAAATTTATCAATTAAGGGCAAAAATTTCTGAGTGTAGACAAGGAGGCATGAGTGTTGTGGAGTTCTATTCCAAACTAAGAGGGCTTTGGAGTGAACTTGACAACCGCATTAAAATTCCCAGGTGTACTTGTAATGGGTGTACATGCAAGGGTTGCAAGTGTGATGTGGCGTCCAGGATCGTGATGATGCTTGATGCTGAAAAATCGTATCAATTCCTTCTTGGTTTGAACGATGATCTCGACTCTCAGATTCATGGCCAGATACTTGCTATGGAGCCACTGCCTTCCCTGGAGAAAATATTTAATATTGTGACCTAAGAAGACCAGCACAAGAAGCTCATGGTGGGTCGAGATGATAGGACAGAGACGACAGTGGCATTGCTGTGAGTTACGACAGCAAAATTCAAGCCTCAAGCGAGAGAAGTACGTGCAAGCATTGTGGTCGATTCGGACATGATGAATTTAATTGTTTTGAGATCATCGGTTATCCATCTAGTTGGGGATCTCGTGGAAAAGGAAGACGAAGAGGAAGCAGCTCACATGGCGGTCGAACCACTGGAAATAGAGGCAGAGGGGGAGGTCGTGAAGCGGCCTGTTCTGCTGGGATCCTCGGTTCTGGGCAGCAGCAGGCGTAGGGGACCGAGTGTAAAGAGCACAGCAACAATGTCCTTTCTGGACTGACAAGCGATCAGGTTCAGTGACTTCTCAGCTTGATCGAGCCTTCCAAGCCAGGTTATGAGAAATTAGCAAGTAAAACCCCTTGGATAATTGACTCTGGGGCATCTCGGTATATGATAGGGGAGTTGTAAAATCTTGAACGTAAGATGAAAGTGCCACCCATTTTCGTGAATTTGCCTAATGGGGCAAGTGTAGTAGCAAATATCCAAGGAAGTATGAATCTGAGCTCAAAAATAAGTTTGGACAAAGTCCTTTATATACCAAATTTCTCTTGCAATTTAATCTCAGTGGCTCAATTAATTAGAGAATTAAAATGTATTGTGATTTTTGTTGAGGACTTGTGTGTGATACAGGACCGCACCTCGAAGAGCCCGATTGGAGTGGATAGATTGCCGGGAGGGGTCTACTGCTTTGACAAGTTCGCACCATCAACAGTTCAAGTCAACGTGGTAGGCTCTCACTACTTATGGCATGGATGCTTAGGCCACCCTTCGGATCAAGTTTTGTCGTTGCTTTATAGAGATTTTAATATTGGTACTGATGGGAATACTGGACCTTGTGATATTTGCTTTCGTGCTAAACAAACACGCACCCGTTTTGTTGAAAGTGAAAGTCATGTTAAAGAATTGTTTGACTTATTCATTGTGACATTTGGGGTGCTTATAGAGTACCTTCTCTTTGCGGTGCTCAATATTTTTTTACAATTGTCGATGATGCTAGTTGGGCCGTATGGGTTTATTTAATGAGAGAAAAGGGGGAAGCGTCAATGCTGTTGCAAAATTTTGTCCTCATGGTGAAAACACAATTTGAAAGAGATGTAAAAATAGTTAGAAGTGATAGTGGACTGAAATTTTTATTTGGGGCCATGAAACGTTTTTTTCAAGAAAAGGGGATTATACATCACACGAGTTGCCTGGATTCTCCCTAACAAAATGGACGAGTTGAGAGAAAACGCATGCATATCTTGAATGTAGCTAGGGCGTTACGCTTCCAAGCTCACTTACCTCTTGATTTTTGGGGGGAAAGTGCATTCACTGCAGCATATTTAATCAATCAAACCCGTAGCAAAGTATTGAATGGTAAAACCACATATGAGATTTTGTTCAATCCCAAGCCCTCATATGATCATGTCAAAATGTTTGGATGTCTTTGCTATGCTCATTCTAAGCCAAGGACTGAGGACAAGTTTGCCCCTCGAAGTAGGAAATGTATTTTCGTGGGTTACCCTTATGGTAAGAAGGGTTGGAAAGTCTATGACTTGGAAACAAATGAAATTTTCATTAGTCGCGATGTGGTATTCCATGAGACACTATTTCCGTTTTCCACACATAAAGTTGGGCATTGTGGAGAAGATAGATTGCTTGGCAACAGTACCATAATTGATGAAGTCTGTTTGAGGGATTGGGTTTTTCATGAACATGAAATTGATAAACACAGACCCATTGGGTCGATTGAAGGAGCAGAGCCCACAATCAAAGAGGGGCAGCTTCAAAATTCTAGGTCTGGCATGAATGAGGATACTGGGGCATTAGAACACACAGGTCCACCCGCCGACCCTGCAACGCCAATTTCCACTAGGCTAGATATGTCCGTAGACAGGGGGAGTGCTGAGAATCTTGTCACTCAGCCCAGTAACAATAATAACACTCGGCCCACTAGAGTCAGGCGAGCTCCATCACATTTGGATGACTATATTTGTTATGCTGCTCAAGTCAACGACCCTCCTCTCGCATCTTCACCACTAAAAGGCTCTTCAGGTAATCCTTATCCCTTAGTCAATTATATCACGTGCAATAATTTCTCTGATAGCCATAAAGCTTTTCTTGCTACCATTACAAAGATTGTGGAGCCCAAGTCCTATCAAGAAGCTGTTACAGATCCTCGTTGGCGACAGGCCATGTCTGAAGAAATTCGTGCTCTAGAGGAAAATAAGACTTGGACCCTTGAAGATTTGCCACCCAAGAAGAAACAAATCAGCTGCAAATAGGTCTATAAGATTAAGTACAAGTCAGATGGCATTATTAAAAGGTTCAAAGGTCAGCTTGTGGTGAGAGGTGATCATCAGTTGGAAGGTTTTGATTTCAATGAGACATTTGCTCCCGTAGCCAAAATGTCCAGCGTGAGAACTTTTCTATCCGTTGTCATTGCCAGAGGCTGGGAACTTCATTAGATGGATGTCAATAATGCATTTTTGCATGGTGATTTAGAAGAGGAGGTCTATATGCGTTTACCGCCTAGTTTTTCTTCCAGTTCACCTACCAAAATGTGCCGGTTGCGCAAATCACTTTATGGCTTACGCCAAGCACCCCGAGAATAGTTTGCCAAGCTCTCTTCTACACTTACATCCTATGGTTTCGTGAGATCCTATGCCGACTACTCTTTGTTTACATATAGCAAGGGTAAGGTATTTTTGGCTCTTTTGGTGTATGTCGATGATATTGTTCTAGCTGGCAATGACTACTAAGCTTGTACTGAGTTTAAAGCTTACTTGAATGATTGCTTTCGAATCAAGGATCTCGGTACCTTAAAATACTTCCTTGGTATTGAAGTAGCTCGCGGTTCACGAGGACTCTTCCTTTGTGAACGCAAGTATGCACTTGAAATTGTGGAAGAGAGTGGTCTTTTGCGGAGCAAGCCAGCAGATTTTCCTATGAAGAAGAACCACAAGCTCGCACTTGCCAAGGGTAGTGCGTTGAATGATCCCAGTCGATATCGACGCTTAGTCAGGCGTCTCATTTATCTCACAATTATCAGGCCAGAGTTATGTTACGCGGTCCATATCTTATCATAATTCATGCAAGAACCCAAGGAAGAACATATGGATGCTGCTCGATGAGTTCTCCGATATCTTAAAGGTACACCAGGTTCTAGAATTTTGCTGCGTTCTGATTGTGATCTCCAAGTTCGTGCATACTGTGATGCCGACTGGGGTGCCTGCCCTCTTACCAGGTGGTCTCTCACTGGGTATCTTGTTACCCGTGGTGGATCCTCACTGTCTTGGAAAACAAAGAAACAAATGACGGTTTCACGATCATCTACTGAAGCTGAGTACCGATCTATGGCTGCAATAACAAGTGAGTTAATTTGGTTGAAGGCCTTCCTTGCCTCTCTCGGGGTGTTCCATGATTCCGCTATGCACCTCTTCTGTGATAGCCAGGCTGCACTTCACGTTGCCAAGAATCAGGTGTTTTATGAATGGACAAAACATATTGAGCTCGACTGTCATTTTGTGCAGGAAAAGTTCGAAGCTGGTGATGTCACTTTCTCATATGTTTCATCCAAGCACCAGCCGGCAGATATCTTCACCAAAGCTCTTGGACGAAAGTCGTTTACTTACTTACGGGGCAAGTTGGGCATAATTAACCCCTACATTCCACCTTGAGGGGGAGTATTACGGTATATTTTGGAGATATTGTGTAACATTATTCTGTATCAAATTTGTGAGATTCTAGCTGTCATTATTTCCCTAATTTTATCCCCTAATTTATCTCCTTTGATAGTTTCCTAAAGACAAGAGACTAGTTGTATGTTCTAGGGCTGTATATATATTGTTCTAATTCATCATTAAAGAGGGATAAAGAAGATTACAGAGGCATAACCAGAGAGCCTCACATTACAGCTTTGCCTCTCTGCAGTCTCACGTTACAACCTTGCTTCCTTCTTTCACAAATACTTTCATTGTAACCCAAACCTGGCCAAGGTGTGATATGCGTAATGAATATTGGCTTTGTAATTGATCAATGATGTTAGTGATCACTAAAGATAGTTAATATATTTTAGTGAGCTAATGCCTAATTATAGTGAGTTGGAATACATTTTTAGCGAGCAACATGAGTGGCACTTTAGTCAGCAAACAAATACTTTTAGTGCAAACCAGACATGCCAAGGTATGATAAGCCTAGTGTTTATTAGTTATGTAATTGATTAATAATGTTAGTTATAACTAAAAATGGTTCATATAATTTAGTGAGCTAATACCTGATTCAAGTGAGTTGGGACGCATCTTTAGTGAGTAACTTGACTAATACTTTGGTGAACTAATAAATATTTTTAGTTAGTAAACCACACATAGACTAATGTGTTAGAGGCATAATAAGTATTATATATATATATATATATATATATATATATATATATATATATATATATATATATATATGTATATGTATGTATGTATGTATATATGTATGTATGTATGTATGTTAAAAGTCAGAGTACAAGTTACTGAAACTTTTCAAGTGCATCATTTTTATACTATGTCCCTTCGTGAGTTATGGCATATATTTAGTGAACTATCGTATATAGATGTAGTGAGCTAGATTATATTTGCATTATACTCACCTAGTATTATTAGTATCATTATTGTTACTACTACTACCACCACCACCACCACCACCACCACTACTACTACTGTTATTACTATTATTATTATTATTATTATTATTATTATTATTATTATTATTATTATTATTATTATTATTATTTATTAAGCTGCGATATTTATTTAATGAGTTGTAATAGTTCTTTAGTGAGTTATGAAATATATTTGGTGATCAATATAATTTAGTGATTAGTATTAATTATTCATAATAAAAAAGAGTGAGCAAAAACTTAATACACAATTTAAGTGAGCACATAGACATTCTTGTTCATATTTGATATACGATCTTTTTAGTGAGCTAAATTGTGACTTTCGATGAGCTATAGTATATGTTTAGTGAGCAATACTTTGTATTTATCATCCTATATGTTATGATATATCTTTTGATGAACTCAAATATAAGATTGCTTATATGTACAAAAATGACATACTTGAAAAGTTTCAATCACTTATACTCTTACTATTTCTTTTACTAAGCTATGATATTTATTTTGTGAGCTGTGATGTAAATTTAATAAAATACATCCATGATCAATATATAATTCAATATGCGATACTGACTATTCTTAATCAAAATGAGCGAGTAAATAATATAATACGCAATTTAAGCGACCACATACACATTCTTGCTCATATTTGATATACGGTGTTTTTTTTTTTTTTTTTGGTGAGCTACATTGTGACTTTTGGTGAGCTATAGTATATGTTTAGTGAGCAGCACTTTATATTAAACGTCTAATGTGTTATGATATTTTTTTCATTAACTCAAATATGAGATTCGTTATATGCACATGAATGACAACTTGAAAAGTTTTAATCACTTTTACTATTTCTTTTACTGAGGTATGATATTTACTTTGTGAGCTGTGATATATATTTAGTGAGTTATAAAATATATTCAATGATCAATATGATTCAACGAGCAATACCAACTAGTGCTAATCAAAATGATCAAGTAAATAATATAATACAAATTACACATTCTTGTTTATATTTTGCGGCATGACATTGTCTTAGTGAGCTGCATTATAACTTTTGGCGAGTTGCAATATATATTTAGTTACAATATATATATATATATACACACACACACACACACACACACATATATATATATAGACACACACACACACACACACGCACGCACACATGTATATATATATATGTATACACGTATGTATATGTACACATGCGCGCGCGTGCGCGCACACACACATATATATATGTGTGTGTATATATAAAGATAGAGATAAAGAGAGAGAGAAGCAACTTTGTTGAATAGAGTAAAAAAATAAAGCAAATAAAGCGTACATAAATGAGTAAATAGCTTAAATTATTTATAAAAAGAAGAAATATTAGAATAGAAAAAAACAATAATAATCCCTGAACCCACTCAAGGAGATTTGAACTTAAGATCTGTAAGGAGTAAAACAAAGCACATGACCACTAGAGCAACTCCAGTTACATAAGTATGCTGCATACTTTTGTAAATATAGTAAAAATCGGACGGACGAAGCGTACTATCCAGCCGGTTGTACACAATAATTTGTGAGAGATTGATGTTGAAAAAATAATTGATTATCCATGAAATATCCGTTAATTGATTGAGGAGCGTATTATGATAATCACTAATTGGTATAATGACAAAAGCTCTAGGATTGTTACTTTGTTAATAAGACTTGATTTGGAATCTGAAAAATCTTTAAAATCCAAATTAAGGATCATGTTAATGTACTATATGTGATATTGTTGCCATCTTGAGAATATTGATGTAGATTAGTTTTTGTGATATAAATAAAGCATGGTTCCAAGACTTTGAAAGGAAGTTCAAGGCCTGATTAGAAGATTTCATTCAAGCAAATCAAAAGTTGCTATGATTACGAGAACAACTAGTGGGTCATCTTTGACAATAAATATGAGGAGTTAAAGCAAGTCCAAGGTGTTAGACCAATTAAGAAATGATGAGCTACACTTACAAATACAAGAGAAGAAAAAATTGAGATAATAATTTGAGTTAGAATTTGCATATGGATTTTATCATTACTTGGACTCACCTTGTGAGAATAACTTCTTGTAAGAGAGTTGTGTAACAAGTTAGTTGGGACGAACTTGGGTTGCTAAGTATTGAGTAGGCAATATTTAGTGAGTAACTCAACTTGAGGTACTTACTTGAGTGGTCCATCGAGAGAGAGAGGCTCTCATGATCGAGTAGTTGATCTCAAAAGTGTTGAAGGGAGTCTTTGATGAGCCAGGGGAGTTGAGTGTGCGACTTCTTACTGAATAAGAAGTGAACTGGTTCAAATCCTAAGAAAAGAAGAGCCTTAGGCGGTGACTAACCCTATTTAGAAGTGCCAACATCGTAAAAATATCATTGTATTTTGTCTCGCTTTTATTTCCGCATTTAACTTTTATAATTGCTTTAATTTTTGCTAATCACCCTATTCACCCCCTCTAAGATGATTTAACTAGCCTAACTGAACTTTCATTTATAATTAGGTGCTTTTTTCCTTTAGGACTTCTATAATCGTACTTCTCTTACATCATGGCTTCACTTTTGCTAATGAACTACTTTTATTATATGTACTTCATCAGTTTAATTGGCAAACTCAGCCAATCCAATCAAGTTTCTTTTTTTATCTTGTAGTAACTATTTTTGTCCCAAATTGTTCCGTTATAGCTTATTGAATATTTTCCTTTAGGATTACATTAATTAGGTGCTTTTTTCCTTTAGGACTACTGTAATCCACGTGTAGATTAGTGTAGTCCTCAGGACACCATCAAAACAAAGGTTGGTTATGTATATGTCCTAATGCTTATTGAATATTTTCATTAAAGTTCAAAGTTTGCATTTTTAATATATAGATTAGGGGCATCCCTTTCAGTTAGTATCAAAACAGTGTTTGCATCAAAGTAATCATGGAAGTAGATAAAAAGAAAAAGAGAAATACGAGATGTTGAAAAAATAACCTGAAAGTGTATACAATTGTTATCTTCATGAATGTAATTATTGAATTTCATGACGGTGATATGGGACACCCTTTATTAATTTGCATATTTAAACAAGTATAACAATTAGGTTTTAGCATAGATTTTCCCTGTATTTTGTTGTTCTTTGTGACTTTTCAAATAAAAACAAAAAAAATAATTTGTTGAACAGTTATTTTTCTTCTTTTTATTTTTTCATTCTTTTGAGGATATCATGTAAACAAATAGAGGTATAATTGTATAAATGCTATTATGTAGTTTATAACTTGAATCCAAATTTCTTAGTTGAAAAGAGTGAATGTTTTCTTTCAAAATGGAAAAAGAAAATAATTAATATTTGTGGATGCATATATGTCATACGTAAAGGAATATCTGAAATATGGTTCTAAATCCACACCATCACCCTGGATTCTTTTGTACACATTATATTTAAAGAGAATAGTGAATGTGAATACATAAATGTCACATGCAAACGTAAATCTGAAATATGGTTCTATATCCATTATCACCATAGAGTCTTTTTCGCATATTATATTCAATTTATTTATTGTTTTACGACAATTTGAGCCCCTAATTGGACGAGTCGTCACACACAAGGGAATGTGAACGATTGCATGCAGCCATGTCATCACAATTTATACTTAACAATCCCGTTATTTCATTTTTCCCTTTTATACAATTGATGAATTATCGAAGTAAAGCAACCTTTTTGAGATCAAGAAGTAGCCACTAAAATTAATGTTCATATGCAAACAATGTTTACACCAAGCGAAGAACGTAATAAGAAAGCATTTCTCTGTCCTTCAGACTCGATAAATTATATTACAATGAATCGAATATTAATTACTAAATATGAGTTGTTGTTACTTTGTAGCTTTTATAACAGTACCGTTGGGTCGGAATAAATCGAATTAACTCTTAGGAATCACAAATATCTCAACAAAATTCTTTAAAAATTTTGTTTGGAGAAGCAAGCACTTATTTTTGGGGGGACATCCAACATGGGGAAACTCTATGAATGTTCAATCTTCCTTGCAAAGTTTGTCCGCCTCAATGAGAGACAAAAATGGCATCTACTTGCTTCAAATGGCTCCGCATCCCATTTTCCATGTTGCAACATGTTTCCCCAAGTAGGGCCAAGAACTTCTCATTTCTAATGGAAGCCCTAAACCCTTTGATCTTCCATTGCTTCAGATGAGCTCTTGTTACTTAATAAATTTTAGAATAATACCATTAGGATGTGAATAAGTGATGCATATGGGGCCTCTTAATCACAATAATGATCAACCATCAACAAGCATCAACCAACACCCATGTAACCAGCCCTTGAAAGAAGCTGCTCCTTAGGTAACCAAAGAAAAGAACAATGAAATTATTTGTGCATTTCAAATATGAAGAAAAGCAAATAAAATGGGTATGACTAACATAAAAGCTCAAGTCACCACTTACCAATCCATCAATTAATTCTCTAAAGTAAAGTACCAAGAATTAACTTAAAGGATTGACTCAATCACCATCCAAACACAAATCTTTGAAATAGCCGAAGATGTCCTAGCCTAATGGGCAAGGACTTCACCTTTTACATTTTCCGCCGAGGTTCGATTCTGGAGGGAAGCACATACTGCGTCTTTATGAGAATTTGTGTGTCTTGTGCAGATGGTGGGCCCAGATAACTAAACTTTGGCATTTCTCCCTCCTTGGCACATTATGACCCATTGTTGGCCCTTGAGATAGAGGCACAATGGATTGGGCATGTTTACCCTTGTTTAAAAAAAAAAAAATGAAATAAAAAGAGAGATTTTGTTTTTGTGAAAGAAAATATTCTAACTTTCATTCACTAATTCTCAATTCAAGTCTATCTACAAGTGAATACAAGGATGCTAATTTATCGCTGCAAAAAGAGTACCCCCTTTCTTAAGCTACAAAAATAAGCCAATACACATGAAGCACCTATGGGGTTAGTGTGGACTAGGACTGGCAAAAAGTCGGGTACTAGTTGATTTGGGTCCGAACAAATCAAACACTCGAACAAAAAACTTCATACTTGAACTTTGTCTAGATTATAAATCAGATGCTCTAGCCAGACCCGGACTCCAATGTCCGATGTTTGTTATCGGTTGCCGGAATGTCCAAATTTGGGATATGATTTTTGGACATTCTCATCAAAATTTTGTGCGATCAAACCTATGCACAATTTTTCAATGCCTGAACCCAATTATCCAAAGTTGTTTTCATAAAATTTTATAGAGAATTTGGACCAAAGTTACATATAAATCTGGTTGTTCAACGTCCAATGTCCAATTATCCGAATTTGTCTGAACCCAAAACGGTTAAAAAATTTGGCACAACTTGAACACGAATGCGCAAATCTGAAGCCGATTCGAATTTTGTCTGAGTTTTAAATCTGGAAATTTTTTTTTGCCATATCCAATTTTTTCAGGGTCGTACAAGCAAATATAGGGTCCATGTATGAAGCTTTTGTCCTAGCGTCTGATTTGGTCAGACTCGAATTGACTCGGACCCATTTTTTTAGCCCTAGTCCAGACTAGCCCTATAGATGTTTCATTTCTATTGACTGATTTTTGAAAGTTGGGGAAGTGGACACTAATTTTTGTGGCTAAAAACTAGCCTCCTCATATTCACTTGTAGATAGACTTGAATTGAGAATTAACAAAATGAAAGTTAAAAAGTTTTTCTCTCCTAAAAACAAAATCTCTCTCTTTCTTTCAAATGCTTGTGTATTTGGATAATAATTGAGTCAGTCCCTTAAGTTAGTCCATGATACTTTGCTTTATAGAATTAATTGGTGGCTTGTTAGGCTAAGTTATGGCTTGAAACCTTTATCTTAGTCATGTCCATTTTGTTTACTTTTCTCCCATATTCGAGATGCACAAAAAATTTCAATATATTTTTTTCTTTTGTTACTCAAGGACTAGCTTTGCTCAAGGGCTTGGTGGTTATTGATGGTTGATCACTCTTGTGATTAAGGGGCCCCATATGCATCAATTATTCCCATCCTAATAGAATAATTATAAAAATTTATTAAGTAACTAGAGCTCATCTGAAGTAATGGAAGATCAAAGGGGTTTAGGGGCTAACATTAGAGATGAGAAGTTCTTGCCCCTGCTTGTGGCAAACACGGTGTAGTATGGAAAATGGGATGCATAAACATCTAAAGCAAGTACAGGCTATGCAACTCATTTTTAATTCGCTAGCTTTCCAGAATGATAAATCTAAAGCATATGGTGTTAGAGATGGATTCACTAATGGTGATTCAAGCCCTAGAGATGAGACAGATGAAATTCCACTATTCCAGGGATTTCCTTTAAGATTGTTTTGACTATTATTTGTCTTTTTCAAATAAGCATCCACTCTAACCAATAACATTCAAATAATAATTTAAGCACATCAAAATTGAAATTAGGAGCTTTCAGGCTAATGCTGAGTTATCCAAATGATAATTTAAGCACATGAAATTTTAAGCGCTCATACTTGTTTGGTGGCATCCTCCCCTATTCCAAACGGAGGAATTTGGGGGAAACATTCAACAGGGACCTTGATACAGGTATCCGCCAACTTTTCATAAAAGCATAATCCTTTAATCACCCATTTGATTCCTCAATTAAGTTTACAATCAAAATCATGCACATCCAAACTTGTTGTGACTTTTACTCTACTTTTGTGCCTTGTAACTCGAAATATACCGTGCAATATGAGACGTGCCATAACATGTTGGAAAACAAACATCTAAGGCTATGCAACCACAGTTAAAACACTAATTTTTCATCTTATTTGCTCAACCAAAGAGCAACTCAAGTTTAGCCTACAAAGCAAAAAAAAAAATCTGAACAACTTGCTCTAGGAGCTTTATTTGACGTAATCCACGACTAACAAGTGAATTCTGAACCTAATTAATTTAGAAATGTGATTTGGGCTCTTGCTCTACATCAAGAAGTCAAATTGATAAACCTCTATTTTGACCCTACTTTAGCCCATATTTGACCTCTTTTCTCCCATGTTTTCAAGCTCAATCGCATTAGGAGAAGGGTCGAATCGGCCTCTTTTACATGTATTTCACTCATATTACGTCTCCTTGTATTTTCAGGGACATTACTGAGGGAACGGAAAGATGGGTGATATTTAGCAGAAAGAAGTGCTAAGGAGGCGAGTTTAAGGCCGTGAAAAGGGTCACTCAACATCGCATGGAAGCACCAGGGATCGAGCACAGGGAACCCATGCCGGGTAGCACGCCCGTGCCACACGAAGCTGGCACGGCAAGCTGGCCAGCCATGTGGCACGGCCTGGCCGTGCCATATGACACGGTCGTGCTTCCCCTGTCCCGCGTCACGACCTAAATTTCCCTCGGGGCTGCTTTAGTGGGGATTGAGTTTCTCTTTTCCTCAGACTTTTCTTAGGTGATTTTTTAGGTTTTGCTTGAGAGTTTATTTCATGCTTTGGGATTACGCTATTGGATTGAAGTTTATTCCACCTTTAATTCATTCAATAAATTCCAGGTTCTCTATGTCAATTCTTCCCTTCCCTTGTTCTTGATTATTTTAGGGTTCGGTTGTCATGATTATTAAATTGAATGTAGCGATTATTGTTGTGAAGATGATTTTAGGCTAAATCTCCCAACTTGGGTTGGGATTAATGCTGACTATGTGTTGTTGAATTATGGATAGGCCCCAACCCTTACTTTCCTCGTGTTTGTTTGCGATTTCTACTATGCACGCCACATGCTCAATAAATTGCTTGAAAGAGCATTAATCCATTTTTACTAGGGTTTTGGGGAATGTTGAGAGATGAAACCTTTACCTAGTGCAACTTAGTAGATAATTAGGATTTTAATATGAAAATAATTAAGATTCTAATTGGGATTCGAGATTGTAAATCTTGTAATCCGTCAAGTTTTAGTCCAATGACAATAGATGACTGTAGTTGTAGGATTAGTGTTCGACCCTCGAGAGAAGGAAGAGATGGACCTAACTGACGATCTATCCACTCGTAATGCATGCCTGGATTTGTTTGGCGGGGTTAATAAATGATTCACTGGCATAGTCGTGATGTTAATTCCAACCTCGGTGCTTCTCATTCTACTGTTTATTTCACTACTTAGTCGTTAGAATTTCCTTTTGTTTAATTCTCAATCAACAATTATGATCGCATCCAATTAGTTCTAGGAATTGGAACCAAGTTCCCTGTAGAATATGTCCGGTACTTGCCGTGTGCTAGCTACAGCTACGCCATGCACTTGCTGTATAAATTTAAGATTAACAAGTTTTTGACGCCGTTGTTGGGGAACTTGCGTCTTTCAATATTAGGGCCGATTCAAATACTCTAGACTAGGCCTGTCTTTTTCCTTTTTTAGTTTATAGTTCTTCTTATTCTTGCTGGAAACTGTTTACGCCGTGGTAGTGTTTGCTTTTTATGCACTGGAGGAGCTAAGGGACTCAAAACCTTGTCCCATTCGACCCTAAAATCAAAGCAACCGCACGGCAGCGAGGCGAAGAAGCAAGAAGAAGGAAGAGGGCAGAAATTGTGATGGCTGAGCAAGGCCAGAGAGTGCTGCGAGACTATGCCCTATCACAAGCATCGGGCATAACCTCCTCCATCATTAGCCCCGCGATCGAGGCTAACAGTTTTGAGCTCAGTCCCGCCTTAGTGACGTTTGTGGAACTATAGATCAATTCAGCGGCCACCCCTTGGACAACCCCAACGTGCACCTTCGCAAATTCCTTGCGAAGTGTGACACTATCGAACTCAATGGGGTGTCCACCGATACGATTCGATTGCGGCTCTTTCCCTTCTCACTGAAGGATAGAGCCAGTGACTGGCTGCAGAACAAGGAGTCCAACTTGTTCACCACCTGGGAGGTTCTCTCCAAGGCATTCCTCAGCAAATACTTCCCACCTGGCAAGATCGCCAAGCTAAGGACGGACATCACATCCTTCATCCAGCAGGATGGGGAGTCCCTCTACGAGGCATGGGAGAGGTTCAAAGACCTCCAATGACAGTGCCCCCACCATCGAGTTCCTGACTGGCTCATAATCCAAACCTTTTACAATGAGTTGGAGCGGCCAGTGAAAATTTCTAACGATGCCACAGAGGGGGATGCTCTCATGGGCAAGTCTATTGAAGCGGCGAAGGCATTGTTGGAAGAGATGGCTTTCAACAATTACAACTAGTCGAGTGAGAGAGCCACCCCCAAGAGGGGCAGTGGCAGACACGAGGTGGACGCTGTAACACTCCTGGTCAGCAGGGTGGATGCCCTAGCACAGCGATTGGATAAAGTGGCTACCCTATCAGTCACTTTTGTGGGGTCATCAATGGGGGCCTATGCATATTGTGAGGCCTGTGGTGTGCAGGGTCATGCATCCATTAAGTGTTACAATACTTCTCCTAGCATTGAACATGTCAACGCTTTACGTAGCCACAACCCTTCACCATAAAATAACCCCCACCCTACCACCTATAGCCAGGGTTGGAAGAGTCACCCCAATCCTCTGTACAAGAACCCCAACCCTCACCCCCGGAGTTCTATCCAGCCACCTGGTTTCCACAACAGAACTCCATACAATCCACCCTCTCCTCCTCCTCTTGAACCCAAGTCCCACATGGAGAGTCTCATAGAGCACTTCATAGTGACCCAAACCAAGACTAACGAGACTCTTAGTGAGTCAATCAACCTACTGACCACCAGGTTCGATGTTATGGTCGCCCATCAGAAGACGATAGACACACAGATCGCCCTGATCGCCCAACAGGTGAGCCACCTATCCCGACCTCTGGAGCATCTGCCAGGCCAGCCCGAGATTAACCCCTGAGGTCACGCTAATGCCATCTCCACGATGGGAGAGGAGTTAGAGGAGAGCCCAGTGATGGTTCTCTAGGAGGTAGTTCCAGTTCCTGATTCTGCAGGAACAGAGGGGAAGAAGAAAGAAGAGAATCTGAGTTCTGCTGGGGACCCTAGTCGTCCACCTCACGCTCATACTTATTAGCCCTCAGTGCTTTTCCCTCATAGACTGGTATGGTCCAAGCTATCTCAGCTTGAACCAAGATTCACATGATTCCTGGATACCCTATGCCGAACCTATGTCAGCAGCCTCTTCTTGAAGGCTCTCAAGGATGCACCGGCCCATTTGAAGTTTTTGAGAGAGCTCCTATCCAAGAAGGGAGAACCTAGGGAAGCTTCAGTGGCTCCCATTGGCGGGTCCTGCAGCGCACTCTTATAGAGGCAGTCGCCATCAAAACTATAGGATCCTAGTAGTTTCTCTATCCCATGCTGCATAGGGGATATGCAGATTGAGAAAGCCCTTTGCGATCAAGGCGTCAGCGTGAGCCTCATGTTGCTCTCTCTCTATAAGAAGCTACAACTACGGGACCTCATGCCCACTAGTAGACTATTCAGCTAGCAGACTGCTCCACCAGATAGCCTGTCGGCATTCTAGAGGATGTCCCAATCCAGATGAGCAAGTTCCTCATCCCCTGTGATTTCGTCATTCTTGACATGGATGAGGACTTCCCGACCCCACTCATCTTAGATCGGTCATTCCTTGCGACCGCGGGGGCGATGATTGATGTGCAGCCTGGCACCATGTCTTTCACTATGTGTGGAGAACGGGTTGACTTCCGCTTTCCTCCACCCACACCACCTCTCAACCCTGGTGTCCACTCTACGCCTGTGGCCCCTACTCCCTCCACTCCACCTACGTCTATCCCGGGAGTGGCGCTCACTATTTAGGTGGCAGACCCTATATGTGGACGACCATCCTGCCCTCTCTACCTCCACCGACTACTCCTCCTTTTAGAGGGCCTCCTTGGGCGACAGACATTTCCTGGGGCGCGTTGATTACTGATTTCAACCCTGGGGACGTGTTGGATGCACCGCCATTCGGTGTTTCAACTACCACACCTCCCTCCATCTTGCCATCGCTTTCTTCCTGAGTTAAGGGTCGAGCTTAGGACCTAAAACAAGCACTTCTTGGGAGGCAACCCAAGGCATCTATTGTTTTCCTAAAAAAAAAAACACAAAAAAAAAAATGTGTGTGACTTCCACCCTTGTCCCTCCCATTTTCCCCTTCGACCCATACGTTTCCCCTTTCCCTTGCTCTTTTTATGCATCATTTTCATTAAGGATAATGAAAATCTCAAGCATAGGGGGGTGAGCTTATTGCTCCTTGGGTGAAATTGGGAATTCTAGGGTTGGGTCGATTAACATCACTTGCATTCGCATCATATGAATAGGATGTCATGTAATTTTACTAGGTTGTTTTAGCATTCTTTCTTTAATAGAGCATGCAGTTTAGAGCACATAAGTTAGATTTTGCATCTGAAAAGGAGAAGTGATCGAGCTGGACGTCCTTAAGATTTCCAGATACTGCTTCTTGCCCTTCTCTTCATTTCCCCTTATATTCTTTACTGCTTTCTTAGTTAGATTTATTGCTTTTGAATAAATGTGTGCGAAAACTCATCTTATGAAGAGAACATTAGGGGTGATGATTGATTGATCTGGTTGAGTTGTGTGTTGAAATATGGCCTATTATAGAGTGAACTCTTGTGAAATTGCGTTTTAACACTACCACCTGTATTTCCCCTGCCTTATATTGTATATCATATTATCCTTGAGATTTATGTGACTTAGCTTGATTGACCTTGATAAGTGGGACATACCTAGGAGTAAGTTGTTAGACTGTGGTAGACTTACCTGTGAGACTTTGAGCCTAATGACTATTCATTGCATATAGTCTCGTACTTCCTTTCTTGTGTGACTCATCCAGAATTTCATCTGTAGAACTTGGTCTTGTTCTTTTTGAAATTGAGTTTAGCATGTGCATGTGTTAATATGATTGAGGCAATTTTTGTTCCATTTAGCCACATGAGCCAAAAAGCCACCTATTAATATGTACTACTCACTTTGCTAGCCCTTTGTGCCTTTTCCCTTGTCTTTGTTGTTGCCCCCTACACACTACACACTTGGCCTATTGATATTCTCCATATCCTTGTCAAGGTCTAGTGGAGCAACACTTTCATGTTGAGTTGGGTTTGCTTTGAAGGTTAGTTCACCTTAGGTACTTTATTACTGGCTTGTTTGGGGGGATTCGTGACTCGAGTTTATGTTCCCTATGCCATTCACATGCCTTTCTCCTATCAAAAAAAAAAAAAGAAAAGAAGAAATAGCAATGAGAAAAAGGAGGAAGCAAAGAAAAAGAAAAGAAAAAAAAGGGCAAGGAAAAGAAAAGAAAGAAATAGAAAAGTTATGAATGAAGTGATTGGCATAAGGATAATGCGATAAGATTGCTTAATCCTCCCTTGAGTTTTTATGGGGTTTGTTGCTCAATTTTCAATAGTGGTGTGAAGTTGTTATTCCGACATTAGTTGTGGAAGCGTTTTTTGCTCCCTAGTCTTTTGACTATTAGCACCACTCTTCCCAAATTTATTCTACTTTTCACCCATTACCTTTGGCCCCATTACATCCTTTTTACAAGCCCTCATAATTGGCATATTGCATTTTGCATCAAGTGGTGAAGAATCGAGAACTCTACCAAACTTATGGCAGCTTGCTTGATTGGATGGAATATCGAGTGCATCCTTACAACATATTCTAAACACATTGAGATGAGTGTTCCACTTTACCCTAAAGTGAAGTTCTATCAGTCCTGCTTACTCACCACTCATCGAGGAAGGTCTTGTCTTGTTATGTGCTTCGATACTAGGGCATTTGATGTGTTGCATTTGGGTATGGGGTTTCATGAAAGGGAGTGTGCGTGTTACATTTAAATTGTTCCAAACCTTGACTTAGCCACCTTTAATGCATAGTTTTTCTTGGATTATTGATCATTCATCTCTTGCCTGAGGAGGAGCATGGACGGAGGTTTATCTCCCTTTTTCGTGTTTCATTAGCTAGTCTTGCTTAGGGATAAGCAAGAGATAAGTATGGGGGAGTGATATACCTCTATTTCAACCCTTGTTTAGCCCATACTTGACCTATTTTCTCCTATGTTTTCAAGCCCAATCGCGTTAGGAGAAAGGTCAAATCGGCCTCCTTTACATGTATTTCACTTATATTACATCTCCTTGTATTTTCAGGGACATTACTGAAGGAGCGGAAAGATGGGTGATATTTAGCAGAAAGGAGTACTAAGGAGGCGAGTTTAAGGCCGTGAAAAGGGTCACTCAACATCGAATGCAAGCACCAGGGATCGAGCACGGAGACCCTATCACGGGTAGCACGCCCGTGCCACATGAAGCTGGCACGACAAGCTGACCAGCGATGTGGCACGGCTATGTGGCACAACCGTGCCACGTGTCAACTGCTAGCACGGTCTAGCCGTGCCATGTGGCACAACCGTGCATCCCCTGTCCCACATCACGACTTAAATTTTCCTCGGGGCTGGTTTAGTGGGGATTGAGTTTCTCTTTTCGTCAGACTTCTTTTAGGTGATTTTTTAGGTTTTGCTTGAGAGTTTATTTCATGCTTTTGGATTACGGGATTGGATTGAATTCCGTTCTACCTCTAATTCATTTGATAAATTTTAGGTTCTCTCTCTCAATTCTTCCCTTCCTTTGTTCTTGATTATTTTAGGGTTCGGTTGTCATGATTATTGAATTGAATGTTGCGATTGTTGTTATGAAGATGACTTTAGGCTAAATCTCCCAACTTGGGTTGGGATTAATGCCAACTATGTGTTGTTGAATTATGGATTGGCCCCAACCCTTACTTTCCTCTTGTTTGTTTGGGATTTTTACTATGCACGCCACATACTCGATGAATTGCTTGAAAGAGCATTCATCCATTTTTACTAGGGTTTTGGGAAACGTTGAGAGACGAAATCTTTACCTAGTACGACTTAGTAGACAATTAGGGTTTTAATATGAAAATAATTAAGATTCTAATTGGGATTCAAGATTGTAAATCTTGTAATCCTTTGACTTTTAGTCCCATGAGAATATATGACTATAGTTGTAGGATTAGTCTTCGACCCTCGAGGGAGGGAGGAGATGGACCTAACTGACAATCTATCTACTCGTAATGCATGCTTTGGTTTGTTTGGCGGGGTCAATAAATGATTCACTGGCATAGTCGTGCAATTAATTCCAACCTATGTGCTTCTCATTCTGCTGTTTGTTTCACTACTTAGTCATTAGAATTTCCATTAGTTTAATTCTCAATCAACAATTATGATCGCCTAGATTGAGTAATCCAATTAGTTCTAGTAATTGAAACCAAGTTCCCTGTGAAATATGACCCGTACTTGCTGTGTGCTAGCTACTGCTACGCCGTACATTTGCGGCATAAATTTAAGACTAACCCGAATCGATTCTAACGCGATTATAAGCATCTTGAGAAAATGCTTCAAAAAATTCTTTTGGTGGAAATTGAGCACATTCTTTAAAACACCTATGATTAAAGAAACTCCTTCAATAATTTCGTAAGGCTTGTAATGAGGGAATCTGAAGTAAGGGCTCACTTGGGAACCTATCTAAGCCCCTCCCCCCAGAAATATGAAAAGAAAAAGAACAAAAAGAGAAACTGAATTATACTAGCACTTCTAAAGAATAGGGAATGGTGTCGTGTCATACCAGCTATTCTTCTATATTGTATATGGAGCACTTTGTTTGTTAAGCATAAGTCTGATCTTGATCAGGTTATTACTAACTTGCCTTTTGTTGTTGACAGCACCGTTCTCATTCCTTCTTTGTGATTCTCATTTATATTTAATGGTTCTTATGCTCTTATTTCATATCTACATTACCTTGTCCATGCTGAAAGAATTTCAACTTTTAAAATGTTTTCTTTTTTTTTTGTTGGCCTTTTAAAATCAGGCTCTCCATTATTAGAAATGTTTATAGAGGCAAGGATGGCGGCATCTGAATCTCCTATACCCAGTAAAAGTGAGACCTATACTAAAAATAGTAGTAGTTGTTGTCATTATTGAATTCTGCTAACAATCAATAGACTTAGAAGCCTATTTTACCACTAAATCACACCGTTAACGAATGACTCTTTTGTCCATTATGCATCAAATGAAACCTCATATTGCCTTTGTTATTGTCATTGCTAACATATTATTTGCACGCTATCCTTTTATTTTTTTCTAATGGCTTCTCATCTCGATGATCACTTCTCAATGCTCACCAAGATGCATAAATTTGTTACGATTTTAATAATTGTTTAGATATCCAGACTCATTTTTTATTGTTCCATATCAATAGTAAAAGAATTGAGTACCATTCACCGCAATTTAGGATCATTTAACAGAATTCAGCACAATTCATCATTATTGAGTAAAACCTAGCACAACTCAGCAATATTCATCACAATTTAGTACAATTGATCTCTAGTAATATAAACCAATTCAACATGATTCATCACCATTAAAAATAATTGAACACGTTTAAACATGTCTTAATAAATTTGGACATGGTCCAATAACTTTCAATACATTCTAGCATGCTTTAGTAATAAGTATCAATAAATACTTTCCATAGAATATCTAAAAGATAAGATATCTTCTAAATATCCTAATCATACTACTTAATAGAAAACATATGAAAGATAAGAATGATTGTTTCTCAAAACGAAGCTATGTCTACACTGATAAAACTGCACCAAAAGTGTACTAATACTTTTAATTTGTTTGTTTTTAATTTCTGCCATTAAAACCCCTCTCTGTACTTTCAAAAGGGGACTTGTCCATCCATTACGTCATGTTGTATTAGTATATTCAGTAGGGTTACTGTCAATGCACTTAAAATGAGTATATCCATAAGTGTAATAATCTTTAATTGGAAAAGGTTATTATAATGATTATATATTCTTATTCATAATAGGAATTTAGTCAGTGAAGCAAGCACTCTCTCGAAAGCTTTAAAAACCCTTGTATTGTGTGATAACAATAAATAAAAAAAAATCTAGGGCGAGAACTAAACAAAACGGTGAAGAAGGAGAGGGATAGGCTATGTGTGTATATGCTTCTCCAACTTGCTTTGTTATTGATATGCTATTGAATATATACAACCCTAAATGTCAAAAACTAACTCCATGATTTTAGGAAAGGGATAAACTAAGAGATAGTTTCCTAAGAGAATACAAGAAAACATTAAAAAGATATTCCACAATATCTATAAAATATCTACATAATATCCTAATACTCCCCCTTAAGTTGGAGCATGGGGGATCAATCATGCCCAACTTGCCACGTAAATATGTGAACTATTTCTTCCTAAGACCCTGGGTGAAGATATCTACTGGTTAATGTTTGGATGAAATGTAAGAAAAGGTAATATCACCAACTTCCAACTTTTCGCTCACAAAATAAAAGTCAAGCTCAATGTGCTTAGTGCGCTCATGAAAGACCGGATTCTTGGCAATATGAAGTACAGCTTGACTATCGCAATGAAGATGCATAGTCGAGTCATGAAAAACTCCAGGAGACACTAGCAAAGCTTTCAACCATATTAACTCACTGCCGGTAGTCGCCATGGATCGGTACTCGGCCTTAGCAGAAGAGCGGGAAATAGTAGTTTGTTTCTTGGTTTTCTATGAAATGGGGGACCCCCCAAGTGTGACAAGATAGCCACTGAGTCATCATCTGGTAAGTGGCATGCACCCCAATCTGCATCACAGTATACACGAATGCGAAGGTCACCATCGGACCGTAGAAGAATACCACAGCCTGGAGTACCCTTTAGGTACCATAGTACTCGATGAGACGCATTAAGATGTTCTTCCTTGGGTGCTTGTATAAATTAGGAGACGATATGCACAACATAGCATAATTCTAGCCTAGTGATGGTGAGATAGATAAGGTGTCCAACTGGGCATCTATACCATCCTAGATCATCCAATTGTCGTCCCCTGGCAAGGGCAAGCTTGTGATTCTCTTCAATGGAAAAAGGGGATGGCTTGCTTCCTAGAAGGCCATTTTCTTCCACAATCTCAATCGCATACTTCCGTTAACAGAGAAAGAGTCCTCGGGTCCTTGAGCTACTTCTATGTCTAGGAAGTACTTGAGAGGCCCTAAGTCCTTGATACGGAACAATCAGTCAAGTATGCCTTGAACTCAGTCCAAGCATGGGAGTCATTGCCAATAAGAATAATGTCACCAACATATACCAGTAATGCAAGAAACACCTTACCTTTATGATATGTAAACAATGAATAATTAGCATATGACTGCACAAACCCATAGGCTAGAAGTGTTGCGGAAAGCTTTGCAAACCATTGCCTGGGAGCCTGGCGTAATCCATAAAGAGATTTTTGTAACTTGGACACTTTTGATGGTGAGCCGGAAGAAAAACCGGGAGGGAATTTCATATATACTTCTTCTTCTAGATCTCCATGAAGGAAGGCATTGTTGACATCCATCTGATGAAAATCCCATTCTTTGGTCATTGGAACTACTAGGTAAGTCCTCACACTAGACAGTTTAGCTACTAGAGCAAAGGACTCATTAAAGTCGAATCCTTCCAATTGATAGTCCCCTCTCACAATAAGACGAGCTTTGAAGCATTCAATGGTTCCATCAGACTTATATTTCACTTTGTAAACCATTTATAAGTGATGGGTGTTTTTCCCGGTGGCAAGTCCGTAATAGTCCAGGTCTTATTCGCCTCCAAAGCATTGATTTCTTCTGTCATGGCTTGGTGGTGACGAGGATCTTTGACAGCTTCATGATAATACTTAGGCTCAACAACTTTTGTAATGGTGGCAAGAAAAGCTCTATGGCTTTTCGAAAAATTATCACAAGTGATATAATTGACAAGAGGATAAGGATTACCTGAAGAGCCTTGTGGTAGGGAGGATGTGGGAAGGGAGTCATCAACATGACCAGTATAGCACAAACAGTCATCCAAATGCCATAAACCTGTCATTCTCAAATGGGCCGCAATGAAATGCTACTGTTGGGCTGGGCTGAAGGCTCGATGTTTCCCCTCTCTGTGATTGGGCTAAAAGCTTCAAAAGTTGCTAAACCAAGCTGAGGAGAATCGTTGGCTCACTACCCCCATGCGCTGGAAACAACCGTTGTCCGTGAGCTGGGTGTAGCCCAGCAATAACGCCAGATTGGTGCCCAGCTGGGCTGGTTGCTTTAGCTACCCAAATGGATCAAAGTTGTGATCCCAGGTGAATGGGCGTGGGTTGTGTGGTGTTGTGTGGTTACATGGCTATCTGACCCAAGCTGTAGCTCTTCTCTTGCTTCCTCAACTTGCCCAGATTCTCCAATACCACTATCCTTATAGATACCCCAATCTTCTAAGCAAATTTCATCAACATATGTATGACCTCCAATTAATGTATTTGTCTCAGATTCCTTAACTTTATGTGTGGCAAAGGGAAATATGGTTTTATAGAAAATCACATCATGGCTAATAATAATATCATTCATCTCCAAGTTGTAAACTTTCCACCCTTCTTCCCATAAGGATTTTCCATGAAAATACACTTGTGACTTCGGGGGCAAACTTATCCTTGGTCCTAGGTTTAGTATGCACATAGCAAAGGCATCCAAACATTTTAATATTAGCATATGTTACCTTATCATTGAATAAGACCTCGTAGGGTGTTTTACCTCCCAACACCTTGCTAGGAGTTCAATTTATTAAATAAGCCATAGTTAGGACACTTTCCCCCCAGAAGTCAATACGTAAATGAGTTTGGAAACACAAAGCCTGAGCTTCGTTTAATACATGCCTACATTTTCATTTAACTTCCCCATTTTGTTGAGGAGTCTCAGTGGAACTAGTGTCATCTATGATCCCTTTTTGCAGACAAAATTGCTTCATGGGCTGGGAAAGAAATTCAAACCCATTGTCACTCCTTATTATTTTTACATCATTTCCAAATTGGGTTTTTAACATCACCACGAACTTTTGTAGTAATAAGGAAGCCTCTTCTTTTTCTCTCATTAGGTATACCTAAACGGCTCTATTCGTATCATCAACAATGGAAAGGAAATATTGAGAACCACACAAGGAGGGCACTCTATATGCACGCGAAATGTCACAATGAATAAGCCCAAATAATTCTTTTTCATGACTTTCACTAGCAACAAAATGAGCAAGAGTTTGTTTAGCCTTAAAACAAATATTGCAAGGTTCCTTATTTCCAACACTACTAATATTTAAACTCTTAGGCAACAAAGATAAAATTTGATCTGAGGGAAGCCCGAGACAACCATGCCATAAATGATGAGATCCTACCGCATTGGCTTGAATCTTAGGATGCAAACTCGTCGATTTAGTAGACTCCCCCCTGTAATCTACCAACTCCAATCTGGCTCTTCGTTGTACAATCCTACATTATGCACAAATCCTCGTCAAATATCACAACACATTTTAAATCTTGAATTAATTATGCCACGGAAATAAGGTTACAAGAAAAATTTAGAATGTAGAGTACTTTGTCCAAATGCATGTGATTATTCAATTTCAATATTACCTTGGAAATTAGCCATTACACTTGCCCCAGTGGGTAAGCTTACGGGTACTAGACTCACGAGCACCCTAGCTTTGAGGCTTTGCAAACTCTTGGTCATATGTCAAGACGCCTCAGAATCTATGATCCAAGAAACTTTACCTTTGCAATTTTTCATGACCTGGCTTGGTGGGTTCAATTAGACTAAGGAATTTCTGAACTTGCTCACTAGTAAACTCGGAGATGACATCGTTGCTCTGCTCCTCGATGTTGCAGGGCTGTTCTACCTACCGCCCAACCGTATAACGCCTAGCTGAGTACGCTGCCTCACGGCCTCCCTCCCGACCCCTACTACCAGTGGTTCGGCCACCACGGGCTCCTCATCCTCAACCTCTTCCTTTGCGACGAGTTCCCCAATCGGGCGGGTATCCTATAATCTCATGGCATTTTGATTCGTTCTGCCTAGTGCGTTCGCAATACTTGCATGGCACTCTTTCACTTAGACCTGGAGCTTTCCCTCCATGAGTAGCCGCATAGGCTGCTGCTGTTTCAGAACTATTGTCACGTCCTATCATAAGCCTCTTGTGTTGCTCTTCTTAACTTACAATGTTGAAGATTTTCTCTAACGAAGGCAGTGGTTCCATGGCAAGAACTTATCCGTGAATGTATTAATATAAATCGTCGTTTAATCCGAGAAGAAATTGATACGATTTCTCAGCCTCGAACATCATCAAAATCTTGGATGCAACATTACACACACAACCCTTGCATGTGCACCCCTTACATGTGTACGTGGGAATTTTAACATGGTTATTGAGTTAACTCCAAAGCCCTCTTAATTTGGAGTAAAACTCAACCACACTCAACCCACCTTACCTACACTCAACTATGCTTGCTATTAGTTGATAAATTTTGGGACACTAGGAACACCATACCTCTTTTGTAAGTCTTCCCACATGGCTTTTACGGTTTCAGCATATGCGACACTAGGACGTAGCTTCCGATCTATCACATTCAGCAACCACGAGCACACCATCGAGTTCACCGTATCCTATGCGTGATACTTAGTGAAGTCGCCTTTTTTGACCTCTGGCTTCTTTAGGGTTCCATTAATGAACTTGAGTTTATTATTTTATTTTAGAGTAGTTTGGACTGCCTTTTCCCAAAGATCATAATTGTCAATGTCGAAAACCTCTGCCATGATTAACTCTCCCAGACCTTCAGACTAGTGAAGGTAGTAGGGAGAATGCATTAACGAACCTTGTCCTGTCTCCGTTTTTGGTCATTGCTCAACTCATTGGGATGAAGAAGAACATACAGATGGTTCAAGGTCACAATTGCTCAGATACCATGAACAAAACGGTGAAGGAGAGGGATAGGCTATCTGTGTATGTGCTTCTCCAACTTGCTTTGTCATTGATATACTATTGAATATATATACAACTCTAGATGTCACAAGCTAACTCCATGATTTTAGGAAAGAAATAAACTAAGAGAGAGTTTCTAAGAGAATACAACAAAATATTGAAAAGATATTGCACAATATCTACAAAATCTCTACATAATATGTTAATAAGAACAAAGGAGTTGCACTAGAAAATAAAAGCCTAATGAGATAACTTGGTATGAGTTAAATTTTGCAGATAAATTAGGCTTTAAACAAACGAGTTATACATATAAGTTAATTCAAATTTTAATCAAAAACTAATTGACAATGGATGAATTAGTATAATAACTTGGAAATATGCTCATGGTCTCTTGAATTATTATGTGCCGTTTGGTTGAAAGTAAATCACTATACAACGGAATCGACTATGTAATGCAATTGTCAGTGTAATGGAAGAGAATAATAATTACATTATAATGTTTTATTATAAAGTTTTTACAATTATAATGGTATGAATTCATTTACAAACAATACTTAATTTTCACCTGGCGTGAAGTACTTGCAATCCAATTTGCATTTTATTTTGCCTACTTTAGTTATTTGTAGCTTTGTTAATAATTATCATCTAATAGCTTAACATCGTGATTATCATGCCTCAAATGAAACTCACTTCACTCAATTTCTTCTAAATGGCAATAATGTAATATTGTTAAAGTTTAGCAAATAGAGAGAGAAGATGATGATGATGATGATGATGATGATGATGATGATGATGATGATGAGAGAGAGAGAGAGAGAGAGAGAGAGAGAGAGAGAGTGGTGATGTCTATAACAAACAAAAATGTGGTTACAATAATATGATCATTGTTTGGATTGAACTTTATCCAATATGGAGATGAGAGAGAAGGGGGTGAGGGGTTTGAAGACTTTAAAAACATGGTGGTATAGTACTAAGAGATGAGAAGTGGAGGAGAAACAATGGATAGAAGTGAGAAAAAGCCCCTAAATATAGTAACTTATGGTTGTGTAGACTTTGATTCAAATATATGCAATTACAATAGGAGAAGATAAGTAATTGTATTTACATGGATTGAGATAAATGTGATTACCAGACAATCTTGATTGCATCCCTTAATGGTAACCAAATATAGTAATGTTTATTTTGATTGCATTACCACTTTGATTACATATAGCCAAATGAGATACTAGTGTGTGACAACTGCACCTTTTAAGTCCAACACGCCTCTTTACGTTTGATGCACTAACAACGCTGAAGACATAATCATAATCAATCAAATAGGGATAGTAGAAAAAAAAACGCAATCCATCTATCATGTTAAATTTTGTAATTATATTAGGTTTTAAACAAACTGATGCATATATAAATCAAGTCAAATTTCAACTTAAAAGCAATTAACAATGGGCTAATAATCCATTAAATTGCAAATATACTAAGAAGTAAGACCTGTTAAATTATGGAATAAGCCCAATTCTGTAAGTATACGTAAGTGTACAAATGAAAACATGCACTTACATAAATAGAAGCACCAAACATCTAAACCAATCAACAAGTAAGATATCGGATGACTCACACAGGAACATGGTTGTGTCTTCTAAAGTTGCAACAGGTAGAAAAAGGACAATATGAACATTTGCAGGGAATGAAAAGTTGTGACATCACATGTTTTCCTGTGAAAGATAGCAGTAATGATTAGTCATGGCTCATACGTTAGAAGTTGGCTGCAAATAGTAACTTTTTTCTTTTCCTTTCTTTTCGAGGGCATGGTTTTGGTTTAAAGTTCTCGCCAAATTATACCGCAATCTTTAAAAAATTTGGACTAAACATTTTCTCCATTATATATTTTTTATGATAACAGAAATAACAAGAAAAAATCTTGTTTTGAATTAAAATCCAAATAAAAAACTTATGGTTATATCTCGCTTTCTTTTCCATCGAATAGTTTAATTTAGACATGCTCGTTTGAGTGTTTAAAATTAATAGTTAGTAATTACAAGTGGTTTATCAATTGTTGTTAGACCTGATCAAGGCGTCAAGGCCCCGCCCGACCCGTCCCGACCCGACCCTCAAAAATGAGGGTCAGGTCAGCTATTTTGGTCTCCGACCCACTCCAATCCTCAAATTGAGGGTACCTGATTACGATGAGGGTCGGGTTTGGGTAGAGGTTTTGACCCTCTGACCCTACCCGCTGGCCCTCATTTTTTAAAAAAATTTAAAATTTAAGATCAAAATTTATAATCAACACAAGATACTTTGGATTTCATTTGTCAAAACCTTTTTTCCGTTAAATCTCACTAGCTTGTGACCTTCATCCTCTCTGATGTTTGGAGTACTTGTTTGAATGAACTAATCGTTTTAATCACTAAATTACACATCAGAATATTTGTAATTGCGATACATTTCATTGAAACATTATATGATGCTTTGACCTTTTGTTTTGCATGATATTTAGTATCGAACTTTACAATAAAAAGGAAATATAGTGAAAAATCTCATTTTCTGTATCGAGAATATTTGAGGGTCGGTTTGGCCCGATGATCCAAGGGCACCCACAGGGTCAAGGTCCCTGAGAGAAAATCATGTCTTCCGATCCTCAACCCGACTCGACCCTCAATTTGATCAGGTCTAGTTGTTATCAACATTTACCAGCGGTTGAGAATATCATTTAGCATTTACCAACGGTTAATAGCAATTACAAATAACATTCACATATAGAAGATAACAGTTAGTCAATGTTTACCACTGATTACCGTGGTTTACTTGTGGTTAGAACTAGCGATTAGTAATTAGCGCGCAGTGGTTGAGAGCGGTTAAAAGCAGTTAGCAGCTATCAGATGCTTTCTAAACACTGAAACAAATAGGCTCTTGAACTTTTTTTTTGTGTCGAACTCTCGCCGAATTTTAAGTAATTGAGTTACACTCTGAATAGTTGATATATATAAGTACTTTATATTTACTTTCTTTTTAATGTTAGACTTTGAATCTGAAGACAATAATAGAGTAAAAATATACCATGTTTAATCTTTTCGTTTAGTCAAAATAATCTTAGGAGAAGTACTGTACTTGACATATAATTCAAGATGTGTTAACACCAATATAGAATTGTTGGGACATTTGGGTATCTCTATATTAGTGGTATTAATTTTTTAGGCCTTGACTTATTTGAATTAATTTTTAAATACCTCAATTATAAATTCATTGCAATTTTTTGAAATTATATAATACCCTTACTATTTTCTTTTGGATTTTTCTTTTGAAAAGAGCCAAAACCACCTCTTTCTACCATTACCTCTCCTCGTGGGCCGTCGTTAAGTAGATGGAAAATGGCGCTAATGGTGAAAAGAGAGGGTTTGAGTTTTTTTAAAAGGAAAAAACTAATAAGGAGAACAACAAAGGCATTGTAGTAATTCCAGTATTGCATTGCAATTCATTCATAAGTAAGGTACTTAAAAATAATTAATTCAAATAATCCAAAATCTAAAAAATTATTACCTCTAATTTAGGATACCCAAATGTCAATAGTCTACAAAAATATCACTAATCAAGGTGACCGTAATAATGTGCCGTTTGACATTCATGTGTACCTGTGTAAAGGAACCAATAGGATAAAATGTCAATAGTCTACCAAAAATCTAATGCCAAACTTGAAAACAGCAGATGGGTCATACCATCATCAGCGCTGTTGTCCACAACGACATAGCATGAGCAGCGGCCCAGTGGCACGTGTGCTTAATTCAGCCCTGAATCCATCGCACCGTCCAAGGTGGGCACCAAAAATTTACTCATATCTTAGGCTCCGTTTGATTCTTAAAAAATTTAGTGGAAAAAAAAGTTGAATGAAAACAAATAAAGGAAAAAAAAGTAGAAGAAAATTAGTTTTTTCTCTTGTTTAGATTGATAAAAAAATATAAGAATTTGGATGAGAAATTTGAATATTAATGAACTACTTGAATCATGTTAATGTCATCTATGCAATGTGAAGTTGGAGAAGGTTGAGAATTTTGCTAAAACTTTCCTTACCATTTTATGAGGAAAATTTTATCACTTACTTCTAACAATTTTTCCACCTAACTTTCCTCCATATTTTTTTCTTTGCAATTTTTTCTAAACCAAACACAAGGGGGGAAAAAACTTTCCACATTTTTTTCTTTCCACCAAATTTTTCAAGGTCCAAACGGAGCCTTAGTGATTAATGACACAGGATTTCCAAAGACATCATAAATTACAAACGACTAGGGTTTTTTGGACGCGATGTATAGATTAGTCACTGAATTATTTATTTGTATATACTTGAAATATAATTGAAAGCTAATTAGAAAATTATGAATACGTATTCCATAAAAGTTTGTGAAAATAATAAATGTTTACCATAATATACTTCTTTCGCGTTCATTTTAAATCATATTTATTATATATTAAATTAAAAAAAATGATATGATGAAATATCAGAAGGGTGGCACTACTTGTAGATCCCATAAAATTATCTTTTCATCTGTAATTGTTCAAAATTAGCAAATAGATATATGTATAATACTTTATCTCTAATAGAGTTGATTCAATTATGGTGTCATTTGTACCCATCAACGTAATCGACAAATACTAAAACTTCACCTTAATAATTGAATATAACTATTAAAATTTGGTGATTTTAGATGATGTAATATAATAATATAGGCAAATAAAGACACTTAAAAGGAACATTTACAACCACACATTCATCATCACCCTATGTACGTTAGGAAGAAGAGTGACTAGACACAAATCATAGTTAACATTCGAATTGTACACAGTAAACAAGATTTAGGTCAAAATTTTACTTACCTCAACATTTGCATTTTTTTTGATGCTATGAAAAAGGGATACAAGAGTAACAAGGCCCACATATTGAAGATTACGTATTTCACTTTTCCGGAATGATCTTTTATTAATTATGTTATTGTGCCTCTTCTCTAATTTTTCCCACAAAGATTGACTAGCCATATAAAGAACTTCGAAGTCGAAGTGATATGGTCGTGACATTTACAATATGAATTTTACCTACTGTGATAGCAAAGAGGCCCCATAAGACAACCATTTATAGTAATAAACTTTTGTTAAGTTCATATATTCAAGGCTTAAATAAGTGAGCACTCATATAAATCTAATTAGGTTTCAACCTAAAATTAATTAATAATATGATACATGACTTATTGGCTTATATATATGCATATTCAATTGCCTGCAAGTATATAAATGTGATGCATCCCACCTTCGCTCTTCAACAACTATGAAAACTAGTAGCTTATCATAATATGTGTCCTGCCGCATAGCATTTTTAAATGTTTTGTCTCAACCAAACTAATCTGTTTTATAATTTAAAATCATCAAGTTTTTAATAATTACAACTTATTATCAGTTGTGAACTTTAATATTTATCAACAGCATTGATGGTTACATTACTTACATACTAACATCGTAACAGGATCAATCTCATCCAATAAAGCATATCATATACGTAATTTTATGAATGTGAAAAATTATTCATAGAAAGATGATTTTACGTAATTTATAAGTTGTACTTGACTATTCAATTAATCATATTAATTTTTTTCTATTTAATATATGATAATATGTATTTTAATTCAAGACAAGACACTTAATAAGTCTCTTCTAGCAAGACATTTGTCATATTTTCAATTGATAAATTACGATTTTCAAAATATTATAGATGCTTTGTGCCAAGACACTTCCTAAATATCTTATTTCAGGGTTAATTAAGATGTTATATAATTTACAATCACGAAGATTCGGTATTCGTGGGCCACTCCAACGAGTATAAGAAGATACCATAATTGAAGGATCCCGATTCGAAAAGATGTACCATACACGTAATTTTATAATTGTGCAAAACTATTTGCAAAGCTAAATTTACACAATTTTTAAATGTCAGTATCCTTCCTCTATCCAATCATACCCTTTTTTTCAATTGAATGTATGATAACATAACTTTTAAGTCGAAACTTGCATCAAGACATTTATTATTTTGCTAAAGAATTGTGTGCAAAGTATGTTGTTATAGACCCAAGACTATAAACACAGTGATATTGCACAATTTAAACGAAGTAAACTTTATTTTTTCATAAAGGATATCAAGAATAGAGGGGTTTAGGCTTTAGAAAAATAAGAAAACTTACCGTATATAATAGCCCGGATCAATAGACTGGAAACTACCCAATAATTCGCATTCATTTCTCATCTTGTTGATGGAACTATTGCAAAATTTATTGTTGACTCTAAGAGTCACATATAACAAACAATATGATTGCCATTATATATGAAATGGTGAAGTAAATTATGTTATAATTATCCTATTTCATGTTAACATATATGGTCGGCCCAATATTAACTTATTAATATTAAAATATATGTTTTGGAGCTACTTATGAGTATTATGGTGTAGCATATTTGTAATTACATGTGTTAACTAAGTGATGCAATCTTGGAGATTTTATGGAATTATGGATATTACTTGGGGTGAAATTATCATAAAAGAAAATGTAATGTATGATGACATGATGATCTTGATTTATATGTTGCCATAATTCCAAAGATTATGTAAAGGTTTTGTTAGATGATTTGGATATCATATCTTGTGAGATATAATTAGAGATATGGTTATGGATATGATTTAAACAAATTGATTTGATTGGACATGATATGAATTTTATCTTATGGATTAATATTGCATAGTGAAATAATCAAGATAAAATCTTATAAGAAATACCTTGTGGTATTTATCGATGCGGATTATTGTTATCAAGGATTTTCTTAATTGATATGACATAATATTGAACTTATGTTTTGATTGACCAAAGACATTATATAGTTTACTTGAAAATATTATATGATAGAGCATGATATAGATTTTATATGATCTAAGATATGATGTTGAAAAAATATTTGATTGTCCATGAAATATCCTTTAATTGGTTGAGGAGAGTATAATCACCATTACCAAACAACAAAGCATGAAGGGGGTGATGAGAATGATTCCATCAAAATTTCCGTCAAAATTTGTTCTAACAAGCTATCAGTCCATGAAAATTGGTGTAACTAATTATTTAGACAGACTATTAATCCATCAAAATCATCCTGTCAGTGGTTGTGATAGGTCGTTCAAAAAGTCCATTTCAACTAGGAGGTTTTTTATGATCACATACTTTGTTACAAATCTTGTCACAACAGTCCTTTTCCGTCAAATATTAGCCCAAATTTCTGTCAAAATATCTAACGAAATCAATTGTTTTCTTGTAGATCATTCCAAATAAAAAAGACAATGCTTAGAAATGATAAAATATTATGCAATATTACTTTTGATCAAAAAAATTGTATTATATAATTAAAATATCACAAAAAAATAATGTATTATATTATAATATAATAAAATATACCAATGACAAATAACATTTTGTGCATATTTAATTTCCAAATTTTACCAAATGTTGGCAACTAATATGGAATATAGAAAGACACATAGTCACACACACATATTCTGATATTATGAATCTTATTTAATTGCCAAAAAATACGATTATTATTATCGAGACATAATAAAAGATAATTTATTTTCATCTTTATTTTTTCTTCCCTGCATATTTGTGTATAAACATAAAATTTTTAACACATTCTTGTTGTAATATTCTTAGTGAGTATTAAATTTGTTTTGATAAGAGTAACTTTCTTTTTAACACATTCCTTTTGTGATATTTTTACCATCAATTGAACTACAAACAATGACAACAGTTAAACAACTACTGGGATGTTTCATGCATTGCATGAGTTCCTAATACTAGTTATTCATTGATTCTATTATTCTCTCTCTTTTAGTTACTGTTGTGAAGTGCAGTTTTAATGTTTAATTAAGATCATTTTTTTCAACTTATGCTAAGTACTTATCATAAACATTCAGCATATTTTAGCACAATTTGGCATGATTCAGCACAATTTGGCACTGCTAACAACTTATTGAAAATACCTAGTTATATCTTCTTTAGTGATTCAACACGTTCCAACAGGTTTTGGCATTAGTCAGCTTGTTTCAGCATGACTCGGCATGTCTCAGTATGATTCAAGATGTTTCAACAAGATTTAGCATGTAAGTACTATAACTCAAAAGGAACATGCCCTAAACAAAAAACATCAACATGTAGCAAATAGTTCCGGTCCCTTGATTTGGCCAACTTATTAGTGAGAGTTTAAAGCAAAAGATAATTGCACTTTTATGATTTTCAAATTGTCTTTTACATCAAATTCTGTTTTTTTAGTTGATTTGATATGAAAATATCATGCTGTATTTTCTAGATAAAATCAGGTGTTTCAAACTTACGAACTTTTAACTTTACCATTTTCATGTTTCGTTAATGAACCTCAAATTTAGTTATGGCCAAGTCATACAAGCATTTCCTAAATTCATACTCATTGAAGTGCATATAATATGAGCTTTTGCTTATCTCTTCTCCCTGGAATGTTATTAGTTAGTAGATGCTATGTGGGTCATTATTGATTTTCTAGTAATTCAGAGTTTTAGTAGTTATCATAAGTAAGCACAACCTCAGCATTGGTTAAATCGAAAAGACAATGCATACAGAGTGGCCTATTAGCTCAATTGGTTATAGTGCCGTGCTAATAACGCGAAGGTCGTAGGTTCGAGACCTGCATGAGCCATTTATTTATTTTTTTACGCATTTGGATTTTTTTCTTTGTTCAGCCATTCCCCCCCCCCCAAAATTCGTTTTGAATGTCATCAATTTAAGATCTTTATTCTTTGGTGCATCGAGAGCAAAAAACTTGATATTAATAAATTTTAAAGCAACATCTTTAAGAATTACTTTGTAACTTTACCAACTTTACTAATTGAGTCCCATGGTAAATTCAATATGGGTAAGCTATTTTTAGGCACATACATAGATTAATAATTCTAGAACATATAAGTGATGATTCTCTTGAGTTTTCTCCTGTAGTGAATTGGATGAGGTTGCTTTTTTAGATTCTGAGTAAGTTATATCTGATTGGCCAATCTTGCTTGTTATAGACTAGGCACATTTTGACTTGCCGTTGTGTTCTGCTATAGGTTGGAAGCTTTGCTTGAGTACCTTTTTGCCTCTAAGCATGATTCATGACTCGTTACTAAGCCAGTGCTTTTGTACTCTAAATGAAAAGACCCAAAGAAATTTTACTATCCTGTATTAGTTTGGAACTAATTTTGTGGTTTTAATTGGAACTATTTAGAACATATTCAAACAATATTATAGATACCAATATTAATTTCTGACTAAAATTACATTCCACGCTGCATTATTGCGCTGTGCCTTCTTAGATCAATTTGGAACTAATTTCTGATTTTTAAATGGAACTTTTTGGAACGTATTCGAACAATGTTACGGATACCATCATTATTTCTGAGCAAAATTACATCCCAAGTTGTATTATTTTGTTCCACCTCACAAATTCTAAAACTGGTGCGAATGTTTGAAATGTAAGAGAATTATTGACGGCAATTTTGATAGACCTTTGTCACAATTTTGATAAAAAAGATAGCTTCCGTCAAAATTGTGATGGAAGTGTGTTCCAGTTCGTCATAATTTCCCTTTAAAATGTCTTGCACAATTGCCAAGTATGATAATCGCTAATTGATATGATGATAAAAATCTCTAAGGTAGTTCCTTTGTTAGTAAGACTCGCAATTGAATCTGAATCTCAAAATCCAAATCACGGATTATCTTGAATGTATTACATGTGATACTGTTACCATCTTGAGAATAAGGATGCAGATTTATTTGTGTGATTAATAAAGCATGGTTCCAAGACTTTGAAAGGAAGCTCAAGGCCTTGAAATTAAAAGATTTCATTCAAGCAAATCAAAAGTTATGATAATTAAGAGCTCACAACACAACAACTATTTGGTCGTCTTTGGCTATAAATACAGGGAGCTAAAGCAAGTCCAAGGCATCAGAGCAATTGAGTAATCACGAGCTACACTTGCAAATAAAAGAGAAGAAAAAATTGAGATAATACTTTGAACTAGAATTTGCATATTAATTTTATCATTACTTGTACTCATTTTATGAGGATAACTTCTTGCAAGGGAATCCTGTAACAAGTAAGTTGGCAAGAACTTACTTGGGTATCTATGTATTGAGTGGGTAATACTTAGTGTATGACTTAACTTATGGTACTTTGTTGAGTGGTTAATTGAGAGAGAGGTTCTCGCGATCGAGTAGTTGATCTCAAAAGTGCTCAAGGGATTCTTTGTTGAGTCAGGGGACTCATATGTGTAACTTCTTAAGTGAATAAGAAGCAAAGCAATCCAAATCCCAAGGAAAGAAGAGCTTTAAGAAGTGACTAACCTTATTTAGAAGGGCCAAAATAGCAAAAATATCATCATGTTTTTGTTCGACTTTTATTTGCACATTTTATTTTCATAGTTGTTTGAATTTTTGCTAGTCTATCAAGTGGCTTTAAGATTTTTAATGAACTGACTTTTCTCATTTGAAGTGTGGGATAAAGTCCTATGTCTTATCAATGGACTTGATCTTAGGGACATCATTACAGATGGTCCTCTTATCCTTACAGGGATCAAAGATGATGGTAGCAGCATTGTCAAGCCAAAGAAAAATTTGAATTGAGATGAGAAAGAAAGCCTTAACAAACATGAGAAGGCTCTATATATTTTACAATATTCTTTACATGATGTTACTTTTAACCACGTTTTTTCTTGTGAGATAGCCAATGAATTCTAGGGAAAAAAAACCTTTGCTTTTGCACAAAGATGGGAATGAAGAAAATCTCATTTTGTCAAAAAAGAACAATATGTTTGATGATTTCAAAAAGAGATCAATCATCCTTGCCTAATAGCAAATGATGAATTTGGTGATTCAAATTCAAGTGGAGATGATAATGATGGAAATGTAAGTACAGAAGAAGAAGAAGACGATGAAGAAAAGTATGAAGTTCTAGATGAGGTATATGATGGTTTAAGCAAGTGGTCAAAACGCAAGGTAATAAAATTATTGCGCTATTTTCTCAAACACCTACAAGGACATAGTTCTAAAATAAAAAGGTTTAAAGAAAATGATTTCTGATACATCTCTAGAAAATGTGAATTGCCAAAATATAGTGGTTTGTTGTCAAGTGGTTTAAATATAGTTCAAGAAAAACATATACTTCTTACAAAAGAGAAAAATGACTTACAATCCAAATGTGCCTACCTCCAAAAAAGTATCTTAAAATTTTCAAAATGAGAAGGAAATTTAAATAAAATTCTCGGCCCACAAAAAGTATCATTCAACAACGGAGGGATCAATTTCAATTTTTTCAGTAAAAAGAAGCGTTATAAAAATGTCTTTGTAAAATCGACCAATCACAAAAGTAGTAGGTCTCTTACTAGCAATTATTGTGCAAAAATACGCCATATTTATTGCCCTATTAAAAGAAATTATCCACATACATTGTACCATGATTGAAGGATCCCTATCCAAAAAGATGTATTACACATGTAATTTTATAATTGCGCAAAATTATTTGAAAAGCTAATTTACATAGTTTTTAAGTATCAATATCCTTCCTCTATTCAATCGTACCACTTTTTTCAATTCAATGCATGATAACATAACTTTTAAGACGAAACTTGCCACAAGATATTTATCA
The DNA here is from genome assembly GCA_029747015.1 of Carnegiea gigantea. Classification (NCBI taxonomy): domain Eukaryota; kingdom Viridiplantae; phylum Streptophyta; class Magnoliopsida; order Caryophyllales; family Cactaceae; genus Carnegiea; species Carnegiea gigantea. The sequence continues at coordinate 470,570 of JAKOGI010000105.1, read as the reverse complement.
TTTTGCTAAAGAATTGTGTGTAAAGTATAGCGTTATAGACCCAAGACTATAAACGCAGTGATGTTGCACAATTTAAACTAAGTAAACTTTATTTTTTTGTAAAGGGTATCAAGAATAGAGGGGTTTAGGCTTTAGAAAAACGACAAAATTTACCATATATAATAGCCCAAATCTATAGACTAGAAACTACCTAATAATTCGCGTTCGTTTCACATCTTGTTGATGGAACCATTGCATAATTTATTGTTGACTTTAATAGTCACATATAAAAAACAATATGTTTGCTACTATATATGAAATGGTGAAGTAAATTATGATACAGTTATCCTATTTCATATATAACATATATGGTGGCCTAATATTAATTTATTAATATTAAAATATATGTTTTGGAGCTACTTATGAGTATTATGGTGTAACGTATTTGTAATTACATGTATTAATTGAGTGATGCAATCTTGGAGATTATATGGAATTATGGATATTACTTGTGGTGAAATTATCATAAAAGAAAATTTAATATATGATAACTTGATGATCTTGATTTATATGTTGCCATAATTTCAAAGATTATATAAAGATTTTTTGACATGATTTGGATATCATATCTTATGAGATATAATTGGAGATATAATTATGGATATGATTTAGACTAATTGATTTGATTGGATATGATATGAATTTTATCTTATAGATTAATATTGCATAGTAAAATAATCAAGATAAATCTCATAAGAAATACCTTGTGATATTTGTTGATGTGGATTATTGTTATCAAGGATTTTCTTAATTGATATGACATAATGTTGGACTTATATTTTGATATGACCAAAGATATTATATGGTTTACTTGAAGATATTATATGATAGAGCATGATATAGATTTTATGCGATCTAAGAGATTGATGTTGAAAAAATATTTAAGAATCCATGAAATATCCTTTAATTGTTGGAGGATCGTATTATGATAACCACTAATTGATATGATGATAAAATCTTTAAGATTATTCCTTCGTTAGTAAGACTTGCATTTGAATCTGAATCTTAAAATCCAAGTCAAGGATTATTTTGAATGTATTACATGTGATATTGCTACCATCTTGAGAATAAGGATGCAGATTTATTTGTAGTGATAAATAAAGCATGGTTCTAAGACTTCGAAAGAAAGTTCAAGGCCTTGAAAATAGAAGATTTCGTTGAAGCAAATCAAAAGTTGCCATAATTAAGAGATCACAACACAACAACTAGTTGATCATCTTTGGCTATAAATATGAGAAGCTAAAGCAAGTCCAAGGCATTAGAGCAATTGAGAAATCACAGCTACAGTTGCATGTACAAGAGAAGAAAAAATTGAGATAATACTTTGAGCGAGAATTTGCATATTAATTTTATCATCACTTGTACCCATTTTCTAAGGATAACTTCTTGTAAGGAAATCCTGCAACAAGTAAGTTGGCGAGAACTTACTTGGATAGCTATATTTCTGAGTGGGTAATACTTAGTCAATGACTCAACATAAGGTACTTTGTTGAGTAGCCAATCGAGAGAGATGTTCTCACAATCGAGTAATTGATCTCGAAAGTGCTCAAGGGAGTCTTTGTCGAGTCATGTGACTCATATGTGTAACTTCTCAAGTGAATAAGAAATGCGGCAATTCAAATGCCAAGGAAAGAAGAGCTTTGAGCAGTGACCAACCTTGTTTGGAATGGCCAAAATCGTAAAAATATCATCGTGTTTTTGTTCGACTTTTATTTGCACATTTTATTTTCACAATTGCTTGAATTTTTGCTAGTCTATCAAGTGCCTTTAAGATTTTTAATGGTACGCACTTTTCTCATTGGAGGTGTGGGATAAAGTCTTATGTCTTATCAATTGACTTGATCTTTGGGACATCATTACAGATGGTCCTCTTATCCTCACATGGATCAAAGATGATGGTAGCACCATTGTAAAGCCATAGAAAATTTGAATCGAGATGAGAAAGAGAAGCTTAACAAAAATGCGATGGCTCTACATATTTTACAATGTTCTTTACATGATGATATTTTTAACCATGTTCGTTCTTGTGAGATAGCCAATGATTTATGGGGAAAAAAAAAACTTTTGCTTTTGTACGAAGACAAGAATGAAGAAAACCTCATTTCGTCAAAAAAGGACAATATGTTTGACAATTTCAATGACAAAAAATAGATCAATCATCCTTGCCTAAAGGCAAATGATGAAGTTGGTGATTCAAATTCAAGTGATGGTGATAATGATGAGAATATAAGTGAAGAAGGAGAGGAGGAGGAAGGAGAGTATGAAGTTCCAGATGAGGTATAAGATGATTTAAGCAAGTGCTCAAAATGCACGGCAATAAAATTATTGCACTATTTTCTCAAACAACTATAGGGACATAGTTCAAAAATAAAAAGGTTTAAAGAAAATAATTTTTGATTTGTCTCTAGAAAATGTGAATTGCAAAAATGAAGTGGTTTGTTGTCATGTGGTGTAAATGTAGTTCAAGAAAAACATATACTTCTTGCAAAAAAGAAAAATGACTTACAATCCAAATGTGCCTACCTCCAAAAAATTATCTTAAAATTTTCTAAATGAGAAGGAAGTTTAAATAAAATTCTCGACACACAAAATGTATCATTTAACAACGGAGGGATCAATTTCAATTTTTTCAATAAAAAGAAGTGTTATAAAAATTTCTTTGCAAAATCGGCCAATCACGAAAGTAGTAGGTCTCTTACTAGCAATTATTGTACAAAAGTACGCCATATTTATTGTCCTATTAAAAGAAATTATACACATAAATTGTACCGTGACTGAAGGATCCCTATCCAAAAAGATGTATCACACACGTAATTTTATAATTGCTCAAAATTATTTGAAAAGCTAATTTTACATAGTTTTTAAGTATCAATATCCTTCCTCTATTCAATCATACCATTTTTTTCAATCTAATACATAATAACATAACTTTTAAGTCAAACCTTGCAACAAGATATTTATCATTTTGCTAAAGAATTGCGTGTAAAGTATATTGTTATAGACCCAAGACTATAAACGCAGTGATGTTGTACAATTTAAACTAAGTAGACTTTATTTTTTCGTAATGGGTATCAAGAATAGTGGGGTTTAGGCTTTAGAAAAATGAGAAAATTTGCCATATATAATAGCTCGAATCTGTAGACTAGAAACTACCTAATAATTCGTGTTCATTTCACATCTTGTTGATGGAACCATTGCATAATTTATTGTTGACTTTAATAGTCATATATAACAAACAATATGATTGCTATTATATATGAAATGGTGAAATAAATTATGATATAATTATCCTATTTCATATATAATATATATGGTCGGCCTAATATTAATTTATTAATATTAAAATATATGTTTTGGAGCTACTTATGAGTATTATGGTGTAACGTATTTGTAATTACATGTATTAATTGAGTGATGCAATCTTGGAGATTATATGGAATTATGGATATTACTTGTGGTGAAATTATCATAAAAGAAAATTTAATGTACGATAACATGATGATCTTGATTTATATGTTGCCATAATTTCAAAGATTATATAAAGGTTTTTTGACATGATTTGGATATCATATATTATGAGATATAATTAGAGATATGATTATGGATATAATTTAGACTAATTGATTTGATTGGATATATGAATTTTATCTTATGGATTAATATTGCATAGTGAAATAATCAAGAAAAAATCTCATAAGAAATACCTTGTGATATTTGTTGATGTGGATTATTGGTATCAAGGATTTTCTTAGTTCATATGACATAATATTGGACTTATATTGTGATATGACGAAAGATATTACATGGTTTGCTTGAAGATATTATATAATAGAGCATGATATAGATTTTATGTGATCTAAGAGATTGATGTTGAAAAAATATTTGAGTATCCATGAAATATCCTTTAAATGATGGAGGAGAATATCATGATAATCACTAATTGATATGATGATAAATCCCTAAGATTATTCCTTCGTTAGTAAGACTTGCATTTGAATATGAATCTTAAAATCCAAATCAAGGATTGTTTTGAATGTACTACATGTGATATTGTTACCATCGTGAAAATAAGGATGCAGATTTATTTGTAGTGAGAAATAAAGCATGGTTCTAAGACTTCGATAAGAAAGTTCAAGGCCTTGAAAATAGAAGATTTCATTGAAGCAAATCAAAAGTTGCCATAATTAAGAGATCACAACACAACAACTAGTTGGTCATCTTTAGCTATAATTATGAGGAGCTGAAGCAAGTCCAAGGCATCAGAGCAATTAAGAAATCACAGCTACACTCGCATATACAAGAGAAGAAAAAATTGAGATACTACTTTGAGCTAGAATTTGCATACTAATTTTATCATCACTTGTACTCATTTTCTGAGGATAACATCTTGTAAGAAAATCCTGCAACAAGTAAGTTGGCAAGAACTTACTTGGGTAGCTACATATTGAGTGGGTAATACTAGTGAATGACTCAACATGAGGTACTTTGTTGAGTGGTCGATCAAGAGAGGTGTTCTCACAATCGACTAGTTGATCTCGAAAGTGCTCAAGGGAATCTTCATCGAGTCAGGTGACTCATATGTGTAGCTTTTCAAGTGAATAAGAAGTAAAGCAATTCAAATCCCATGGAAAGAAGAGCTTTAAGCAGTGACTAACCTTATTTGGAAGAGCCAAAATTGTAAAAATATCATCGGGTTCTTGTTTGACTTTTATTTGCACATTTTATTTTTATAATTGCTTGAATTTTTGCTAGTCTATCAAGTGCCTTTATGATTTTTAATGGGTACTGACTTTTCTCATTGGAAGTGTGGGATAAAGTCTTATATCTTATCAATAGACCGGATCTTTGGGACATCATTATAGATGGTCCTCTTATCCTCTCATGGATCAAAGATTATGGCAGCACCATTGTAAAGCCAAAGAAAATTTGAATCGAGATGAGAAAGAGAAGCTTAACAAAAATGCAATGGCTCTATATATTTTACAATGTTCTTTACATGATGATATTTTTAACCATGTTTGTTCTTGTGAGATAGCTAATGAATTATGGGGAAAAAAACTTTTGCTTTTGTACAAAGATAAGAATGAAGAAAATCTCATTTCGTCAAAAAAGGACAATATGTTTGACAATTTCAATGACAAAAAAAGGTCAATCATCTTTGCCTAAAGGCAAATGATAAAGTTGGTGATTCAAATTCAAGTGATGGTGATAATGATGGGAATATAAGTGGAGAAGAAGAAGAGAAGGAAGAAGAGTATGAAGTTCTAGATGAGGTATGCGATGGTTTAAGCAAGTGCTCAAAACGCAAGATAATAAAATTATTGCACCATTTTCTCAAACAACTACAGGGACATAGTTCAAAAATAAAAAGGTTTAAAGAAAATGATTTTTGATTTGTCTCTAGAAAATGTGAATTGCAAAAATGAAGTGGTTTGTTGTCATGTGGTTTAAATGTAGTTCAAGAAAAACATATACTTCATACAAAAGAGAAAAATGACTTACAATCCAATATGCCTACCTCCAAACAATTGTCTTAAAATTTTCTAAATAAGAAGGAAATTTAAATAAAATTCTCGGCACACGAAAAGTATCATTTAACAACGGAGGGATCAATTTCAATTTTTTCAATAAAAAGCAGTGTTATAAAAACTTCTTTGTAAAATCGACCAATCACGAAAGTAGTAGGTCTCTTACTAGCAATAACTGTGCAAAAATATGCCATATTTATTGCCCTATTAAAAGAAATTATACACATAAATTGTACCGTGATTGAAAGATCCCTATCCAAAAAGATGTATCATACACGTAATTTTATAATTGTGCAAAATTATTTGAAAAGCCATTTTTACATAGTTTTTAAGCATCAATATCCTTCCTCTATTCAATCATACCATTTTGTTCAATTTAATGCATGATAACATAACTTTTAAGTCGAAACTTGCAACAAAATATTTATCATTTTGCTAAAGAATTGCATGTACAGTATATTGTTATAGACCCAAGACTATAAACGCAGTGATGTTGCATAATTTAAACTAAGCAAACTTTATTTTTTCGCAAAGGGCATCAAGAATAGAGGGGTTTAGGCTTTGGAAAAATGAGAAAATTTACCATATATAATAACCCGAATCTATAGACTAGAAACTACCTAATAATTCACGTTCATTTCACATCTTGTTGGTGGAACTGTTGCATAATTTATTGTTGATGCAATAGTCACTTATAACAAACAATATGATTGCTATTGTATATGAAATGGTGATGTAAATTATGATATAATTATCCTATTTCATATATAATATATATGGTCAGCCTAATATTAATTTATTAATATTAAAATATATGTTTTGGAGCTACTTATGAGTATAATGGTGTAGCATATTTGTAATTACATGTATTAATTGAGTGATGCAATCTTGGAGATTATATGGAATTATGGATATTACTTGTGGTGAAATTATCATAAAAGAAAATTTAATGTATGATAACATGATGATCTTGATTTATATGTTGCCATAATTTCAAAGATTATATAAAGATTTTTTGACATGATTTAGATATCATATCTTATGAGATATCATTAGAGATATGATTATGGATATGATTTAGACAAGTTGATTTGATTGGATATGATATGAATTTTGTCTTATAGATTAATATTGCATAGTAAAATAATCAAGATAAAATCTCATAAGAAGTACCTTGTGATATTTGTTGATGTGGATTATTGTTATCAAGGATTTTCTTAATTGATATGACATAATATTGGACTTATATTTTGATATGACCAAAGATGTTATATGGATTACTTGAAGATATTATATGATAGAGCATGATAAATTTTACGTGATTTAAGAGATTGATGCTGAAAAAATATTTGAGTATCCATGAAATATCCTTTAATTGATGGAGGAGCGTATTATGATAATCACTAAATGATATTATGATAAAATCTCTAAGATTATTCCTTCGTTAGTGAGGCTTGCATTTGAATCTGAATCTTAAAATCCAAATCAAGGATTATTTTAAATGTATTACATGTGATATGGTTACCATCTTGAGAATAAGGATGTAGATTTGTTTGTTGTGATAAATAAAGCGTGGTCCTAAGACTTCGAAAGAAAGTTCAAGGCCTTGAAAATGGAAGATTTCATTGAATCAAATCAAAAGTTGCCATAATTAAGAGATCACAACACAACAACTAGTTGGTCATCTTTGGCTATAGATATGAGGAGCTAAAGCAAGTCCAAGGCATCAGAGCAATTGAGAAATCACAGCTACACTTGCATATATTTGGTGAATGACTCAACATAAGGTACTTTGTTGAGCGGTCAATCGAGAGAGATGTTCTCAGAATCGAATGCTTGATCTTGAAAGTGCTCAAAGGAGTCTTTGTCGAGTCAGGTGACTCATATGTGTGACTTCTCAAGTGAATAAGAAGTAAAGAAATTCAAATCCCAAGGAAAGAAGAGCTTTAAGCAGTGACTAACCTTGTTTGGAAGGGCCAAAATCGTAAAAATATCATCCTGTTTCTGTTCGACTTTTATTTGCACATTTTATTTTTATAATTGCTTGAATTTTTGCTAGTCTATCAAGTGCCCTTAAGGTTTTTAATGGCACTGACTTTTCTCATTGGAGGTGTGGGATAAAGTCTTATGTCTTACCAATTAACTTGATCTTTGGGACATCATTACAGATGGTCCTCTTATCCTCACATGGATCAAAGATGATGGTAGCACCATTGTAAAGCCAAAGAAAATTTGAATCGAGATGAGAAACAGAAGCTTAACAAAAATGCGTTGGCTCTATATATTTTACAATGTTCTTTACATGATGATATTTTTAACCATGTTCGCTCTTGTGAGATAGCCAATGAATTATGAGAAAAAAAAACTTTTGCTTTTGTACAAAGATAAGAATAAAGAAAATCTCATTTCATCAAAAAAGGACAATATGTACGACAATTTCAATGACAAAAAAAAGATCAGTCATCTTTGCCGAAAGGCAAATGATGAAGTTGGTGATTCAAATTCAAGTGACGGTGATAATGATGGGAATATAACTGAAGAAGACGAAGAGGAGGAAGAAGAGTATGAAGCTCTAGGTGAGGTATATGATGGTTTAAACAAATGCTCAATACGCAGGGTAATAAGATTATTACGCTCTTTTCTCAAACAACTATAGGGACATAGTTCAAAAATAAAAAGGTTTAAAGAAAATGATTTTTGATTTGTCTCTAGAAAATGTGAATTGCAAAATGAAGTGGTTTGCCGCCATGTGGTTTAAATGTAGTTCAGGAAAAACATATACTTCTTACCCAAAAAAAAAAGGACTTACAATCCAAATGTGCCTGCCTCCAAAAAATTATCTTAAAATTTTCTAAATGAGAAGGAAATTTAAATAAAATTCTCGGCTCACAAAAAGTAACATTTAACAACGGAGGGATCAATTTCAATTTTTTCAGTAAAAAGAAGTGTTATAAAAACTTCGTTGTAAAATCGACCAATCACGAAAGTAGTAGGTCTCATACTAGCAATAATTGTGCAAAAATACGCCATATTTATTGCCCTATTAAAAGAAATTATACACATAAATTGTACCGTGATTGAAATATCCCTGTCCAAAAAGATGTATCATACACGTAATTTTATAATTGTGCAAAATTATTTGAAAAGCCATTTTTACATAGTTTTTAAGTATCAATATCCTACCTCTATTCAATCATACAATTTTGTTCAATTTAATGCATGATAACATAACTTTAAGTCGAAACTTGCGACAAGATATTTATCATTTTGCTAAAGAATTGCGTGTAAAGTATATTGTTATAGACCCAAGACTATAAACGCGGTGATGTTGCACAATTTAAACTAAGTAAATTTATTTTTTCGTGCAGGGTATCAAGAATAGAGGGGTTTAGGCTTTGGAAAAGTGAGAAAATTTACCATATATAACAGCCCGAATCCATAGACTAGAAACTACCTAATAATTTGCGTTCATTTCACATCTTGTTGGTGGAACCATTGCATAATTTATTATTGACTTTAATAGTCACATATAACAAACAATATGATTGCTATTATATATGAAATGGTGAGGTAAATTATGATATAATTATCCTATTACATACATAATATATATGGTCGGCCTAATATTAATTTATTAATATTAAAATATATGTTTTGGAGCTGCCTATGAGGCTTATGGTGTAACGTATTTGTAATTACATGTATTAATTGAGTGATGCAATCTTGGAGACTAGATGGAATTATGGATATTACTTGTGGTGAAATTATCATAAAAGAAAATTTAATATATGATAACATGATGATCGCGATTTATATGTTGCCATAATTTCAAAGATTATATAAAGGTTTTTTGACATGATTTAGATATCATATCTGACGAGATATAATTAGAGATATGATTATGGATATGATTTAGACTAATTGATTTGATAGGATATGATATGAATTTTATCTTATGAATTAATATTGCATAGTAAAATAATCAAGATAAAATCTCATAAGAAATACCTTGCGATATTTGTTGATGTGGATTATTGTTATCAAGGATTTTCTTAATTGATATGACATAATATTAGACTTATATTTTGATATGACCAAAGATATTAAATGGTTTACTTGAAAATATTATATGATAGAGCATGATATTGATTTTATGTGATCTAAGAGATTGATGCTGAAAAACATATTTCAGTATCCATGAAATATCCTCTAATTGATAGAGGAGCGTATTATGATAATCACTAATTGATATGATGACAAAATCTCTAAGATTATTCCTTCGTTCGTAAGACTTGCATTTGAATCTGAATCTTAAAATCCAAATCAAGGATTATTTTGAATGTATTACATGTGATATTGTTACCATCTTGAGAATAAGGATGCAGATTTATTTGTAGTGATAAATAAAGCATGGTTCTAAGACTTCGAAAGAAAGTTCAATGCCTTGAAAATAGAAGATTTCATTGAAGCAAATCAAAAGTTGCCATAATTAAGAGATCACAACACAACAACTAGTTGGTCATCTGTGGCTATAAATATGAGTAGCTGAATCAAGTCCAAGACATCTGAGCAATTGAGAAATCACAGCTACACTTGCCTCAAGCGAAGAAAAAATTGAGATAATACTTTGAGCTAGAATTTGCATTTTAATTTTGTCATCACTTGTACTCATTTTCTGAGAATAACTTCTTGAAAGGAAGTCCTACAATAAGTAAGTTGGCGAGAACTTACTTGGGTGGCTATATATTGAGTGGGTAATACTTAGTGAATGACTCAACATAAGGTACTTTGTTGAGTAGTCGATCGAGAGAGATGTTCTCACAATCGAATACTTGACCTCGAAAGTGCTTAAGGGAGTCTTTGTCGAGTCAGGTGACTCATATGCGTAACTTCTCAAGTGAATAAGAAGTAAAGCAATTCAAATCCCAACGAAAGCAGAGTTTTAAGCAATGACTAACCTTGCTTGGAAGGACCAAAATCGTGAAAATATCATCGTGTTTTTGTTCGACTTTTATTTGCACATTTTATTTTTATAATTGCTTGAATTTTTGCTAGTCTAGCAAGTGGCTTTAAGATTTTTAATGGTACTCACTTTTCTTATTGGAGGTGTGGGATAAAGTCTTATGTCTTATCAATTGGCTTGATCTTTGGGACATCATTACTGATGGTCCTCTTATCCTCATATGGATCAAAGACGATGGTAGCACCATTGTAAAGCCAAAGAAAACATGAATCGAGATGAGAAAGAGAAGCTTAACAAAAATGCCGATGGCTCTATGTATTTTACAATGTTCTTTACAAGATGATATTTTTAACCTTGTTCGTTCTTGTGAGATAGCCAATGAATTATGGGTAAAAAAACTTTTGCTTTTGTACAAAGATAAGAATGAAGAAAATCTCATTTCATCCAAAAAGGACAATATGTTCGACAATTTCAATGACAAAAAAAGATCAGTCATCTTTGCCTAAAGGCAAATGATGAAGTTGGTGATTCAAATTCAAGTGATGGTGATAATGATGGGAATATAAGTGAAGAAGCAGAAGAGGTGCAAGAAGAGTATGCAGTTCTAGATGAGGTATACGATGGGTTAAGCAAGTGCACAAAATGCAAGGTAATAAAATTATTGCGACAATTTTCTCAAACAACTGCGGGGACATCGTTCAAAAATAAAAAGGTTTAAAGAAATTGATATTTGATTTCTCTCTAGAAAATGTGAATTGCAAAAATGAAGTGGTTTGTTGTCATGTGATTTAAATGTAGTTCAAGAAAAACCTATACTTCCTACAAAAGAGAAAAATGACTTACAATCGAAACGTGCCTACCTCCAAAAAATTATCTTAAAATTTTCTCAATGAGAAGGAAATTTAAATAAAATTCTCGGCTCACAAAAAGTATCATTTAACAGCGGAGGGATCAATTTTGTTTTTTTTAATAAAAAGAAGTGTTATAAAAACTTCTTTCTAAAATCGACCAATCACGAAAGTAGTAGGTCTCTTACTAGCAATTATTGTGCAAAAATACGCCATATTTATTGCCCTATTAAAAAAAATTATGCACAGAAATTGTATCGTGATTGAAGGATCCCTATCCAAAAAGATGTATCAGACACGTAATTTTATAATTGTGCGAAATTATTTTAAAAGCTGTTTTTACATAGTTTTTAAGCATCAATATCCTTCCTCTATTCAATCATACCATTTTTTTCAGTTTAATGCATGATAACATAACTTTTAAGTCGAAACTTGCAACAAGATATTTATATTGTTATAGACCCAAGACTACAAACGTAGTGATGTTGCACAATTTAAACTAAGTAAACTTTATTTTTTCGTAAAGGGTATCAAGAACATAGGGGTTTAGGCTTTGGAAAAATGAGAAACTTTACCATATATAATAGCCTGAATCTATAGACTAGAAATTACCTAATAATTCGCGTTCACTTCACATCTTGTTGGTGGAACCATTGCATAGTGTATTGTTGACTTTAATAGCCACATATAACAAACAATATGATTGCTATTATATATGAAATGGTGAAGTAAATTATGATATAATTATCCTATTTCATATATAATATATATGGTTGGCCTAATATTAATTTATTGATATTAAAATATATGTTTTGGCACTACCTATGAGGCTTATGGTGTAACGTATTTGTAATTACATGTATTAATTGAGTGATGCAATCTTGGAGATTATACGGAATTATGGATATTACTTGTGGTGAAATTATCATAAAAGAAAATTTAATATATGATAACATGATGATCTCGATTTATATGTTGCCATAATTTTAAAGATTATATGAAGATTTTTTGACATAATTTGGATATCGTATCTTATGAGATATAATTAGAGATATGATTGTGGATATGATTTAGACAAATTGATTTAATTGCACATGATATGAATTTTATCTAATGGATTAATATTGCATAGTGAAATAATCAAGATAAAATCTCATAAGAAATACCTTGTGATATTTGTTGATGTGGATTATTATTATCAAGGATTTTCTTAATTGATATGACATAATATTGGACTTATATTTTGATATGACCAAAGATATTAAATGGTTTACTTGAAAATATTATATGATAGAGCATGATATAGATTTTATGTGATCTAGGAGATTGATGCAGAAAAACATATTTCAGTATCCATGAAATATCCTCTAATTGATGGAGGAGCGTATTATGATAATCACTAATTGATATGATGATAAAATCTCTAAGATTATTCCTTCGTTCGTAAGGCTTGCATTTGAATCTGAATCTTAAAATCCAAATCAAGGATTATTTTGAATGTATTACATGTGATATTGTTACCATCTTGAGAATAAGGATGCAGATTTATTTGTAGTGATAAATAAAGCATGGTTCTAAGACTTCGAAACAAAGTTCAATGCCTTGAAAATAGAAGATTTCACTGAAGCAAATCAAAAGTTGCCATAATTAAAAGATCAGAACACAACAACTAGTTGGTCATCTTTGGCTATAAATATGAGGAGCTGAATCAAGTCCAAGACATCTGAGCAATTGAGAAATCACAGCTACACTTGCATCAAGCGAAGAAAAAATTGAGATAATACTTTGAGCTAGAATTTGCATTTTAATTTTGTCATCACTTGTACTCATTTTCTGAGGATAACTTCTTGAAAGGAAGTCCTACAATAAGTAAGTTGGCGAGAACTTACTTAGGTGGCTATATATTGAGTGGGTAATACTTAGTGAATGACTCAACATAAGGTACTTTGTTGAGTGGTCGATCGAGAGAGATGCTCTCACAATCGAATACTTGACCTCGAAAGCGCTCAAGGGAGTCTTTGTCGAGTCAGGTGACTCATATGCGTAACTTCTCAAGTGAATAAGAAGTAAAGTAATTCAAATCCCAAGGAAAGAAGAGTTTTAAGCAGTGACTAACCTTGCTTGGAAGGACCAACATCGTGAAAATATCATCGTGTTTTTGTTCGACTTTTATTTGCACATTTTATTTTTACAATTGCTTGAATTTTTGCTAGTCTAGCAAGTGGCTTTAAGATTTTTAATGGTACTGACTTTTCTTATTGGAGGTGTGGGATAAAGTCTTATGTCTTATTAATTGGCTTGATCTTTGGGACATCATTACTGATGGTCCTCTTATCCTCATATGGATCAAAGATGATGGTAGCACCATTGTAAAGCCAAAGAAAACTTGAATCGAGATGAGAAAGAGAAGCTTAACAAAAATGCCAATGGCTCTATGTATTTTATAATGTTCTTTACAAGATGATATTTTTATCCTTGTTCGTTCTTGTGAGATAGCCAATGAATTATGGAAAACTTTTGCTTTTGTACAAAGATAAGAATGAAGAAGATCTCATTTCGTCCAAAAAGGACAATATGTTCGACAATTTCAATGACAAAAAAAGATCAGTCATCTTTGCCTAAAGGCAAATGATGAAGTTGGTGATTCAAATTCAAGTGATGGTGATAATGATGGGAATATAAGCGAAGAAGAAGAAGAGGTGGAAGAACAGTATGCAGTTCTAGGTGACGTATACGATGGGTTAAGCAAGTGCTCAAAATGCAAGGTAATAAAATTATTGCGACAATTTTCTCAAACAACTGCGGGGACATAGTTCAAAAATAAAAAGGTTTAAAGAAATTGATTTTTGATTTCTCTCTAGAAAATGTGAAATGCAAAAATGAAGTGGTTTGTTGTCATGTGATTTAAATGTAGTTCAAGAAAAACCTATACTTCTTACAAAAGAGAAAAATGACTTACAATCGAAACGTGCCTACCTCCAAAAAATTATCTTAAAATTTTCTAAATGAGAAGGAAATTTAAATAAAATTCTGGGCTCACAAAAAGTATCATTTAACAGCGGAGGGATCAATTTCGATTTTTTCAATAAAAAGAAGTGTTATAAAAACTTCTTTCTAAAATCGACCAATCACGAAAGTAGTAGGTCTCTTACTAGCAATTATTGTGCAAAAATACGCCATATTTATTGCCCTATTAAAAAAAATTATACACATAAATTGTATCGTGATTGGAGGATCCCTATCCAAAAAGATGTATCAGACACGAAATTTTATAATTGTGCGAAATTATTTTAAAAGCTGTTTTTACATAGTTTTTAAGCATCAATATCCTTCCTCTATTCAATCATACCATTTTTTTCAGTTTAATGCATGATAACATAACTTTTAAGTCGAAACTTGCAACAAGATATTTATATTGTTATAGACCTAAGACTATAAACGTAGTGATGTTGCACAATTTAAACTAAGTAAGCTTTATTTTTTCGTAAAGTGTATCAAGAATATAGGGGTTTAGGCTTTGCAAAAATGAGAAACTTTACCATATATGATAGCCCGAATCTATAGACTAGAAACTACCTAATAATTCGCGTTCACTGCACATCTTGTTGGTGGAACCATTGCATAGTTTATTGTTGACTTTAATAGTCACATATAACAAACAATATGATTGCTATTATACATGAAATGGTGAAGTAAATTATGATAAAATTATCCTATTTCATATATAACATATATGGTCGGCCTAATATTAATTTATTGATATTGAAATATATGTTTTGGAGCTACCTATAAGGCTTATGGTGTAACGTATTTGTAATTACATGTATTAATTGAGTGATGCAATCTTGGAGATTATATGGAATTATGGATATTACTTGTGGTGAAATTATCATAAAAGAAAATTTAATATATGATAACATGATGATCTCGATTTATATGTTGCCATAATTTTAAAGATTATATAAACGTTTTTTGACATGATTTGGATATCGTATCTTATGAGATATAATTAGAGATACGATTGTGGATATGATTTAGACAAATTGATTTGATTGCACATGATATGAATTTTATCTTATGGATTAATATTGCATAGTGAAATAATCAAGATAAAATCTCATAAGAAATACCTTGTGATATTTGTTGATGTGGATTATTGTTATCAAGGATTTTCTTAATTGATATGACATAATATTGGACTTATATTTTGATATGACCAAAGATATTAAATGGTTTACTTGAAAATATTATATGATAGAGCATGATATAGATTTTATGTGATCTAAGAGATTGATGCTGAAAAACATATTTCAGTATCCATGAAATATCCTCTAATTGATGGAGGAGTGTATTATGATAATCACTAATTGATATGATGATAAAATCTCTAAGATTATTCCTTCGTTCGTGAGACTTGCATTTGAATGTGAATCTTAAAATTCAAATCAAGGATTATTTTGAATGTATTACATGTGATATTGTTACCATCTTGAGAATAAGGATGCAGATTTATTTGTAGTGATAAATAAAGCATGGTTCTAAGACTTCGAAAGAAAGTTCAATGCCTTGAAAATAGAAGATTTCCCTAAAGCAAATCAAAAGTTGCCATAATTAAGAGATCACAACACAACAACTAGTTGGTCATCTTTGGCTATAAATATGAGGAGCTGAATCAAGTCCAAGACATCTGAGCAATTGAGAAATCACAGCTACACTTGCATCAAGCGAAGAAAAAATTGAGATAATACTTTGAGCTAGAATTTGCATTTTAATTTTGTCATCACTTGTACTCATTTTCTGAGGATAACTTCTTGAAAGGAAATCCTACAATAAGTAAGTTGGCGAGAACTTACTTAGGTGGCTATATATTGAGTGGGTAATACTTAGTGAATGACTCAACATAAGGTACTTTGTTGAGTGGTCGATCGAGAGAGATGCTCTCACAATCGAGTACTTAACCTCGAAAGTGCTCAAGGGAGTCTTTGTCGAGTCAGGTGACTCATATGCGTAACTTCTCAAGTGAATAAGAAGTAAAGTAATTCAAATCCCAAGGAAAGAAGAGTTTTAAGCAGTGACTAACCTTGCTTGGAAGGACCAAAATCGTGAAAATATCATCGTGTTTTTGTTCGACTTTTATTTGCACATTTTATTTTTATAATTGCTTGAATTTTTGCTAGTCTAACAAGTGGCTTTAAGATTTTTAATGGTACTGACTTTTCTTATTGGAGGTGTGGGATAAACTCTTATGTCTTATCAATTGGCTTAATCTTTGGGACATCATTACTGATGGTCCTCTTATCCTCATATGGATCAAAGATGATGGTAGCACCATTGTAAAGCCAAAGAAAACTTGAATCGAGACGAGAAAGAGAAGCTTAACAAAAATGCTGATGGCTCTATGTATTTTACAATGTTCTTTACAAGATGATATTTTTAACCTTATTCGTTCTTGTGAGGTAGCCAATGAATTATGGGTAAAAAAACTTTTGCTTTTGTACAAAGATAAGAATGAAGAAAATCTCATTTCGTCCAAAAAGGACAATATGTTTGACAATCAATGACAAAAAAAGATCAGTCATCTTTGCCTAAAGGCAAATGATGAAGTTGGTGAGTCAAATTCAAGTGATGGTGATAATGATGGGAATATAAGTGAAGAAGAAGAAGAGGTGGAAGAAGAGTATGCAGTTCTAGATGAGGTACACGATGGGTTAAGCAAGTGCTCAAAATGCAAGGTAATAAATTTATTGCGACAATTTTCTGAAACAACTGCGGGGACATAGTTCAAAAATAAAAAGGTTTAAAGAAATTGATTTTTGATTTCTCTCTAGAAAATGTGAATTGCAAAATGAAGTGGTTTGTTGTCATGTGATTTAAATGTAGTTCAAGAAAAACCTATACTTCTTACAAAAGAGAAAAATGACTTACAATCGAAACGTGCCTACCTCCAAAAAATTATCTTAAAATTTTCTAAATGAGAAGGAAATTTAAATAAAATTCTCGGCTCATAAAAAGTATCATTTAACAGCGAAGGGATCAATTTCGATTTTTTCAATAAAAAGAAGTGTTATAAAAACTTCTTTCTAAAATCGACCAATCACGAAAGTAGTAGGTCTCTTACTAGAAATTATTGTGCAAAAATACGCGATATTTGTTGCCCTATTAAAAAAAATTATACACATAAATTGTATCGTGATTAAAGCATCCCTATCCAAAAAGATGTATCAGACACGTAATTTTATAATTGTGCGAAATTATTTTAAAAGCTGTTTTTACATAGTTTTTAAGCATCAATATCCTTCCTCTATTCAATCATACATTTTTTTCAGTTTAATGCATGATAACATAACTTTTAAGTCGAAACTTGCAACAAGATATTTATATTGTTACAGACCTAAGACTATAAACGCAGTGATGTTGCACAATTTAAACTAAGTAAACTTTATTTTTTCGTAAAGGGTATCAAGAATATAGGGGTTTAGGCTTTGGAAAAATGAGAAACTGTACCATATATAATAGCCCGAATCTATAGACTAGAAACTACCTAATAATTTGCGTTCACTTCACATCTTGTTGGTGGAACCATTGCATAGTTTATTGTTGACTTTAATAGTCACATATAACAAACAACATGATTGCTATTATATATGAAATGGTGAAGTAAATTATGATATAATTATCCTATTTCATATATAATATATATGGCCAGCCTAATATTAATTTATTGATATTAAAATATATGTTTTGGAGCTACCTATGAGGCTTATGGTGTAACGTATTTGTAATTACATGTATTAATTGAGTGATGCAATCTTGGAGATTATATGGAATTATGGATGTTACTTGTGGTGAAATTATCATAAAAGAAAATTTAATAAATGATAACATGATGATCTCGATTTATATGTTGCCATAATTTTAAAGATTATATAAACGTTTTTTGACATGATTTGCATATCGTATCTTATGAGATATAATTAGAGATATGATTGTGGATATGATTTAGACAAATTGATTTGATTGCACATGATATGAATTTTATCTTATGGATTAATATTGCATAGTGAAATAATCAAGATAAAATCTCATAAGAAATACCTTGTGATATTTGTTGATGTGGATTATTGTTATCAAGGATTTTCTTAATTGATATGACATAATATTGGACTTATATTTTGATATGACCAAAGATATTAAATGGTTTACTTGAAAATATTATATGATAGAGCATGATATTGATTTTATGTGATCTAAGAGATTGATGCTGAAAAACATATTTCAGTATCCATGAAATATCCTCTAATTGATAGAGGAGCGTATTATGATAATCACTAATTGATATGATGACAAAATCTCTAAGATTATTCCTTCGTTCGTAAGACTTGCATTTGAATCTGAATCTTAAAATCCAAATCAAGGATTATTTTGAATGTATTACATGTGATATTGTTACCATCTTGAGAATAAGGATGCAGATTTATTTGTAGTGATAAATAAAGCATGGTTGTAAGACTTCGAAAGAAGGTTCAATGCCTTGAAAATAGAAGATTTCACTAAAGCAAATCAAAAGTTGCCATAATTAAGAGATCACAACACAACAACTAGTTGGTCATCTTTGGCTATAATATGAGGAGCTGAATCAAGTCCAAGACATCTGAGCAATTGATAAATCACAGCTACACTTGCATCAAGCGAAGAAAAAATTGAGATAATACTTTGAGCTAGAATCTGCATTTTAATTTTGTCATCACTTGTACTCACTTTCTGAGGATAACTTCTTGAAAGGAAGTCCTACAATAAGTAAGTTGGCGAGAACTTACTTGGGTGGCTATATATTGAGTGGGTAATACTCAGTGAATGACTCAACATAAGGTACTTTGTTGAGTGGTCGATCGAGAGAGATGTTCTCACAATCGAGTACTTGACCTCGAAAGTGCTCAAGGGAGTCTTTGTCGAGTCAGGTGACACATTTGTGTAACTTCTCAAGTGAATAAGAAGTAAAGCAATTCAAATCCCAAGGAAAGCAGAGTTCTAAGCAATGACTAACCTTGCTTGGAAGGACCAAAATCGTGAAAATATCATCGTGTTTTTGTTCGACTTTGATTTGCACATTTTATTTTTATAATTGCTTGAATTTTTACTAGTCTAGCAAGTGGCGTTAAGATTTTTAATGGTACTGACTTTTCTTATTGGAGGTGTGGGATAAAGTCTTATGTTTTATCAATTGGCTTGATCTTTGGGACATCATTACTGATGGTCCTCTTATCCTCATATGGATCAAAGATGATGGTAGCACCATTGTAAAGCCAAAGAAAACTTGAATCAAGACGAGAAAGAGAAGCTTAACAAAAATGCCGATGGCTCTATGTATTTTACAATGTTCTTTACAAGACGATATTTTTAACCTTGTTCGTTCTTGTGAGGTAGCCAATGAATTATGGGTAAAAAAAACTTTTGCTTTTGTACAATGATAAGAATGAAGAAAATCTCATTTCGTCCAAAAAGGACAATATGTTCGACAATTTCAATGACAAAAAAAGATCAGTCATCTTTGCTTAAAGGCAAATGATGAAGTTGGTGATTCAAATTCAAGTGATGGTGATAATGATGGGAATATAAGTGAAGAAGAAGAAGAAGTGGAAGAAGAGTATGCAGTTCTAGATGAGGTATACGATGGGTTAAGCAAGTGCTCAAAATGCAATGCAATAAAATTATTGCGACAATTTTCTCAAACAACTGCGGGGACATAGTTCAAAAATAAAAAGGTTTAAAGAAATTGATTTTTGATTTCTCTCTAGAAAATGTGAATTGCAAAAATGAAGTGGTTTGTTGTCATGTGATTTAAATGTAGTTCAAGAAAAACATATACTTCTTACAAAAGAGAAAAATGACTTACAATCGAAACGTGCCTACCTCCAAAAAATTATCTTAAAATTTTCTAAATGAGAAGGAAATTTAAATAAAATTCTCGGCTCACAAAAAGTATCATTTAACAGCGGAGGGATCAATTTCGATTTTTTCAATAAAAAGAAGTGTTATAAAAACCTCTTTCTAAAATCGACCAATCACGAAAGTAGTAGGTCTCTTACTAGCAATTATTGTGCAAAAATATGCCATATTTGTTGCCCTATTAAAAAAAATTATACACATAAATTGTATCGTGATTGAAGGATCCCTATCCAAAAAGATGTATCAGACACGAAATTTTATAATTGTGCGAAATTATTTTAAAAGTTGTTTTTACATAGTTTTTAAGCATCAATATCCTTCCTCTATTCAATCATACCATTTTTTTCAGTTTAATGCATGATAACATAACTTTTGAGTCGAAACTTGCAACAAGATATTTATATCGTTATAGACCCAAGACTATAAACGTAGTGATGTTGCACAATTTAAACTAAGTAAACTTTATTTTTTTCGTAAAGGGTATCAAGAATATAGGGGTTTAGGCTTTGGAAAAATGAGAAACTTTACCATATATAATAGCCCCAATCTATAGACTAGAAACTACCTAATAATTCGCGTTCACTTCACATCTTGTTGGTGGAACCATTGCATAGTTTATTGTTGACTTTAATAGTCACATATAACAAACAATATGATTGCTATTATATATGAAATGCTGAAGTAAATTATGATATAATTATCCTAGTTCATATATAATATATATGGTCGGCCTAATATTAATTTATCGAAATTAAAATATATGTTTTGGAGCTACCTATGAGGCTTATGGTGTAACGTATTTGTAATTACATGTATTAATTGAGTGATGCAATCTTGGAGATTATATGGAATTATGGATATTACTTGTGGTGAAATTATCATAAAAGAAAATTTAATAAATGATAACATGATGATCTTGATTTATATGTTGCCATAATTTTAAAGATTATATAAAGGTTTTTTGACATGATTTGGATATCGTATCTTATGAGATATAATTAAAGATATGATTGTGGATATGATTTAGACAAATTGATTTGATTGCACATGATATGAATTTTATCTTATGGATTAATATTGCATAGTGAAATAATCAAGATAAAATCTCATAAGAAATACCTTGTGATATTTGCTGATGTGGATTATTGTTATCAAGGATTTTCTTAATTGATATGACATAATATTGGACTTATATTTTGATATGACCAAAGATACTAAATGGTTCACTTGAAAATATTATATGATAGAGCATGATATAGATTTTATGTGATCTAAGAGATTGATGCTGAAAAACATATTTTAGGATCCATGAAATATCCTCTAATTAATGGAGGAGCGTATTATGATAATCACTAATTGATATGATGATAAAATCTCTAAGATTATTCCTTCGTTCGTAAGACTTGCATTTGAATCTGAATCTTAAAATCCAAATCAAGGATTATTTTGAATGTATTACATGTGATATTGTTACCATCTTGAGAATAAGGATGCAGATTTATTTGTAGTGATAAATAAAGCATGGTTCTAAGACTTCGAAAGAAAGTTCAATGCCTTGAAAATAGAAGATTTCACTGAAGCAAATCAAAAGTTGCCATAATTAAGAGATCACAACACAACAACTAGTTGGCCATCTTTGGCTATAAATATGAGGAGCTGAATCAAGTCCAAGACATCTGAGCAATTGAGGAATCACAGCTACACTTGCATCAAGCGAAGAAAAAATTGAGATAATACTATGAGCTAGAATTTGCATTTTAATTTTGTCATCACTTGTACTCATTTTCTGAGGATAACTTCTTGAAAGGAAGTCCTATAATAAGTAAGTTGGCGAGAACTTACTTGGGTGGCTATATATTGTGTGGGTAATACTTAGTGAATGACCCAACATAAGGTACTTTGTTGAGTGGTCGATCGAGAGAGATGTTCTCACAATCGAATACTTGACCTCGAAAGTGCTCAAGGGAGTCTTTGTCGAGTCCGGTGTCTCGTATGTGCAACTTCTCAAGTGAATAAGAAGTAAAGCAATTCAAATCCCAAGGAAAGCAGAGTTTTAAGCAGTGACTAACCTTGCTTGGACGGACCAAAATCGTGAAAATATCATCGTGTTTTTGTTCGACTTTTATTTGCACATTTTATTTTTATAATTGCTTGAATTTTTGCTAGTCTAGCAAGTGGCTTTAAGATTTTTAATGGTACTGACTTTTCTTATTGGAGGTGTGGGATAAAGTCTTATGTCTTATCAATTGGCTTGATCTTTAGGACATCATTACTGATGGTCCTCTTATCCTCATATGGATCAAAGATGATGGTAGCACCATTGTAAAGCCAAAGAAAACGTGAATCGAGACGAGAAAGAGAAGCTTAACAAAAATGCCGATGGCTCTATGTATTTTACAATGTTATTTACAAGATGATATTTTTAACCTTCGTTCTTGTGAGATCGCCAATGAATTATGGGTAAAAAAACTTTTGCTTTTGTACAAAGATAAGACTGAAGAAAATCTCATTTCGTCCAAAAAGGACAATATGTTCGACAATTTCAATGACAAAAAAAGATCAGTCATCTTTGCCTAAAGGCAAATGATGAAGTTGGTGATTCAAATTCAAGTGATGGTGATAATGATGGGAATATAAGTGAAGAAGAAGAAGAGGTGGAAGAAGAGTATGCAGTTCTAGATGAGGTATACGATGGGTTAAGGCAGTGCTCAAAATGCAAGGTAATAAAATTATTGCGACAATTTTCTCAAACAACTGCGGGGACATAGTTCAAAAATAAAAAAGTTTAAAGAAATTGATTTTTGATTTCTCTCTAGAAAATGTGAATTGCAAAAATGAAGTGGTTTGTTGTTATGTGATTTAAATGTAGTTCAAGAAAATCATGTACTTCTTACAAAAGAGAAAAATGACTTTCAATCGAAACATGCCTACCTCCAAAAAATTATCTTAAAATTTTCTAAATGAGAAGGAAATTTAAATAAAATTCTCGGCTCACAAATAGTATCATTTAACAGCGGAGGGATCAATTTCGATTTTTTCAATAAAAAGAAGTGTTATAAAAACTTCTTTCTAAAATCGACCAATCACGAAAGTAGTAGGTCTCTTATTAGCAATTATTGTGCAAAAATACGCCATATTTATTGCCCTATTAAAAAAAATTATACACATAAATTGTATCGTGATTGAAGGATCCCTATCCAAAAAGATGTATCAGACACGTAATTTTATAATCGTGCAAAATTATTTTAAAAGCTGTTTTTACATAGTTTTTAAGCATCAATATCCTTCCTCTATTCAATTATACCATTTTTTTCAGTTTAATGCATGATAACATAACTTTTGAGTCGAAACTTGCAACAAGATATTTATATCGTTGTAGACCCAAGACTATAAACGTAGTGATGTTGCTCAATTTAAACTAAGTAAACTTTATTTTTTCGTAAAGGGTATCAAGAATATAGGGGTTTAGGCTTTGGAAAAATGAGAAACTTTACCATATGTAATAGCCCGAATCTATAGACTAGAAACTACCTAATAATTCGCGTTCACTTCACATCTTGTTGGTGGAACCATTGCATAGTTTATTGTTGACTTTAATAGTCACATATAACAAACAATATGATTGCTATTATATATGAAATGGTGAAGTAAATTATGATATAATTATCCTATTTCATATATAATATATATGGTCGGCCTAATATTAATTTATTGAAATTAAAATATATGTTTTGGAGCTACCTATGAGGCTTATGGTGTAACGTATTTGTAATTACATGTATTAATTGAGTGATGCAATCTTGGAGATTATATGGAATTATGGATATTACTTGTGGTGAAATTATCATAAAAGAAAATTTAATATATGATAACATGATGATCTAGATTTATATGTTGCCATAATTTTAAAGATTATATAAACGTTTTTTGACATGATTTGGATATCGTATCTTATGAGATATAATTAGATATATGATTGTGGATATGATTTAGACAAATTGATTTGATTGCACATGATATGAATTTTATCTTATGGATTAATATTGCATAGTAAAATAATCAAGATAAAATCTCATAAGAAATACCTTGTGATATTTTTTGATGTGGATTATTGTTATCAAGGATTTTCTTAATTGATATGACATAATATTGGACTTATATTTTGATATGACCAAAGATATTAAATGGTTTACTTGAAAATATTATATGATAGAGCGTGATATAGATTTTATGTGATCTAAGAGATTGATGCTGAAAAACATATTTCAGTATCCATGAAATATCCTCTAATTGATGGAGGAGCATATTTTGATAATCACTAATTGATATGATGATAAAATCTCTAAGATTATTCCTTCGTCCGTAAGACTTGCATTTGAATCTGAATCTTAAAATCCAAATCTAGGATTATTTTGAATGTATTACATGTGATATTGTTACCATCTTGAGAATAAGGATGCAGATTTATTTGTAGTGATAAATAAAGCATGGTTCTAGGACTTCGAAAGAAAGTTCAATGCCTTGAAAATAGAAGATTTCACTGAAGCAAATCAAAAGTTGCCATAATTAAGAGATCACAACACAACAACTAGTTGGTCATCTTTGGTTATAAATATGAGGAGCTGAATCAAGTCCAAGACATCTGAGCAATTGAGAAATCACAGCTACACTTGCATATATAAGAGAGGAAAAAATTGAGATAATACTTTGAGCTAGAATTTGCATATTAATTTTATCATCACTTGTACTCATTTTCTGAGGATAACTTCTTGTAAGGAAATCCTGCAGCAAGTAAGTTGGCGAGAACTTACTTGGGTAGCTATATATTGAGGGGGTAATACTTGGTGAATGACTCAACATAAGGTGCTTTGTTGAGTGGTCAATCGAGAGAGATGTTCTCACGATCGAGTAGTTGATCTCGAAAGTGCTCAAGGGAGTCTTTGTCGAGTCCGGTGACTCATATGTGTAACTTCTTAAGTGAATAAGAAGTAAAGCAATTCAAATCCCATGGAAAGAAGAGCTTTAAGCAGTGACTAACCTTGTTTGGAAGGGCCAAAATTGTAAAAATATCATCATGTTTTTGTTCGACTTTTATTTGCACATTTTATTTTTTTAATTGCTTGAATTTTTTGCTAGTCTATCAAGTTCCTTGAAGATTTTTAATGGTGCTGACTTTTCCTATTGGAAGTGTGGGATGAAGTCTTATGTCTTATCAATTGACTTGATATTTGAGACATCATTACAGATGGTCCTCTTATCCTCACATGGATCAAAGATGATGGTAGCACCATTGTAAAGCCAAAGAAAATTTGAATCGAGATAAGAAAGAGAAGCTTAACAAAAATGCGATGGCTCTATATATTTTACAATGTTCTTTATATGATGATATTTTTAACCATGTTCGTTCTTGTAAGATAGCCAATGAATTACGGGCAAAAAAATTTTGCTTTTGTACAAAGATAAGAATGAAGAAAATCTCATTTCGTCAAAAAAGGACAATATGTTCGACAGTTTCAATGACAAAAAAAAGATCAATCATATTTGCCTAAAGGCAAATGATGAAGTTGGTGATTCAAATTCAAGTGATGGTGATAATGATGGGAATATAAGTGAAGAAGAAGAAAAGGAGGAAGAAGAGTATGAAGTTCTAGATGAGGTATATGATGGTTTAAGGAAGTGCTCAAAATGCAAGGTAATAAACTTATTGCGCTATTTTCTCAAACAGCTATAGGGACATAGTTCTAAAATCCAAAGTTTGAAGAAAGTGATTTTGGACTTGTCCTAGAAAATGTTGAATTGCAAAAATGAAGCGGTTTGTTGTCAAATGGTTTAAATGTAGTTCAAGAAGAACATGTACTTCTTAGAAAAGAGGAAAATGACTTACAATCCAAACGCACCAACCTCAAAAACATTATCTTAAAATTTTCTTAATGAAAAGAAAGTTTAAATAAAATTCTCGACTCACAAAAAGCATCATTTGAGAAGGAGGGATCAGTTTCAATCCTTTCACTAAAAAGAAGTGTTATAAAAACTTCTTTCTAAAATCGACCAATCACAAAAGTAGTAGGTCTCTTACTTGCAATTATTGTGCACAAATAGGTCATATTTCTACTTGTTGCCCTATTAAAAGAAATGCTCATAATGCTTTATAAATTTGGATACCAAAAAGGACAGTATGTCCAAATTTTGTGGATGCTAACCTACATGGACCTAAATTTTTCAACCAAAAAAGAAATTGAGAAAAGTTTAAGTTTGTTTTGCAGGAGTACTTGACATCCAAATGAGTAGAATTTCCAATTCAAAATTAGACGTTCAAGAATCATTGGAGTTATCATGGTAATAATTTATTTTATGTATGGCAAATAATTTGGGGATTGCAATGCATTTTTATTATGGGTGAGAATATTGTTAATCTCTCCTAAAGTCATACGTTCTCACTTGAATGTTTCATTGGTGAACTTTATTATGAGAACTAAGAACGAATTAATAGT
Source organism: Carnegiea gigantea (assembly GCA_029747015.1). Classification (NCBI taxonomy): domain Eukaryota; kingdom Viridiplantae; phylum Streptophyta; class Magnoliopsida; order Caryophyllales; family Cactaceae; genus Carnegiea; species Carnegiea gigantea. Next base: position 443,755 of record JAKOGI010000105.1, on the reverse strand, counting down.
TAGAATTTTGATAATTTCTTACAATTGATTTTTCTTTGATTAAGCACTAATATGAAATGACGTCATTTGTGTGCAAACTGTCTTTTGATATATGGCAACAAGGTTCTCATACTAATGCATTTGCACATATATTTGCATAATTAAAGTCATGCTTTACTTGTCTCTAATTATACTATATCACCCATATGCCCTTTTTTTAAAGCATCAATCACTTTTTTGAAGGTGAAGATAGCTTAATCATTATGAGATCTTGATATGTTAGTGTGTATATGGCTATACTTTTGTTAAATTCTTACCTGGACCTTTTATTATATCTTTGAGGAAGATTCTGTGGGATCTATTTATTTTTGAAAAGGACAAATTAAATTTTCTAAACTGTTAAAACTCTATATGATAATTATTATATCTCTATGGGCAGTCTTGCTTTAGTTATTTTCCAGGGATAGATTGTTTGATCTTGACATGTTAAAAATCTATATGACTCTATGTATTATAAAATTTTTTATGACATTAATATGATTTTTACTTGGCATTTATTTTTGCATGAATTAAGAGGGAGTCCTCTCTCTTAGCACTAATGGGTTTATTGGAGAATTTTTGAAAATACTAAGATCAAGCATCCTAATTGAACAATCACATACGTTTCCAATCACATACGATAGAATGCTCCAAAAGTTACAACTCGAAAAGAAACCACAAGAATCAAGGGAGGTTTACTCTCCACAAGATGATTTCTCTATCATTAACCATTTTGAGTTTCTCCTTCACATGCTACCTTTTCTGAAATATGAGGAGAAATATTTAATAAGCTTATATTGTATGATCATAGGTTAAGTCTAGAATCATTATTTCTTGGATGATATAAGTTCAATCGATATATGTGCATCTAATGTATTCCTATTTCGTAAACTTACAATATTCTTTTGCAATGACTTGAATGAATTTTTACATGCAATATAGTCCCATCCATTTGATTTAATTTTTTGGTGGAAATAATATTTCCATGTGAGCTAAAGTGCAAATTAGAGAACCATGATCTATCATGTCATCTATATGTATGTATGTGATTTACAGCTACTAACGACTTGATACTTATGCTTGAATTCTCAAACTGAAATTTAGACAAATACATCGGTTGACTTAAATGCTTTATGTTGATGTAAAAAGTGTAGCCGCAAGCGCATGGTGTCTAATTTGTAGTATAGTCCAGCGAATACGAATCATCCCACGAAGATGACAGTACTAAATTTAACCACTTAATTAGCTAAACTAATAATAATTAATCAACTAAATAAGACCTAAAATAATGACCCAAAATTAAACCTACACTAATTAAGCTAACTCAGACGAATAGAAATAAAACAAACATAGCATATGAGCTAAATTGGGTAGTAAAAAAAATTAAATTAAATTAAAAACAATAAATTAGGATAAAACAAATAAAATCTAAGTATTGATCTAAGTCTACCTTCAATAAAGCAAATTGTTATGAGAGGGCAAAAGAATCAGTTAACAATAGTATTGGCAATTCAATGACTTGGCTGGCAAAAGTGAAGTTCAAAAGTCCAAAAAGCATCTACCAAAAAAAGGAAGAAAGATCGGAAGGACAAAGGAGCATTGACTGAAGCAAAAGCAAAAAGCCAAAATAAATTAAAATAGCTTAAATTAGTTTCAACAAAGGCTCAAGAAGATGCACTGGAGTAGTGACTATTCATGAAAAGAAAACAGAGCACGCAAAAGATGCTAAAACAGAGCAACCAAATGACTGAAAATTGGACCAAAATTCTACCAATTGACTCAACCAGTAGCCAAATTCTTAGCAAAAGCACATAACAGAGTGAAGGAAGTTACCACTAACTACTCAAAGCTCCAAACAATGGCTTCTCAAACTCCTGAACCAAAAATGGAGAGGAGCCCAAGACTGCTACAATCTGAAACAGAGAAATGAAAACTAATGGAGAACTAATTACAACTAAACTAAAGCTTCAGAATTGATGTCGGCTACTAAGTCTCCCCTTTAGCTTCTCCCACAACCCCTATTTATACAAAAATTTATAGCCCTAATAAACCTCTAAACTCCCACAAAATCTGGTGACAGCTCCATGTATCGTGTTTGTCCAGTTATATAGATGTTCGATAATTTCAAGTGTAAATTTAAATGCCGCAAGTGTACAACCATCGTCGTAGTACTTGAGGGTCGTTTCTACAGGGACGCGGATGAGATTAAAGTCACTAGAAAAACTATTAAACTAACATGAAATTAATAAAGCTAAATGACATTTTATACTTAAAATAATTCTAATGAATGAACTACTAATAATCACAGTTATTCAACTAGATCAAAGAGAAGCTACTTGACATGTATTAAGGCAACTGCTAAAGCTAAACCTATCCTTTCTCTAATATCATAATTGAAATGTATTGATCAAGAGGAGAACAAATTAAGAGATCAAATGGAGATGAAAGAGAAGCAAGCTAATTACCTCAATGCAGCTATATAGAGAAGAGACTGTACCAAAGAGAACTGGGGGAACATGAGCATCCTAACCTAAACAAAGCTCAACCCGGACCTCCTCTCTGCCCTCCATTAATGGCAGCCCAGAAATTGCAACACAACCTTCAATCGAATGGGATAAAAACAGTGAGGGAAGCAAAAGAGTTGACCTAAAGAAAATTGCAAGATTACAAAGCTAATTCCCTCTCGTGCAATTGAACTTGGATTCAACAAAACACAACCCAGAAAACTCACCATTATACTCAAGCATGAGCAATCATGATTAAGTAGGCAGATGAGAAGCAGAAAACAAAAACAGACGGGAAATATAGCAACCGAACAAGCTCGAAAAACAGGGGACATGAAATTGCCATTAATCGAAATCAAATGCTAAAATTAGTACTCTATTAGATTCAAAAACCATGAATTTACATTCAAAATTGAAGAAATCAAACATAAACTACATGAAACTGAAAATCAAAGAGAATGAAAACTTAAACCTAAGTCCTAAAATTACTCTAAAGCTATTGGAAAATTAAACCCTAAAACCTAGCTGACTGGTCTAATTACGCCGCTGCCTCGCTTTATGTCGCTCCCAAGGTGGATTCCCCTCTGATGTCAATGGTCAATTTTCATGGTAGTGTGCTGTGGGGGTGTGGTGGTACGTGGTTTTCAGTGGAGAGGGAAGAGGTTAGCGAGAATGGGGGGGTTAGCGCAAATGGGAGTCGTTCACTGGTTTAGTGAGGAAAGAGAGAGACGGTGAGTGAGGAGAGGGAAGATGAAGAGTGGAGGGCCAAAAATAGGGGGTCTTTGGGGGTTTCTGCGCCAGGAGGGAGGAGAGAGGAAAAAAACTGAGAGGAGAGAGAAGACGTGAGGAATATGTGGGGGGTATGAATCACGTGTTGTGCGCGTGGGGTTTCATTTTGGTTTTCCCTTTTTTTTCTTTTTTTTCTTTCCCTTGGGTTATAAAAGAGGTTGGGTTTTAATCAACTTGGCCCAATTCTTTATTTCCGGGATCTCTTCATCTTTTCCCGCATTTTTTCCAAATTATTCAATATCTACAAAATAAAATAAAATCAAATAAAAATCTAAAAATAACTATTATTGTGAGCATAAATTAGGTATAAAGGTATCACAAAAAGATCATTTTTTGGCATGAACAAATACCCCCACACCAATATTTTCCTCATCCTCGAATAAAACAACTAAAGTATCTAAAAAGAAATAAAATATAAGAAAAATAAAATCCTAACTCACTTTCACAGGAATTACCATTGCATTTAGCATATGCAACAAGTTCTTTAAACCTCTGAGTTTTCCAAGTAAACGAGTAAAGTCGCGTTGAGGGTTTTCAAGTGAAATACCTACAAAAATTGTTTCAAAACAAAAGGAAAATTGTTGTGGTTTTTTTTTTTTTCCAAAACATAAACATATATACAAATAGTAGGGAAACTATGCACACCACTCAATCAATTGCATCGCCCTAGTAATCAAGTCACCAAACTATATACAAATAAAATGTACAATCAGGAGATATCGAAGTCAAAAGAAGCATATCGACTCTCATTTTTCACCCCATGTACAATATGCAATGATATGTACATCTTAGTGCATGTGCTAATGTGTATCAACTCCTATGAATCAAGTTGCTAATATCGACATGATCCCTATTTCCTTGCCTAATTACCTTATTTGCTTCTTTTTTCTATTTTTTTCAAAAATAATAACGCATACACCCTAAACCTGCTTGACTTTGAAATATTCGGGCCTTCCCTAAAGGGTTTTTATTCGATTGCGCAAAGCAATTATTTTATTGCCCAAACAGATGTGTAATTAAGTAAAATAGCACAGATTCAAGGCAATTAAAGATATGAAATAAAGATAGTGGTTATGAACATTGGTGTCTGGGTTTTTATTCACTTTTTTATCCTTTTCTTTTCTTTTCCCTTTTTCTTACTTTTTCAAGAGCTCAAAAGGCAACTTCGATAAACAAATAATTCTTATGCGAACTTAACAACAAGACCCTAAGAGTTGACAATAAAGTGAGCAAGGTAATACGAAATCACCCATATGACACAGGATTATTATGAAAAATCGAATCTACATTTTCAACTAGACATCTCATCATGCAAACTGTATTTACATATAACACAATGAACTAGTCATATGGGATCACAACTACCTAAGAAAGCACACAATTCCCAACAGAACAACAAATTTTTTTTGAATTTTTCAAAATTTTTGAATAATATGTACAAATGGGCAGCTCACCCCCACACCAAAACTTCACAATATCCTCATTGTGAGAACTATGGTGCAAAAAGCAATCACATAAGCTATACAACCATGAAGCAATACAAAATCGCAAGTATATACAACTAGGACACTACTAAAAATCACAAATAAAACCAAAAACAAACCAAAATCAAAATCAAAACCGAAATCACAAAATAAAGAAAATCAAAATCCAAAACCAAAATCAAACAAAAATAGACCAAAACACCTAATCATCAAAATAAAAACAAAATAAGACCAACGACCTACTAAATACCAATCTAAACCCAAAAGAAACCTAAACAAAACAAAATACAAAAGAAAGAAAAGCTAAATACAAAACAAAAACAAAACCTCTAAAACATTAAAAAGGAAACAAAAAGAAACTATTAAACAAAAACTAAACCAAAGAAAAACAAAAACTCACCAAATTGAAGAAACAAAACACAGACCAAAGAAACAAAACAACGAAACTAAAAAATTCACAAGAACAATCCTAGATATCCACAACTAATAAGTATTCATAAAATCACAACATAATCAAGGGTGATTATGGCCAACATGGCTTAATAAATCCCAAATTACTCCTCAAGATTGATCACCCATATAATCAAAATCCTAAATATCCACAACAAAGTACGGAGAGAAAGAAATGAAATGAAAAAGAGAAGAGCAAAGGGTGGAACAATCATACTAGGTTGGGTACTGATTGTACCTAAACTAAATGCCTCGCTCAGATGCTGTCAAGGAGGACCATGAAGCATCAGCCACTCCATCACAACTCATAAGCTGCTACTCGTATTGAAACTAACCAACAAACGAAGCAGCTTATCAAATAATCGAGCCCAATCATCGTAAAAATGCAAGTAGTTAGAAATAGGAAGAGGAGCCCAAATAATGTGTATAAATGCAATGTAAGTCAAGGCCCTCTTGAGCTTATCAAAGCTCTCAACCCAAATAGACGAGAGATGTGCATATACAAAATCAGTCGCACAAGTCAATGACCTAACAATGATGTGAATATAAGAATGCATAGGCCATTGTAAATGGTCTGAATGACCAAAATAAAGTGCAACATTTCGAAAGGGAGAGGGAAAAGGACCAAGAGAAGGCCAATCGAACGAAATATGACAATCAAAACTCAAAGGATGGCCTAAAGTCAAGTCCCTTACCTTGAAGTGATCCTCGAGTCTATCTATATCATTATTCTCAAGAGTCTGATCTAAACAGGAATTACCAAGCACAGAAGCCTCAAACTTCATAAAAGTAGACTCAAAAGGGGCTAAAGAAGGGAGAAAGAGGGGCAGGGGAGAAGAAAGGAGTTTTATGGGAGGGGCAGGCCCTAAGTTAGGATGAGACTCATCAGAAAAGGGATCATTAAGCTCATCAGGAGGTGTAACCTCACTAAATATATATCGAAAGGCTCATTAAGAGAATGCTCCTCAGAATTAGCATCACCCTTAAGTCTCTCACCCTCCTTAAATTTGCAAGACAGGGTCAATGGATTAGGTGGGTCGGAAAAAATCAGGACATCATTAGTGATGTCCCTAGGTGTGATAGGCTCGAGAGGGCAAACGTGTAGGGATATAAGAGTGTCATTCTCTTCCTTAAGATTGGGAAAAAGTGTATTAAATGTATATTGGGCCTTTGAGGAAGAAAAGACTCAAAATCATCAACTGGACTAACATTAGGCATAGGATATCCTAGACTAAGGCCAATCATAGGCAAGTCATTATAACATTCCCTATTGAATACCAGAAAATTGCTCCTTCATATCTGTAATACAATGTTCTAGTGCATCTATACCAGTAGATAATGGATAAGAATACATTTCATGACTAAAAGATTGACAATAATTGCATAAAACAAGAGGCACATAAGCTTGTTGAAAACAAGAGTCTCTAAATTGATCCCGATTATAAAGTTCAAAATGATAAGCATAAGGATTTGAAGAAGAGTGAACAAGAGTTTCTTTAGCTTGCTCAAACTCCCAAGTTTCCCGAGCCAAGTATTCAAAGAAATCCCAAAAACCTCATCTAGAGTTTTAGATAACAAGCCTTGAAAACCCCAAGACACATGGACTTAATATGACCTCCAAATTCAGCATTTAGGCCCACACGAATAAACTCACAAATTTTCCATTTTTCAAAATTTTGATTCAATTGAGCGTGGTAATCATTGAGTCTCCAAAAATATCTCCAAAAAAGGCCCATGCTCAAACTGAGGGAAATTGAAAGCTAGCATTTTTTTTTTTCCAACTCTTAAAATTTTCAGTTTGTTTTTCAACAAAAAGGGAAAAAAAACCAAGACCACAAATGAAAAGCAATTAACTAACTAAAGCAAAGAAATAAACCAAATGAGACAATGCAAATAAACAAAAAACAAAACTAAATTCCCAAAGCAAAATAAACACCAAAAAGAACTATAAAAAGTGACCTAATTTAAAAGCCGTCATCTCCGGCAATAGCGCCAAAAACTTGTTCGATAATTTCGAGTGTAAATTTAAATGCCGCAAGTATATGTCTAACATCGTGGTACTTGAGAGTTGTCTCCATAGGGACGAGGATGAGATTAAGATCACTAGAAAAAACTATTAAACTAACATGAAATTAATAAAGCTAAATGACATTTGACACTTAAAATAATTCTAACAAATGAACTACTAATAATCACAGTTATTCAACTAAATCAAAGAGACACTACATGACATGTATTAAGGGAACTGCTAAAGGTAAATCTATATCATAATTGAAATGTATTGATTAAGAAGAGAACAAATTAAGAGATAGAATGGAGATGAAAGAGAAGCAAGTTAATTACCTCACTGTAGCTATATAACGAAGAGATTGTACTAAAGAGAACTGGGAGAACATGAGCATCCTAACCTAAACAAAGCTCAACCTGGACCTCCTCTCTGCCCTCCATTAATGGCAGCCCAGAAACTAGAACACAACCTTCAATTGAATGGGATAAAAACAGCGAAGGAAGCAGAGGACTTGACCTAAAGAAAATTGCATGATTACAAAGCTAATTCCCTCTCAGGCAATTGAACTTAGATTCAACAGAACATAACCCAGAAAACTCACCATTATACTCAAGGATAAGCAATCGTGATTGAGTATGTAGATGAGAAGCAGAAGACAAAAACAGAGGAGAAATAGAGCAACCAAACAAGCTTGAAAAACAGGGGACATGAAATTGCGATTAATCGAAATCAAATACTAAAATTAGTACTCTAGCATATTCAAAACCATGAATTTACACTCCAAATTAATGAAGTCAAACATAAACTGCATGAAACTGAAAATCAAAGAGATTGAAAACTTAAACCTAAGTCCTCAAATTACTCTAAAGCTATTGGAAAATTAAATCCTAAAACCTAGCTGACTGGGCTAATTGTGCTACTACCTCGTTTTATATCACTCCCAAGGTCGATTCCCGTCTGATGTCAATGGTCGATTTTCATGGAGTGTGCTGTGGGGATGTGGTGGTACGTGGTTTTCGATGGAGAGGGATGAGGTTGGCGAGAATGGGGGGATTAGCGTAAATGGGAGTCGTTCTCTGGGTTTAGTGAGCAAAGAGAGAGAGGGTGAGTGAGGAGAGGGAAGATGAAGAGTGAAGGGCCGAAAAAATGGGGGTCTTCGGGGGTTTCTGCACTGAGAGGGAGGAGAGAGAAAAAAAACTAAGAGGAGAGAGAAGATGTGAGGAACAAGTGGGGGGGTATGAATCACGTGTTGTGCGCGTGGGGTTTCATTTTGATTTCCCTTTTATTTATTTTTCTTTTTTTTTCTTTTCTTTGGGTTATAAAAGAGGTTGAGCTTGAATCAGCTTTGCCCAATTCTTCATTTTCAGCATCTCTTCATCTTTTTCCATATTTTTCTCAAATTATTCAATACCTACAAAATAAAATAAAATCAAATAAAAATATAAGAATAACTGTTATTACAAGCATAAATTAGGTATAAAAGTATCATAGAAATGTCGTATTTTTGGCACTGACAATAGACCATCAAATTCTTGCCCTCTTTAACCACCGAATCGTGCACTGCCCACTCCATCTTGTAACGGTTGGATGATGTTGAAGGAGGTGTGAGAATAAAGGGGAGAAAAATGGGGGATTCTGGTGGGCTAAACAAAAAAGAAGGAGAGGAAGCAGGGTGTGGAGTTGTGGGCTTTCCTGAGAAAAAGGAGGGATATGGAGGAGAGAGAAACAGGGGGTATCGGGTTTCTCTGGGCTTTTTCGGGTGAGTGAGGAGAGAGAATATGAACTAGGGGGGAGGGGGAAAAAGGTTACCAGCCTTGCATGTAGGCTAGGTTTTTATTTTCAAATTTTTTTCCTTTTTCTCTTTTTTTTTTTTGTTGATGGATAAAAAAAGGTTGGGTTGATTCTTGGGTTGTTGCTTCAGTCCTTATTTCATGGCCTAAATTTCCATTTTCCAACAATCTCTTATGTTTTCTGACTTCTTCTGCAAAATAAACAAAAGACAAATAAAAATTCTAATTAATAATTGTTTTGAGCATAAAATCATAGGTTAAGGGGGATAAAATTCTATGATCTTTGAGCTAAACATTTTACTTATAGTGCATGAGCATCATGTTGTTATTATATTATATTTTCCTAAATGTCTCTATAAGTTGTTGATGATGCACATTATAACATATTTATTGAACTATTTTATGCACACAAATTATTATCTTTTAAAAAAGGAAAATATCATGTGTTCCGAATATTTAATATTTCACATCTTCCATGATCCTATACCTTTATTTATGAAATTCGATGCACTAGTAGGAGAGAAATAGTTAATTATGACTCATATATGATAATTTTCGTGCTATCTTTGCACATCTCAGTATTCATAATTTCTATTGATTTAATTGTTAGACATTCACATGACCTATATGTGTGAATCACATATCTCATTCCATATGTTAATTATAATTATGGCTTCAAATTTTTTTCCCCCAATATGTGATTGGCATATGAACGGTCTTGTATTATTTGTGACATAGATTGAAGGAAACATATATTAGACTTATAACGGTCAAGACTATTTTGTGCTAGATAATCTCTCTAAATAACTTAAACATGCATACTTCTGTGAGACATACAAGTGTAGGAATCATATGATTGATTTTGGAGATATTTTTATTCTTCGAACTTTTTGGCATAGAAAACTGATGTTTACTCTCTTGAATGATAATTATGGTAGTTGATATTTTCATACTCTTATACAGGATAAGACCCCACGCTGAAATAAATGAAAATGTGTGCGTTAATTGATTTTGTAAGGATAAGAACATGGTTAATTAACATGTTCTAATATACTACATACATGTTCCAAAATTATTTGTAAAATGGGAGACATAAAGAGTTTTGAGTGATTGACATTCTTGTATGATAATATCCCTTATGATCATCAATACTATTCATGAGAAGGTTGAATCAACAAGTCATATATATGATTGATTTTACAATGTAAACTTTTAGAATTGCACTTGTTGACGATAAGCCCGTGATTAATTTTTGTGAGTGTCATATTTGTAATAGCCTAATCCTAAATCGTATTTATTTATTTAATTAAGCCAGGTTATTAATTTTTTTCGTATTTATTTATCACATTTAATCATCCCGATTGGAAAAAAATTCATTCGAGACCCACTTTGCAATTCAGGCTTTAATTATCATAAAATTTTGGGTAAATCAATAGTATGCCCTAGTAAAATACGATTTAAATGATCAAATTATTTTCTATAATATCGGAACAATTTAATTTTGAGATATACAAAATTTGATCGCAATGGAGTGTTATTCTTCACAAGCCCAACTCATCTGGCCCAATTTGAGGGCCAAAAAGTTAGTGTAATTGAATTTAACTAATCACCATCATTTGTGCTAAATTTCAATTAGCAAAAAGCTACTTTATGACCTTATAAAATCATCCAAGTATCTAGATAAATAAACAAATATCAAGCAAAAGCAAAACCCTAGTTTTCTTCTTCCTCTTCTCCTTCTCTTTCTTCCACCCCACGACTGCCAGCCCGATTTTTAGCCCCTGCTGCAGCCATCCTTGGCTGCTACTACCACTTCCAGCCACCAGCTGCCACCTCCAACACCACCAGCCATGATCCCCAACTCCTACCACCACCAAACACCACCTCCATCTTCTTCTATTCGAGCTTAAGTGGGGTAGAACTCTAACATAATCTTGTTTAATTTTGGGTTTTTATGATGAATTTGTTTATGGATCATGTCATCTTGATAAAAATAAGTGTTAGTTTGGTGGTTTATTGAATTGGGTAAGTATGAAAGTGTGCAAGTTATGTGTAAGTTGACTCCATGCATGATCACACAAGCTTTAAGTATAAGGTTGATGGATGTTGCTTTTTATGTTCTAATCTTTCAATCTTTAAGACAAAAGAGTAAGTATGATGTTGTGTAAAGTGATTTTGGATGAGTTTGGATGTGAATTTTAATTGAGCATGACTTAGGGTTTTATGACCATGCATGATCTAATTGAATTTTGAATCAAGCATGTTATTTGGAGTGAATTAGATGAAATTTGGAGGTCGGATGTGCTATTGGTTTAAAAGAATGATATTGTGTGAGTTACGCCAAAATTATGGATTATAAAATTCCAAAAGTGATCAAAAGAGGCTGTTTGGATTATTAATGCAAGTAAGTGAGTTTATGGGATCATTTTGAGTGACTATGTGAAGAAAAATATTGAAAAATGTGTAAGGTTGATCATGGTGTAAATTTTGAGTATTTGGCTAAAATAAAGTATTTATATGAAGAAAACAAAGTTTAATGGTCTTTAAAGAGGCATTTAGCTTGATTTATGAGAGAAAAAAAGGAAACAATGAGTTTTGAGAGTTTCATTAAAAGTTTCCCAATAATTATGAATATCGCGATGAAAATATGAAGTTTAGTGAGTACGACAACTTTGATTGTGCTTAGAAGTTTACTTGGATTAGAAACCGAGTTAAACAGCATGAGATGAAATTTGAGAAGTGGGAATAGTGATGACTTAAGAACAGTGGTTATTGGGCTAAGTTAGTGTCATCTAAGCTATCCCGAACCTAATTATATGCTGTTGGCCTTAATCCTTTTATTTTGCATCTCATAAATATCAAAAATACATAATCCATTCATATTCATCAAAGCCTTTCCAGTATAACCTTCTATTTTGCTCCAAATTATCTTACCCTGAGTTTAATCACCTTAATTTATTTAGTTTTGGAATTATTTTAGTGTAACCGACTCTATATTGATTTATTGAAGCTTGGAATTCCACTTAGTTAATAAGTTTCTATTGAAGATTCGAATTATGAAAGTGTGTTGTTACTAACTACATATATCTATAATGACATTCCTGGAATAGAATCAAGGCCTACTTTATCGTTTTCCCCCTTTTGCGCACTGATATTATTTAGTTAGATTGTGTTTAAAAAATTCTAGGTACATTCATTGCCTGTATCTTTAGAAATTAGAATGTAGTTATCAAAGTCACAATATTTTGGTAAGTATATCAATGAATCAGTTTACTCAGTAGGTTTATCACCTAATTGGTAACCCCATTAGTTATCATTTATAGGGCAGTCACCTTTCAGTTACCCGTGCAGCCTCAGGCCACGTCCCTCGATCGATTTGGTAGGTATGCACCTATCTATAGATCGTAACAGGTATCAGGGGTTCATTACTAGATAATAACTAACAATGTAGTTTTTCGTGCATCTCATTCGCTGTTTTAAATTAAAATGAATTACAAAGTGGGTCCAACCATTTTTTTCTTTGATCATTTAACAATACGGGAACGCATATACTGAGCTTTGGCTAAATTTTAAAAAGATTTTCATGTTTTGTGTCGGGCAAGTGCTCAATGATTCGCTCTCATGCTAGCAAACTAGTTGAAGAGAGTAAGTGAGTAAGAATACCACGTTGGCTCAGTAGTGATGTTGTATTATGAATACTTTTGAAGTTATACTTTGAGATCTTCAGTTGATGGAGTTGTAAACCTTATAAAGTACTATTCTATTGTGGTGTGTAAATGTTATGGTATCTAGCTGTTATATGTATATGGTTTTGATAACAATGGAACACGTTGGTTGAAAACTATGCTTAGCTATATTGTATCTTACGTTTATACTTAAAGCCTCGTCCAGTTGGATGGCGTTAATGCCCCAATCATCGGGTTTATCAATTCTAATTAAGGGATCAATGAAAGCGATTACAAATAATGAAACATGCTCATTTGGGGCTGTTACAATATTAGGGGCATGTCTGCTATTAATATAGTATATTATATATTGCATCCCTTTTTAATGATGACAAGGGGGAAGAAGAAGATGATGGCAAATATGCACATAAACAAAGGTATATACTTGCCTTCAATTTTTCATCATCATAAAAAAGGTCTAAGAGTCACAATTGATTTTGGTGATAATAAAAAGTATGATTAGTATTACATATGAATTGGTGAAGTCAATGATGTTATAATTATCTTATTTCATATATAATGCATATGGTCACTCCAATATTAATTTATTAATATTAAAATACATATTTTGACCTACTTATGAGTCTTATGGTGTAACATGCTTGTATTGACAAGTGTTAATTTAATGATGCAATCTTGGAGATTATATTGAATTATGGATGTTACTTGTGGTAAAGTTACGATAGAAGAAAATGTAATGTATGATGACTTGATGATCTTGATTTATACATTGCCATAATTCTAAAGATTATGTAAAGGTTTTATGACACGATTTGGATATCATATCTTGTGAGATACAATTAGAGATATGATTATGGATATGATTTAGGCTAATTAATTTGATTGGATATGATATGATATGATTTTATCCTATGGATTACTATTACATAGTGAAATAATCAAGATAAAATCTCATAAGAAATTCCTTGTGATATTTGTCGATGTGGATCATTGTCATCAAGAATTTTCTTAATTGATATGACATAATATTGAACTTATATTTTGATTGACCAAATATGTTATATGGTTTACTTGAAGATATTACATGATAGAGCATGATATAGATTTTATATAATCTAAGAGATTGACAGTTGGGTGTACAAGTATGTTTGTATGGCCAGTCTCGGAACCATTTGCAGATAAAGGAAGGGTGTTGTGCAAACAATGCAGATTAGGGTGTGTGCTGCAGCAGCAAGGTGGAGTTTGCCACTTTGCATTTTTTCCCATGATCGGAGTTCGATTCCTGCTAGTTGCATAGATAAAAAGATGTTTTTGGGTGATTATTTACCGGCTTGTTTGAGATAAATTTTCTATTTCATCCATCCTCATGAGTTTTCTCTATCTGCATATTATCAATTTCATTTTTTAATAATGACAAAAAATTAAAAATAGACATTTTTGGAAATCAGTAGTGTCTTGTATTCATAAATTATGCACCATAAAATTATACTACCCTAAAACTCTTTCATAATCAAATGATGTTATATACATAGTACGTGCTCCCTAATATATACAATAAGGCTTATTAATACATATAGCAATGCTCCATGATGCATAAAATAAGAGATTATTTTTCTTATTATTGTCATCACTGTACTATCAAATTAGAAGTATTATGCATACTAATGTATACAATAAATCTCACTAATATATGCTTATCAGTACGTATTTTAAACAGATAATATTTAATTCTAGTGAGTTGGGATGAATTCATAATTAAAAACATTTCAGATACTTTAGTGAACTGATAGATACTTTATTGGGTTCAGATGCGTTTTTTGTGAGCAACATGCCTAATACTTTAGCAAGCTAACAGATACTTTTAGTGAGCAAACCAAATCTAGACCAATTAATAGGCTTGGTAAACATTAGTTATGTAATTGATCGATGACATTAGTTATAACATAAAACAGTTCATATGCTTTAGTGAGCTAATACCTAATTCTAGTGAGTTGAGATAAATTTTTAGCAAGCAACCTGAGAATTTAGTAAGTTAATAGATACTTCTAGTGCGCAAAACAAACCTAGACCAACCTGCGATAGGCTTAGTGAATATTAGCTAATTGAAAGAACACTTTTAGGAAAATAATTTAAACCATAGAAATAAAATAATTTTAAAAACATAGAATCCAAAATAGTACATATATTTTAGTGAGTTAACACCTAATTCTAGTGAGTTGGGATGCATTTTTAGTAAGTAACCTGACTAGCACCTTAATGAGTGTATAAACACTTTTATAGTAACCCAGACCTGGCCAAGGTGTGATATGCCTAATGAATATTAGTTTTGTAATTGATCAATGATGTGAACTATAACTAAAGATAGTTCATATATTTTAGTGAGCTAACACCTAATTATAGTGAGTTGGAATGCATTTTTAGTGAGAAACCTGACTAGCACTTTAGTCAGCAAACAAGTACTTTTAGTGCAAACCAGACATGACCAAGGTATGGTAAGCCTAATGTACATTAGTTACATAATTGATTAATAATGTTGGTTATAACTGAAAATATTTCGTATAATCTAGTGAGCTACCACCTGCCTAATTCTAGTGAGTTGGAACGCATCTTTAGTAAGCAACTTGACTAATACTTTGGTGAACTAACAAATATTTACCAGACATAGACTAATGTGTTACAGGCCTAATAAGTATTAGATATATACATATATATATATATATATATTATATATAATATATATATATATATATATATATATATATATATATATATATATATATATATGAAAAGTCAGAGCACAAGTTACTAAAACTTTTCAAGTACACAATTTTTATACTATGTCTTTTAGTGAGCTATGACATATATTTTGTGAGCTATTGTATATAGATGTAGTAGTGAGCTAGATTATATTTGTATTATACTCACTTAGTATTATTAGTATCATTACTACTACTACTACTACTACTACTACTACTACTACTGCTGCTACTACTACTGCTCCTACTGTTATTATTATTATTGTTGTTGTTGTTATTATTATTATTATTATTATTATTACTATTATTATTATTGTCATTATTTTGTTGAGCTATGATATTTATTTAATGAGTTTTAGTGAGTTATGAAATATATTTGGTGATCAATATGATTTAGTGATTAGTATTAATTATTCATAATAAAAAAAGAGTGAGCAAACACATAATACACAATTTAAGTGAGCACATACACATTTTTGTTCATATTTGACGTACGATCTTTTTACTAAGCTACATTGTGACTTTTGGTGGGCTATAGTATAAGTTTAGTGAGCAATACTTTGTATTTATCTTCCAATGGGTTATGATATATCTTTTGATTAATTCAAATATAAGATTCTTTATATGTACAAGAATGACATACTTGAAAAGTTTCAATCAATTATACTCTTACTATTTCTTTTAGTGAGCTATGAAATTTATTTTGTGAGCTGTGATGTATATTTAGTGAGTTATAAAATATATTCGCGACCAATATATAATTCAATGAGCAATACTAACTATTCCTAATCAAAATGAGCGAGTAAACAATATAATACACAATTTAAGTGACCACATACACATTCTTGTTCATATTTGATGTACGATTTTTTTATGGAGCTGTAGTGTGACTTTTGGTGAGCTATAGCATATATTTAGTGAGCAACACTTTATATTTATCTTCTAATGTGTTATGATATATTTTTTGATTAACTCAAATATAAGATTCGTTATATGCACAAGAATGACATTCTTGAAAAGTTCTAATCACCTATACTCTTATTATTTCTTTTAGTGAGCTATGATATTTACTTTCGGAGCTGTGATATATATTTAGTGAGTTATAAAATACATTCAATGAATAATATGATTCAATAAGCAATACTAACTATTCCTAATTAAAATGATCAAGTAAACAACACAATACACAATTACACATTCTTGTTCATATTTTGCAGCATGACATTGTCTCTGTGAGCTATATTATAACTTTTGGTAAGTTACAATATATATTTAGTGAGCAATGCTTTATATATATATATATATATATATATATATATATATATATATATATATATATATATATATATATATGTATATGTATATACATATATGTATGTATATATATATATGTGTGTGTATGTGTGTGTGTGTGTATATATATATATAATGATAGAGGGAGAACCAACTTCGTTGAATAGAATAAATAAATAAATAAAGCAAATAAAGCATAAATAAATGAGTTAATATCTTAAATTATTTATAAAAAACAAAGGAATATTAGAAGAGAAAAAAATAATAATTCCTCAACCTTGCGCTCAAGGAGATTCAAACTCGAGATCTATTGGAGCAAACAAAGCACATGACCACTAGAGCAACTTCTACCTAGGAAAGTATGCTGCACAATTTTATAAATATGATAAAAACCGGACGGATGAACTGCACTGTCCAATCGGTTGTACACAATAATTTGTGAGAGATTGATGTTGAAAAAAATATTTGAATCCGTTAATTGATTGAGGAGCGTATTATGATACTCACTAATTGGTATGATGATAAAATCTCTTAGATTTTTCCTTTGTGAGTAAGACTTGAATTGGAATCTGAATCATAAAATCCAAATCAAGGATCATGTTGAATGTATTATATGTGATATTGTTACCATCTTGAGAATATGGATGTAGATTAATTTTTGTGATATAAATAACGCATGGTTTCAAGACTTTGAAAGGAAGTTCAAGGCCTAATTAGATTATTTTATTCAAGCCAATCAAAAGTTGCTATGACTAAGAGAACAACTAGTGGGTCATCTTTGATTATAAATACGATAAGTCCAAGGTGTCGGAGCAATTAAGAAATCACGAGCAACACTTACAAATATAAGAGAAGAAAAAATTGAGATAATACTTTGAGCTAGAATCTGCATATGGATTTGATCATTACTTGCACTCATCTTGTGAGGATAACTTCTTGTAAGAGAATAGTGTAACAAGTAAGTTGGGGCGAACTTGGATTGCTAAGTATTGAGTGGGCAATACTTAGTGAGTGACTCAACTTGAGGTACTTAGTGGAGTGGTCGATTGAAAGAGAGGTTCTCATGATCGAGTAGTTGATCTCGAAAGTGTTCAAGGGAGTCTTTGACGAGTCATGGTAGTTGTTGTAACTTCCTAGTGATTAAGAAGTGATTTGGTTGAAATCCTAAGGAAAGAAGACCATTAGGCGGTCACTAACCCTATTTAGAAGTGCCAACATTGGAAAAATATCATCGTGTTTTGTCTCCCTTTTATTTCCGCATTTAACATTTATAATTGCTTTAATTTTTGCTAATCACCGTATTCACCTCCCTCTAAGATGATTTAACTAGCCTAACTAAACTTTCATTTATAATTAAGTGCTTTTTTCCTTTAGGACTACTATAATCATACTTCTCTTAGATCATGGCTTCGCTTTTGCTAATGAACTACTTTTATTATTTGTACTTCGGGCCTGTTCTTTTCGTTGGTAGATTGGGATTGGTAAAAGGATAAAGTTAGTTGAGATAATCTGAAATGGGTTGAAGTGGATTGAAGTTGGTATTTTTTATTGAAGTGGGTTGAAGTAGGTTGAAGTGGGTTGAAGTTCATTGAAATTGATATATTTTTTGAAGTTGGTGAAAAACTTAAAATAGTGAGAATAACATTTTGAAGAAGATGGGTTGAAGTTGGTTGAAATAGGTTGAAGTTGATTGAAGTATGTTAAAGTTGGTAAATAGAAAAAGACCAACAAAAAAAACAGGCCTATCATCAGTTCAATTGGCAAACTCAACCAATGCAATCAAGTTTCTGTTCTTATTTCGTAGTAACTATTTTTGTCCCAAATTGTTCCATTAGAGAAGTGGCGGGGCCACGTATAAATCAGTGTAGTCCTCAGGACACCATCAAAACAAAGGTTGGTTATGTAGATATCCTAATGCTTATTGAATATTTTCATTAAAGTTGAAAGTTTACATTTTTAACATATAAATGGTGGATCACATTTTTTTAGCAACCAAAAGAAAAAGAAAACAGAAAATCACAATAGAGAAGCATCCCTTTCTGTTAGTATCAAAACAGTGTTTGCATCAAAGTAATCATGGTAGTAGAAAAAAGAAAAAGAGACATATGAGACGTTGAAAAAATAACGTTGAAGTGTATTCAATTGTTATCTTCGTGAGTGCAATTATTAAATTTCGTGATGTTAATATTTAGACCCCCTTTATTAATTTACTCATTTAAATAAGTACAACAATTAAAATATTGGACGTTAAGGAGGTGGTAATTTAACAGTCAATACTACATTAGGTTTCAAGTTAGATTCTGCCACTTTTTATTGTATTTTGTTATTCTTTGTGACTATTTCAAACAAAAACAAAAAAATAATTTGTTGAATAGTTATTTTTCTTCTTTGAATTTTGCGTTCTATGGAGGATATTTAAACAAATGGAGGTATAACTATATAAAAGTTATTATGTAGATTATAATTTGAATCCAAATCTCTTAGTTGAAAATAGTGAATGTCTTCCTTCCAAAAAGAAAAAAGAAGATAATTAATGTTTGTGGATGCATAAATGTCATACGTAAACCAAAATCTGAAATATGGTTCTATATCCACACCGTCACCGTAGAATCATTTGTACATATTATATTTATGGAGAACAGTGAATGTGAATACATAAATGTCACATGCACACGTAAATCTGAAATATGGCTCTATGCCCATTATCACCATAGAGTCTTTTAATTTGCACATATTATATTCATACTATTTGTTGTTTTACGACAATTTGTGCCCCTAATTGGACGAGTCGTGACACACAAGGGAATGTAAACACGATTGCATGGAGCCATTTCATTACAATTTATACTTAACAGTTCCGTTATTTCATTTTTCCCTTTTATAATTGATGAATTATCGAAGTAGCCACCAAAATTAATGTTCATATGCAAACAATATTTACACCAAGCAAAGAACGAAATAAGACAGCAATTTTTTTTCCTTCATGCTTGATAAATTACATTAAAATCAATTGAATGTTAATTACTGAATATGAGTTGTTACTTTATCACTTCCTATAATAGTATCATTAAGTGGGAATAAGCCGAATTAACTCTTAGGGATCACAAATATCTCGACAAAATTCTTCAAAAAATTCATTTGGAGAAGCAAGCACTTTTTTTTTTTCTTTGGGACATCCAAAATGGGGAAATTCTATTAATGTTCAATCTTCCTTACAACGTTTGTCCACCTCAATGAGAGACAAAAATAGCATCTGCTTGTTTCAAATGGTTCTGCATCCCATTTTCCATGCTGCACCATGTTTCCCCCAAGTAGGGCCAAGAGCTTCTCATTTCTAATGGCAGCCCTAAACCCTTTGATCTTCCATTGCTTCAGATCGTTAGGATGTGAATAAGTGATGCATATGGGGCCCCTTAATCACAATAATGATTAACCATAAACCTAACAAATAGGTCATTCGGGTCGGATACGGGTCGAGTTTTAGTTCGATTCGGTTCACTTTCGGGTCAACAATTTTTGGGTCGGGTTCGGGTGAAGTTTGGATTCAGGTCACTTACGGACACCATGTTCGGGTCGGTACGGGTCGGTTTGGGTAGAGTTTGGGTCGGGTTTGTTTCGGTTTGTCCACAGTGACAAAATATTTTTTGGGTTGTTAATTATACTTATCTTTTCTTAATTTCTATTGTGATAAAATATTTTTTCTCCTATATTTTTACTACACATCTATCAATTTAAAAACTTAAAACTATCAACTATTTTATTTTTTCCTCTTAAGTTTTTAATTGATTTCATTTGTAAATATTCTCTCTTGAGTTGTTATTCTTTTCCCACCTAAACTCAATTAATTGAGTTTGAAAAATTCAAAATTCCTCCCAAAAGAGAAAAGACTAAAATTCTGAAAAAGTTACTACTTATTCGGGTAAAATTGAGTCAGGTAAGAATTGGATTGGTTTTAAATCCAGTACGGTTCGGTTCGGGTTCAGGTTGTCCATTTTCGGTTCACTTCGGGTCGGGTCACTACGAATCGGGTTTGAATTGGGTCGGGCCATTTCGGGTATGAATCATTTCAGGTCATGCTACAATTCGGGTTTCATTCGGTTCTGGATCGGTTTACTTCGGATGTTCGGGTCCAAATTGGTTCACCCCATTTCGGGTGTCGGTTCGGGTATAGATCCGGGTCGTTCGGTTTAGGTTTTGGGTCTTGAGTCAGTTTTGCCAGGTCTAATTAACCATCAACAAGCATCAACCAATACCTATGTAACAAGCCCTTAAAAGAACACTACTAAAAAAGTTCAAATTAATGACGGAATTCAGCGACGGAAAAAATCAATGACAGATTTGGCGGCGGACATGGCTACTGAAAAACAGTATTACAAAAAAGTCAAATTGTTCGACAGATATGGCGACGGAAAACTTAATCTGTCGCCATAATTGACAGTGGGCGACGGAAATTCCGTTGCCATAATTAAATTTTTTTTTTGAAAAATGGGCAAAAAATGTTCGAAATTTTTTTTAAAAAGTGGGATGGCGACGGAATTTCCGTCTCCTATTCGTTGTCAGCCCACTTAAATGAAACCAGAGTTTTTTCTGGTTTCATTTTGCTGCGAAATCCCTTCGAAGAGAGAGAGAGAGTGTGGCGAACCAAGCTCGTCGTCCGACCACCACCCCGCCTAGCCACCGCCGACCATCCCCCTCGCTGTCGCCGCCGTCTATCACCGCCCCTCGCCGCAAGCCGCGCCTACCGCCGCCTGCCGCCTCCTCACCGGCTGGTTTTTTGGAGTAATTTAAGGTATTTTTCTCAACTAAACTACCTGTAATTTCTATAAATTTTTGTGTTACATTATTAGAATTTCATAGTTAATTCATATTTATGTTGAAATGTGGTGTTTGTGTGAGGTCATTGCTTTAATTTGGTTCAAGATTGGGGTAAATGCGATTTAGGGTTTAGGTTTGGTAGTTTGAAGTTAAAGTTTGATATGTTGGTGAAATGAAATGGTTTAATTGATAATGTTGTTGAAATGTGCTATTTGTGTGAGGTTATTGCTCTAATTCGTCACAAGAATTTGGTAAATGCGATTTAGGGTCGAGGTTTGGTAATTTGAAGTTGAAATTTCATATGCTGGTAGAATGAAATGTTTTAATTGATAGTGTTGTTAAAATGTGGTATTTGTGTGAGGTTATTGATCTAATTTGGTTGGAGATTTTGCTTAATACAATTTAGGGTTTGGGTTTGGTGATGTGAACTTGAAAGTTGATATGTTGGTGGATTGAGATGCTTTAGTTTATAATTTTGTTCAAATGTGATGTTCGTATGAAGTTGTAGCTCATATTCGTTTAAAGATTTCGCCCAATGCAATGTATACTTAGATTTGGTAATTTTAAGTTGAAATTTGATATGTTGGTGGAATAAAGTGGTCAACTATGTCTGAATTATTAGTTTTGTGAAATTCGTGAGAATATAAGTATATTTGTTAAAATTTATAAGTTTTTTTTTTGTGCATGTGGAAATTTTAAAGTAAACATATATAATACATAATTGCGTAATTTATGTAATTATTATAATTTTGATTAAAAATTAATTCTTATCAAATACATTATGTGGTTATTGTTATTTGAGCAGAATATGAGTGGTCTTCCACATTGTAGGTGGATATATAATAGATTACTGTCTGATCATAGTGGTTATACGCAAGAATTTCTAGATGGAGTAAACCAATTCGATCAATTTGCACGTAGACAGACAGAGTTTCTGAATGGGGAAAAGTATAGATGTCCTTGTAGGAAATGCAGAAATAGGGTGTACTTGACACCTGATGAGGTTAAGATGCACCTTATGTATAAGGGTTTTGTGCAAGGGTATTGGTTTTAGATAAGTCATGGGGAAAGAGAACCTCAGCAATATGATTCTGGGCATTCAAATAGTGAAATTCCCGAAGTTGGAGGTTCAAGTCATATTAATAATGACTACTCTGAATCCTACGTAGATCGGATGGAGGACATGGTTGATGATACTATAATAGCAAATCAAAATGTAATGGAAGAGGGGTCAAGCACTTGCCGAGAACCATTTTATAATATGGTTCAAGCTGCTCAACAACCCTTATATGATGGTTGCTCCACCCACAGTGAGTTATCTGCGGTGGTGAGACTGTTGAGTGTTAAATCTGATTATAATATGCCTCAAAATTGTTTCAATGAAATTGTTCAATTATTGAAAGAGATGTGTCCCCCTAACAACTGCGTGCCAAACAACTATGGGCAAACGAAGAAGGTTGTTAAAGATCTCGGTAATGATGTGGTCCAAATTGATTGTTGTCGAAAAGGTTGCATGCTATTTTATAAGGAGGACGCAAACCTGGATGCGTGCAGGTTTTGTGGGCATTCAAGATGGAAGAGGCAAAGGTCACAACAAAGGAATCATAATCCATTGCCATACTCAATGATGCATTACTTGCCGTTAAAATCTCGACTGCAGAGGTTGTACGCATCAAGAAGTAGTGCAGAGCACATGAGATGGCATTATGAACATCGACGTGAGGACGGTATTTTATGTCATCCATTAGATGGGACAGTATGGAAACATTCCGATGCCAAGCACCATGAATTTGTTGCAGAGCCTTGGAATGTGAGGCTTGACTTTTGTGCTAATGGATTTAATCCTTATACGTTGTCTTTAAGATCATACTCCGTTTGGCCGGTGGTCGTTACACCTTATGACCTCCCCCCTGAAATGTGTATGACCACACCGTTTATGTTCTTGACTTGTGTAATCCCTGGGCCCAAAAATTCCAAGAACAAGATAGGTGTATATTTACAACCTCTTGTTGATGAGTTGAAAGAGTTGTGAGATGTTGGAGTTGAGACTTATGACATTCCTACGGGGCATACATTTCAGATGAAGGCTGCACTTATGTAGACCATCAATGATTTTCCCACATATGGAATGTTATCCGGGTGGAGTACTAATGGCCAATTGGCATGTCCCATATGTATGAAACAGCAAAAGGCTTTCAGATTGAGAAATGAAGGTAAATTCTCATGGTTTAACTGTCCTCGGTGTTTGCCAAGGAATCATGCGTTCAGAAGAAATAAAACAGCATTTAGAAAAGGCAGAACTGTTATAGGGGGTCCTCCTCGCCGACTATTTAGAGAAGAACTTTATGCCAAGGTGGAAGATTACCCAATGGTAACTACAAATGGTGATTTTGTCATACCAGGATTTAAGGAAAATGAGCACAACTGGATGAAGAAGAGCATATTCTGGGAGTTGCCTTATTAGCAACACCAACTGCTCCACCATAATTTGCATGTGATGCACATTGAAAAGAACTTCTTCGAGAATATTATTAACACTGTTATGGATGTTCATGGGAAAACAAACGACAATGCCAAATCAAGAATAGATGTTGTAGAAATATGTGATAGACCAGAATTACATTTACATTCAGGCCCAAGTGGTAAGCTGGTTAAACCAAAAGCGAAGTTCGTACTTCCTGTGGATAAACGAAGAGAGCTGTGTGAATGGGTAAAGGAGTTTCAAATGCCTGATGGATATTGCTTTAATTTGAGGAATGTTGTGGGCCTTAATGAGGTTAACTTTAACAACATGAAAAGTCATGATTGTCATGTGTTCATAGAGACTCTTTCACCAATTGGTGCGCTCCTAGATGATGTGTTGAAATCTCTTATTGAGATAAGCTAGTTCTTCAAGAACTTATGCTCAACAACATTGCGGGAGGATATGCTTGAGGAACTGCATCGCAACATTGTCATCACTTTGTGTAAGTTGGAGACCATTTTCCCTCCTGCATTTTTCAATGTAATGGAGCACCTGCCAGTGCATTTGGCAGAAGAGGCTCAACTAGGTGGTCCAGTACAATACCGATGGATGTATCCATTTGAGAGGTAAAGTATACTATAATTGATAAAACCTTGTCTCAATTCTTATATGTGGAATCACTTAGAAGTGAATGCAATTGTGAATTTGGTAGGTTCTTTGGCTGATTGAAGAAAAAGATAAAGCAACAAGCGTGTCCTGAAGGTTCAATCACAGAAGCATACCTAGAAGCAGAGAGGACATTCTTCGCCTCCTATTACTTTGGCTCTAATGTGCCCTCCATGCACACTAGGTGCAGGAGAAATGAGGAGGACGATGAACATATTAATCATTCTTAAACTCTATCCGTGTTTGCACTGTAAGGGACCGCTATTGGTAGGGAAAGATCAAGGCATCTCAAAGATGCCGAATATGTTGCTGCCCATCTTCACGTGCTGTTAAATTGTGATGAAGTTAAACCTTATATAAGGTGAGCGGTATTTTCACTTCCAATTGAGTTTATCATTCAGAGCGCAAGTATACTAATAGCCTTCATAAAATGTGATAGGATTTTCACAGAATAAGTCAGAACTACACGTCCCAATGTCAGCGATGCAAATGTGGACACCATCATTGAAAATCATTTCGCAGATTGGTTTACTCAGTATGCAAGTATTATAACTCATTTGTTCATAATCTTGACATAACAGTTAATTAGGTGCATTGTATTAATTAAAACCACATGTTATCTCGCCTTAGATGCATTATATTCAACTATTTGAGATCGACAAACATTGCTAGTTGAGCCAATTGGCTACGAAGCTAAATCGGTATGTGTCGATGTGGATGGCATATAGAGTAAATGGATTCAAATTCCACACAGAAGCTCGAAGGGTCCGGAAGACAACATATAATTATGGTATTGGTGTTTGTGGCATTGGGGAAGGTAATATTGAGAATGATTATTATGGTGTACTGAAGGATATTGTCCAAATTGAGTACATAGGCGAACCACTTAAACGACGTGTGCTCTTCAGTTGTGAGTGGTTCGATCCCACATTGAATCGTGTGGCACGATCTCACAAACTAAGCAACCTTATTGAGGTCCACCGTACAAGGAGGTACTGAAAGTACGACCCATTTATCCTCCCAAACACCGCATCACAAGTATATTTCATGCCACATGCAGATCGCTCAAGGGACAGAGCCAATTGGCTTACTGTCATACCAACCAAACCAAAGGCGAGAGTGGATAAGCAGTACACTCCACCTACTGCGTACCAACAAACGGACATGACGACTATCATCGAGCATGTGAATGACGCCATTCCTGCATCATTAGTGGATGAAAGTACACCATCGGAAGAGGCTAATGATGAAATCGATAATGACGAGATAGATAAGATAGAGAATGATAAGGGTGATGAAGAGGGAGAGTGGGATGACGGTAATGAAACAGATGAAGCTGAAGAAAATTTGCATTTGTATGATGATATGACGACGACGATGACAACGACATTGATGATGATGAGGATGCAGATAATTGAGTGCTTATGAATTCTTATGTATTCGAGTACTTTGCATGTTAAACAATTGGTTGTGACTTTACTTATATTGTATAAATGAACTTCGCAAAATATGTGTTACCTACGCACCTATTATGATGTATGAGTAAATGGTTTATATGTGCAATCATTATATATTTGTACTTGACTTTGTTGTCACCTATTTCAGGTATGGATTCCAGTTCTCATCGAGGTAAGCCCTCCCCTCAAGGTAGAGGAGGAGGGCATAGGAGCTCTACCGTAGATCCGACTGCAATAGACATTCCATCTTTCTCCCAGGTACCTCATGTACCAGCTCAGCTAGGAGCCACAATAGCTGCTTACATACCAGGTATTTTCGGACCAATGCCTCCCCCATTTGGGGCTTTCCATCATCATACCTCATAGATTCCTAACCAAAGCACCATATACGACCAATTTGTCTACAACAGTCCTCTAAAACCCCCATCTTGTTCACACTGTGTATCCTACTCCCCAACCCGCTCACCCTAATACAAATCAGTCCCAAGATAACATTGCAAGTGGCGAAAGTAAAGCACAATCCAGTCATGGGAGCACTCGAGCTAAGGCTTGGATTGAGCCAGATGGTAACGGGTAAGTCTTCATTTGTTATATCTTATGAAGTACTACATGAATTTTGCATAATAAGTAATCAATTTGATGTGTTATGTTCAATTAGGTTTCTCCCTAATGATGGTGCTGTTAGTGGATTTCACTCATATTTCGAAGTAAATATGAAGGAGCTTGGCCTAGTTGGAGTAAAGTGCCCAAACCAGTACGAGATTTGTAATTTGGAGAGTTCAAGGTAACTACAGTGACTATGTATTAACAGTTTCTATGAACGTGATAAATTACTATTGCATTATTGGATAAGTTTTTTGTTTTCATAATTGCAGAAGTTGTTTACTTGGGATCCGGTCCATGAGGACCGTATAAGAAGAAATTTTTAAAACCGAGGCAATGCACGCTTGAGAGACTTTTGGGAAAGCAAGGAAGCATAATAAGAAGCCTGTTTGGCTCGATGATGCTCAATGGGAGGGACTCCAATAGCACTGGGCGAATGAATATTACAAGAAATTACATGAAATAGCCCAGAAGAACTGACTGGGAACTCCAGAAAGTGGTGGCCCATCTCTCCACACCTGTGGCTGGATCCCTATGCATGAGCATAGGCAGCGTCTGGTAAATGAATTAATGTTTGCTATGTATTTCTTTAAGTTTAATACTGTATTTTGTGTTGTGTTTGAACAACTTGGGACGGAGCCCACCATTGTTGAATTATTCAGTCGCACTCATAAACTCCATGGCAAAGAAGATGCCCCTTGGATTGACGAGAAATCACAACAAACATATGTAAGCAATTAGCTATTCTCAATATTCATTGGTAGTTCAACATAAACTTGTATACTTTATTTTTAGTAATTGTAGTATACATGATTTCTTGCGATGTTGCGGTATTATAGGAATCCTTTGAACGTGATTTTCAAAATGTTATCAACTTTCAAGGGACCGGGGATGGCACTTCTCAAGATCCAAACCAGCCACTTCCAAACCCAAATGAGTTGTGGGTGAAGACATTCAAGAACAAGAAAGGTCGTATTTATCGCATTGGTAACGAGGCTGTCAACATTAGGGAATCCAGTTATTTCAGTCCCACTCAAACATCCAGTACAGTTTTCATATTAAAGTTTTAATGAACATGGTTATATAATGAATTTACTTAATTACAATACTAATGCATACTTCACTGAAATGCCTGCCAGCAGGTACCGGTTCTACGTCATCACAACAAGAGCTCAATGACTTAAGGGGTGTAGTAACCAACTTGGGGGGTGAGCTAACTTCACAAGCTAAAAGCTACCGGTTACTTATGGAGAAATGTAAGCAACTGGAGGAATCCAACAAATTGCTCACCCAAAGCAACCAATAACTGAGCCAACAAATGATGAGCATTGATTAGCGCCTCGAAGCTTTCTTTCAAATGCAACAGGCGTCTGGCTTGGGATCTCAGCCACCATTTACTCATCACTCACAACATAATGAGGAAGAGGGTGAGGAAGAGGAAGAGGAAGAGGATGATCTTCACCTTGGTGATTAAGTTGGTTGCAGTTTTCCTTCAGCTGGTGGCTCTTCTGCTTAGTTCTTTACGAAGTACATCTCTTGCTGCTTGCTTCCCCTCCCCTTTGTGCTTATTTCACTCCCCTCCCCTTGGTGCTTATTTAATTCTCCTCCCATTTGGCGCTTGCTTCTCCCTCTTCTGCAAACATATAACTTCATTCTCAATTACTGGCAACTTCTGGTTTGTTTGGATTTGTGATTTGTGATATGTAGAGACTTTGTTTGGAACTTCTGGTTTGTGAATTGAAAACTCTTGATTGGAGGTGTTGCGTTGGATGTGATATTCCACCTTTGTGTGGCTTGAAATTGTTGAGAACGCTTCGAATGAAATCATATTCGAAGCCATTGGATGTCGATTGAGTGCAAAGATCTTATAAATTTCTTGCAGAGATTGAAATGTATGTAGTAAGGAATACAGTCAAAAACAAGCGTTTTTATTTACAAAAAAATTAGAAAGCTAGCGACGGAATGGCGACGGAATGACAAAAAATTTTTTTTGGGGGGGGGACAAGGTAGCGATGAAATGTGTAGTTCGTCGCCATCAGCGACAGAATTTCCGCCGCTGATTCCGTCTCTGAATCCGTCAAAAAAAATTATGTCGCAATTTCTGTCGCTGAATCCGTCGTCAATGACAAAGGAATTTAAAAATTCTATCGCCAGGTACACAGCGACGAGCGAAAATCCGACAGCCGTATTTCGTCGCCAATTCCGTCGTTGATATGAAAATTCCGCCACTAATAAGCCTTATTCCGTCGCTAATTCCATCTTTATTTGGTCTTTTTCTTGTAGTGGTTGTTTTATTGTTCACCGTTTAGTCATTTGTTCGGAAGTTCTAATTCTGATTTCCGATCATATTTATGACATGCTACAAGAGTGTTACTATATGGGTAAAAAATCAGAAAATCCTAAGTCTATTCAAGTGATGGTCGACTTATCTTTTTAATAAGATTTTTTAAAGGTTTATTTTATTAGGCACTGTGCAAAAGCACGAGTTTATTTTATTAGGCATTGAGAGAGGCTATGTGGTATATTTTAATTTTCTTTCTCAACATTGTAGTAGCTATGTAATGGAAGTTTATTTATAGTAGAAATTTAGATTGTATTATTCCAAATCATAATTACTAATGATGTATGGTGTTGAAATGAGCAACAATATTTTATATGTTTTGTTGTTGAAATGAGCATCAATATTTTACATGTTTTGGTGTTGAAATGAGCAAGCATATTCTACATTTAATCAATTTTCAATGATTAATGTATTTCGTTTTTTCAAAAAAAGGACAAATTTGAAAAATATTGATTTCCTATCTGGCGTTTATAATCCGAATTCAATGCAAGAAATATATTCTTCAATGTTAAGTAAGACTTTAATTTTGAAAAACTTAAATTAAAACATAATAAGCGTCTAACTTCTTATAAGGATAAATTTGATAAATATTGATTAGTACAGAATATTAATTTCTACACATATACAACATAAGAGTCTTTGTCATTTATTTTTAAATTTTAAATTTATTTTTTAAAAAATATATCTTAAATTTAAATGCTCCGTGCATAGTACAGGTCCATACTAGTAATATTAAATTAAAAAATGATATAATAAAATATTGGAACGATGGTACTACATGGAGATCCGATACAATTATCTTTTCATCTATAATTTTTCAAAATTAGAAAAATAGATGTACATATAGTACTTTGTTTCTAATAGGGCTGATGCAATTATAGTGTCATTTGTATCCGTCAACATAATTGACAAATGCAAAAACTTCACATTGATAATTAAATGTAACTATCTAAAATTTGGTGATTTTAGAGGATATAATATAACAATTTTGGCAAACAAAGACACTTAAAGGAACGTTTACGACCACACATTTATCATCACCCTTAGTATGCTAGGAAAAAGAATGACCAGATCTGCTAATATCACCGGTAAATTATTTTTGAGTTGTACGTTGCAAACAAAATTTAGGTCAAAATTTTACCTACCTCAATATTTGTGTTTTTTATGCTTTGAAAAAAAGGAACAAGAGTAACAGGACACAAATGTTGAAGATTACGCATTTCATTTTCCCCGTATGATATTTTCTTAATTATGTTATTGTGCCTCTTCTATAATTTTTCACACAAAGAGCCATTAGCCATATGAATAATATGGTCATGACATTTATAGCATACACATGCATACACACACATATATGCATAGATGAAGCTACGTTGGGGCCATGAGGGTCAGGGCCTCCCTTCTCATAAAGTATGCATTTGCGCAATGCATGGCATGGGGCTGTGTTAGCACTAGTGGCAATGCAGTAGTTGTTGAATGGGAGGTTTTGAATTTGAGTCTTTCACCCTACATTTTTTCGAATCCCTCTTCCCCAATTTGTTGTGGTTTTCTCGTCATGCTCGTGTTCTCTCCTTCCTTTTTTAGTCCCTTTTTTTTTGGGGTTGTGGGAATAGCCAGCCTTTTTAATTTCTCATTCCCACCCAACAACAACTCTCAATTTCCTTTTTTAAAACAAAAGCCATGTTTCTTTTCATTGTAACTTTCCTTTCCTCCTGTCCTTTAATTCAATTGTTTATCCCTTGTTGTATCATTAGTTGCACTTGGTCCCCCCTACCTCCCCAAAAAATTTCATCAATTAAACACCACATTTGTATAAACTTTTAGAGATGTAAAACTTTTTTGGGACATCACAAACTCAAAAAGTAATTTAATTTTGTCAGTTCATTTTGAAGGGACAAAAAATAGCGACTAAATGTAGTTCATGACAGTAAGAAAATATTATTTATCTACTATTAGGTTTCAGTCTAAAGAACTTTATGTTAGTTGATATAAATATATACATACTGATGGAGTGCGATTAATATCAATTTACATTTCGACGATAGATTTCTTAACAATGGAATGTCCATAAAAATTTATTTAGTAAGATATCCTAAAATAATCATCTTCTAAAAAAATTTTTCTTTGTGTCAAGGATCTAAAATTGAGTTCAATTTAGTTGGGCACCCCTCGAGTTTGAAGACTAGCTTTGTCCCTGCATGTATGTATGTATGTATGTATGTGTATATGTATGTGTGTGTGTGTGTATATATATATATATATATGTACATATAATATATGTACATATATATATATATATATATATATATATATATATATATATATATATATATATATATATATATATATATATATATATATATATATATATATATATATATATATTATTCGAAGCCTAACATTTAATAGATGGCAAGCTCTGGTAGCTATGACATTAATTTTTAACCTACATCCAAATCTATTAAAAGATAATAAAAGATTCTAAATGTTATTATTTTTACCTTTCCATATTTTTCAAAAATATAGATATAAAAAGATTCTGACTCGAAGGATATTATTAGTGCACTTGCAAAAAACAATGCACAGTAAAAGATTGCAATAAAATATTGACAAGTTCATCTCACACCATTATTAAATTGATAGTAATAATATTAAACAATGACAAACAGAGATTGACCGTTTGATTTATTCCCTTTTCTTGGAATATCAATGTAAATATAAATGTAAAGTATTAAATGTCAAAAATGCTATGATGATGGTCGTTATGAATCCTATATATACAAGATAATACTACTCATGCAAATTATAATCAAAAGGCACAAAATTGCTTTTAATTTTGAGAGAAGAAGAGTCCAAGCGGTTATCATCCCGTTCTTTGAGCAGTATCTGCCAAATTCAAGTCTGTAGGTAAGATTATTGTCCACAGGTACATGCATATGTCATATTTATTTTTTAAAAAGTAAATATATAATAATCTGTATGTCTTAATTAATTTAAAAAGTTACTAAATTATACTTAAAAAGTCATCCAAGTTTTCAATCAAAAAACCTCCAAAATTTTCCGCACTGTTACTAGATTGTTAATTATTGTTTGCATGTATAATTACTATAATAGTAAAAACTAAAAACGTTTTCCGTGCATTGCACGTTCAAGAATACTAATGTTTACATTAAAGCAGTTGTGCCAGATTATATGCCTATGAAAAAAATGGAAATGTTTGGTGATGAAAGACATAATTGGTAACTAATTTATTTAATATCATTCCAAAGGATTAAAAAAATTAGTACTTTTTGTCCCGTTATACAAAAAAGAGGGTGATGTTCAGAATAATATAATTATAAAGTTATCAAGTTACTTAATCATCCTATGAAACTATGGGATATGGTAATTGAGAAGATGTTGGAGAGGGACATCTGGATTTCTAAAAACTAGTTTGTTTTTAAGGTAGAAAGAACACCTAAAGAAGCAATAAGTCTTATAAGAAGACTTGTAGAATTTTGCAATGATAGGAAAAAGGATCTGCACATAGTGTTCATCGAGTTTGAGAAGGCATGTGATAAAATACTTAGAGAAGTGCGCGGGGTCGCTTGGAGAAAAAAGTGCCATTTGATTATACTCAGGCTATTGGAAACATGCACAAGAGAGCGAGGACTAGATTGAGGATGATCAGAGGAGATGCAGAGGAATTCGTTATTGATATTGGGTTGCATCAAGGATTGACTTTAAGCCCTTTTCTATTTGCAATTGTTATGGATGTCCTCACAAAAAACAGTCAGGATGAGCTGCCGTGTTGTATGCTATTTGTTGATCTTATTTTCTTAGTAGGAAGACTACATACAAAGTTAACAAGTTAGAAAAGTAGAAAGACACTTTGGAGTCCAAAAGTTTTAAACTTAGTAGGATGAAGACTGAGCACTTAGAATGCAAGTTCAGTATCACTATCTATGATATAGCGATACCGAAACTTATGAAATTTAAATTCTTGGGTTCGATCATACAAGGTAATGGTGAGATCAATGACAACATTAGTCACTACATAACGGTGAGATGGTAAAATGGAGGTATCCATCTAAAGTGTTGTGCGTTAAGAAGATTCCAATAAAATTAAAAGGAAAGATTTATCGCATGGCAGTTTGATTAGTATTGTATATGGTTCGAAGTATTGGCCAATTAAAAAGACTAAGTTAAATGGTTGTTAATTGTAGACACGAGAATGATAAGGTGGATATATGGTTATACAATATTGGAGAAGATTAGGAACAAAACTATAAAGTTAGGGTAGCACCTACAAAGGATAAGATGAGGGGATTGAAACTCAGATGGTTTGTTTATATCAAGAGGGTGGATATAAATGCACCTGTGCGAAGTTGTGAGAGGTTTGATATTGCAGGAGGGATACAGGAAGACGAAGGAAGAATCAGAATGAAATTTTTAGATAAGATATGCATCATTTGAGACTTACGGAGGATATGACTCATGATCAGAGTTTTTACAGGTCAAGAATTATAGTGGCAGATTTCCAATAGTTTTGCATCTTTACTCCCATTTCTAGTCTCTTAATGTACGTCGATGTTGCTTGACACACTACCAATTTGTTGATAAATATTTACAACAATCACTTATCTTAACAAACTACCGGGTTACATTTAAAATAGTTTAAAAATAACAAAACCTCACTTGTAGAAAAAATTAAAGATTAAAATTTTTGGTGGCAGGTTAGGGCAGTAGTTAGATTATAGAATTAGTTAATACTTGGAATTGTTGTCGTAGTAAGTCTTTTTTATATTAAGAAATGACTAAACAATAGAATTTCATGTAGTTTTACTTTGATGATATTCCTTTCAAGTGCAACCTATCACACCAAGTATACACCTGCTCCATGAAATTATACTATAGGTCGATGATATTTGGAATTGACATTGAAAAATATGGTTGGTGACAAGAATGAAGCAACAAGTTTAGATCCAGTCAATTATATATCGACCATGAATTTTAAGATGTGAATTTTAATTACTTAATGAAGTACCCAGATATGATTGGACAGTCGGAACACATGTTATCAACCTTTAAATTCGATTGAATTGGATCAGGTTATTTTTTATCAAAGTCGAATCTAACTTTTTTTTTTTTGGTTGTGATTTCCAATGATTTTATCTCAATGATGGAATTTGCCTTAGACTTGAATGTAACTATCCATCTGAGAAATAGCTGTTGTAAGTGTTAGCTTTCTTGAAGCGCACAATGTGTTCATTAATATGTTTTGATGAAAGACAAAAAGAGAATAATCAATTGATATATTTATCATATTTTTTTTCATGAGTGCTATAAATTGAGGGGCAGCATCTTTATATGTCATTAATTTGTTGAGGATGAGCTGTGTGTTTGTCATAATTTTTATACTTCGATTTTTTTTTTTTGTTCTCTTGTGCTACCTTTTTGATGAAATACAAAAAGGGGGATAAGTATTTGAAAAGCTTTCATGGTATGTTATTCAAAATTATATTGATATGTTATTGGATTTTGTCTTTCATCAAAAAGGGGGAAGATTGTTAGCTTTCTTGAAGGTCACAATATGTTTATTAATATATTTTGATGAAAGATGAAAAAAGATTAATCAACTGATATATTTATCATGTTATATTTGGACATACCATAGTGTTTCTATGTGATATGATTATAAATAGATATTGACATGATTGATTTTATCTTTAAGATAGTTTATTATTCAAATTTAAATATGTAATCCTTATGATATTATATCTATGATTCAAATTTGATTATGATTTTTATCATGTTTTAAAGAATCAGATCTTCCTAGAGGGGGGGTGAATAGGGAGATTGCAATAAATTGAATTTCAAATCAACAAATTAAAATGAATGCAAAAATTAAAACCAGATTGAACGCAACGATGTTTTAACAAGGTTGGGCCTCAATCAGGCTTAGGTCCCTGCCTAGAGTTATCTAACTCTAGGATTCAACACTCTACCTATATTATTAAGATGAACTCACTCTATCTCTCATAGCTACATCACTCTACCTATATTATTAAGATGAACTCACTCTATCTCTCATAGCTACATCACTCTAGAGATCCTAATCACTTAGACCAACCCCTTGGTATATGGGTGGAGTTTAACCTCACAAACTCTAAGTTCACTCCTTAATAATTATTTTCACCTCAACATATGATCACAAGAATTACACTTAGTACAAACGTTCAAATGAAAGTGTTCAAGAGCAATATTACGTAATGCTTCACTATGCTCATCCGCTTGAACTTGAATGATATCTATAGGCTTGAGTACACGCCTATTAAATAAGGCAGGTTAGTTAGGATATGCTGAGATATCACTTCAGGGCCTTGAATTCTGGTGGTCAGCTTCTAATTGGATCTTCTTGCCTTCACTCCTTTGATTGCGATTGATACGATTCACCCTCTTGCCTTCTTTAAAAAAATTGCAGAAGTTTCTTGTACCAGGCAAGTCTTGCAATATCTCTTAATAAAATATCGTACCTTTAATGTTTGAACCTTGCTTCAATGGAGAGATTCTTGCCTAACTTTTCTTCAACATGTAAGTCTTGTGTGGCAAGTGAGAATCATGACAAATGTACAATTCAAGACTTTTGCAAGGCAGCTAAATAATTTCCTCAATTAACTTGATAAGCCAAGATCATGCATATATTTTAATTTACACGTGAGTTGTTTATTTTGGGGCAGTTATTTTGTCTAAGGCAAGTAAATAAATTTATTCTTTTAAGCAATCAATTTGTTAGGCTGAGATCGTATATATATTCTTACCTAAATCAATTTCCACAATTTTGTTTGCTGGGACTTATAATGTTCATGTTTCCTTTTCATATTAAGCCTCTTAATTAATTTTGTGTTTCATCAAAATTTTCCTAGCCACTAAGGGAGTCAACAATCTCCTCCTTTTTGATGAAAGACAAAATTAATGTTAGTGACTTATATCAGGTTGAGCTCATGTGAGAGGAGATGCATTATATAAGCATGTGATATATTGTTAAATATGAAGTCCAAGCATTTGCACTATCTCAAAACATAGATATCGATATAAGCATTTGAAAGTATTTCAAAGCATATAGATATATTTGGTCAGGTAACATAGTGTAAGCAAAATAAGTATTGATTTGCAGAGTAAGCAATTGATACCAAGCATTAAGCTACTGGCAACCAACTTAGAAACCTACACAACTAAGAACAGCAGTTTTAAGAGACCTAAGCAACTGACTGAATTGTAAGCTACAAGTTTAGTGAATAACAGAAACATAAGTAGTAAGCATTCACACTTTCTCTGCCTCTTTCATCAAAAAGGAGGGAAGTGGGAGCAACAAAAAATTGTTGGAGCACACCAACATGGGACCAAAAGACTGGGAAATTAGAAGATTAAGGCTTAGGCTTGGAGGCTTTCGTAGCAGATAGGAGTTGGGTAGCATAGGCAGAGCTTTGTGCTTGTTCAGCAGCAGAAAGTGGAATGGCTCTGAGCGCGCACTGGCGAGTCAGGCTACCCATGGCGATGAGATCACCAAGCTTCTGATGGACCTCAGAAATGTGAGAGGTGAGCAAGATCTGGATGTGGTTCAGGCGATTGTCGATGATAACTTGATTATGAGCAATCCCATCTGGCGCATCCGTGTGCTGAACCATGATATACTCAAGTTTATCGCCTGTCTCTTGTAACTCATAGACCTCGTCATCGAGAGTTAGGATGTGGTCAAGGAGAGAGGAAGGAGAGGTGATTGGAGGAGAGTTTAGACGAGGCTTAACATGTTTTCTAAATTTTTGTGAGACACTCACCAGCTCTTCTTGATTCATATCCTCAACAAATTTCCATTCCCCGGATGTGATTTTGAAATGCTGAAGGTGCTTCAGAGAAGCTGGAGTAATGATGGGCGCCGGTTTGGTTTCTTTGATTTCATTAGTGAGGCAAACCCCAAAATGGACAAACACCAGGGTCAAGAGGGTCGCATAGGGCAACGAGGCAGGACATTGAACAGAGCCGACTTTAGACATGGTGCCAAGAATATAACGAGCATAGGAAGTGGGGGGAGATTGAAAATGGAAGGTGGTAAGGGGGTGTTTGGGTGAGAGAGCCGAAGGGAGGAGAGAGAGAGTCGGATGAAGAGGAAAGTAAGAGAGAGAAGGTGGGTAGCTGAGATTCTTTTAATTGCCTGAGGATATTGCTGCCAATATTTGTCAAGGTGTCAAGACAAATGTTTGGCAAAGATTAGACGTGGAATTCGACTTGGAGTCTTAAGGCAATTGAAATCTAATTGGTGTATGATAGACAGAAAGTTATGAAGGAACTTTTGTCTGTTAATTGTTGCTCCATTTAATTGCACTAATTTTTATTCCAAGGCTCTGAAATGGATTTTTCAGGCCTTGGCAATTAAATTAGGATTTGATGGCGTACCTGATTAAATATGATAATGGACCCACCTTGTTAATACCTCCAATATTCTTGTCCAAATGATGGTGCCTGTGCCTGAAATTCACTTAGCATACTGAATTAGTTGTAAGAGAGGGCTCCTCCTCAATTCATGCATCAATGTTTATCATTCCTAGTTCATGTCGTATAAAATTAAAGCGATCTTTACTTAAGGGTTTAGTGAAAATGTCAACGAGTTGTTAATCTATGGACACGAAGGTTAAAGCAACATGGCCTTTTTCAACATGATCACGAATAAAATGATGACGTACCTCAATGTGTTTGGTGCGTGAGTGTTGAACTGGATTTTTTGTGATATCAATAGCACTTTTATTGTCACATTTTATCGGGACATCTTTGAGTTTTATTCTAAGATCCCTTAATTGTTGCATGATCTATAGCAGTTGTGCACAGCATGCACCGGCAGTGATGTATTCTGCTTCTGCAGTTAGTAGGGCGACGGAATTTTGTTTTTTGGAGTGCCAAGAGACTAAGCATGGTCCAAGAAATTAACATGCTCCTGATGTTCTTTTCCTGTCAACTTTATAACCTGTATAATCTGCATTAGTGTATCCTACTAGAGAAAAGTCTCCCCTTCGAGGGTACTATAATCCTAGATTTTTAGTCCCAGCTAGGTATCGAAATATGCATTTTACATACATTAGATGGGATTCTTTGGGGGCGGCCTGAAATCTAGCACATAGGCATACATTGAACATGATGTCAGGTCGACTAGCGGTAAGATAAAGTAGTGACCCAATCATGCCTCGATAGACCTTTTCACTAATAGGTTTACCTTCTGTATCGAGGTCCAATTTTTTGGTTGTAGCCATGGGTGTCTTGGCATATTTGGCTTGATCCATTTTGTATCCTTTTAGTAGTTCGTTGATGTATTTGCTTTGATTAATGAATATGCCATCTTTACATTGTTTGATTTGAATCCCTAAAAAGAAATTTAGTTCTCTCATCATGCTCATCTCAAATTCTTTTCTCATGAGGTTGGAAAATTCTTCACATAGGAGTTATTAGTAGCGCCAAAAAGTATGTCATCTACGTAGATTTGAATAATTATCAAGTCATGACCTTTGGTTTTAGTGAATAGGGTTTTGTCAATGAGTTCCCTTTTAAAATCATTTTCTAAATGAAATTTGCTCAGTCTCTCACACCAAGCCCAGGGGACTTGTTTTAGACTGTAGAGAGCTTTTTGGAGTTTATAGACATGATTAAGAAAATCTAGGTTCTCAAAGCCGGAGGGTTGCTCTTCATAGACTTCTTCTTATAGAAATCCATTTAAGAAAGCACATTTTACATCCATTTGATAAAAGCTTTATATTCATATAAGATACAAATACTAATACTATTCTTATTGCTTCTAATCGTGCAACAGGAGCAAGGGTTTCATCAAAGTCGATACCACCTTCTTGATTGTATCATTTAGCCACTAATCTTGCTTTATTTCTTATAACATTTTCAGTTTTGTCCAGTTCATTTCTAAACACCCATTTAGTTCCTATAACTGGATGGTCACTAGGTCGAGTCGTAAGTGACCACACCTGATTTCTTTCAAACTAATTTAACTCATCTTGCATAGCATTTATCCAATTTGCATCATTTAGTGCTTCTAGATAGTTTTTTGGTTCTATGAGTGATACAGAAGCAAAGAATGCATAAAAATTACGTAGAGATGAGCGGGTTCTTATACCTATGGATATATCTGGGGATAGATTGTCCATTGGATGAGACGACTTATACTTGAAGTGTTTCTGGGTTACCTCTTGTTGAGATGCATTAGGCGGAGAGTTTTCTTCATTTGTGGATTCCACTTCTTGTTGAGGTGAGGAGTCTTCTTGTAGTTCTTGTGGCTGCTTATCAGCAGGGTTTACCTCTTTTGTTGCTTCTTCTTCATCATTACCATACTTGTTTAAGTGTAGACTCTATGCTATAGAACCACTTAACACACCGTTGTCAAATTCATCAAAAATTACATGAATGCTTTCTTCTATAGCTTTTGTACGTTTATTATAAATCCTATACGCCTTACTATGTAACGAATAACCTACAAATATTTCTTCATCACTTCTTGCGTGAAATTTTCCTAGATTATTTTTTCCATTATTATGAACATAGCATTTACATCCAAAAGGTCTAAAATAGGAGATGTTAGGACGATTGCCTTTAAATAATTCATAAGGTGTTCGTTTTAGGATTGGTCAAATTAAATACCGATTTAAAACATAGTTTGCAATATTTACGGCTTCGGCCCACAAAGTTTGAGAAACATTACTTTCACACATCATTGTGCGTGCCATGTCCTCCGCAGTGCGGTTTTTTCTTTCCACTACCCCATTTTGTTGAGGTGTTCGTGGGGCCGAGAAGTTGTAAGCGATTCCATGATTGCTACATAATTCATTAAACACCTTTTGATCAAATTCTCTACCATGATCGCTTCTAATGAAGACAATGGGAGAGTTTTTGTAGACTTCCAATTGTTTATAGAGTTTAGAAAATTCTTTAAAAGCTTCATTCTTTTCTTTTAAGAAGGATGCCCAGGTAAAACGAGAGTAGTCTTCAACAATCATAAGAATATATTTACTATGCCCTAGACTTTGTATTGGTATTGGTCCACATAAGTCCATGTGAAGTAGTTCTAGTGGTCTAGACGTGCTAATGTTATTTTTTGATTTAAAAGAGCTACGTACTTCTTTTCCCTTAGCACATGCATCACATATGTGATCATATTTAAAATCACATATGGGAAGTCCTCGTGTGAATTCTCTTTTTGCCAATTTCTTAATTGTATGCATGCTTGCATGTCCTAACCTTCGATGCCATAACAAATTGTCCTCTTGATGAGAGACTTTAAAACATGATAGATTTTGTGATGGGAGGTTGTCAATATCTGTGGCATAGACATTTTCGATTCTTGGTCCATGAAGGGCAACTTTTCCTGATTGTTTATTTTTTACAATACAGTTAGTGGAATCAAATGTAACTAGATTTCCTTTATCACATAATTGAGATATGCTTAGGAGATTAAATTTTAGACCATCAACAAGATAAACATTATCAATTGAATTGGATGGGTCTTTACCGATTTTTCCAACACCGATTATTTTACCTATACCTTTATCGCCAAATGTAACGCTCCTATGTCCTTTCTTTTTGATTTCGGTGAACAAGGAGGCATTGCCGCTCATGTGTCTTGAGCATCCACTGCCAAGGAACCATAGGTCTTTTTCGAATTTTAAGCATACCTGCAAAACAGGAAATCAAACCTTTCTACTACTTTTGACATAAAATTTATTTCCAAGGTCATTGCTTATCATGTTAGGTGGTTTAGTTCCCTTGGGAACCCATATCTAAGTAACTTTTTGAGATGGTTTTTTAAATGGGCATGAGAAAGTGAAGTGGCTAGTTTTGCTTGTTCTTGTCTCTTCCTTATACAATGGTGGTTTAACAAAGAAATTTTTGTAGGTTTTCTTTTTGTTAGAGTAATTATATCCGATTCCTTCTTTGTTAACCGATGCTTGTTGGGTACATAGCAATTTGTCCAAGTTTTCTTGTCCTTTAGTGAACTTTAAAATTATGTTGTGTTCTTTGTCACACTTATTCTGTAATTCTTTATTTTTATTTTCCAAAATTCTAATTTTGTCATGAAGGTCATTGTTCATTTTTTCAAGGTGTACATTTTTTAGTTTTACAGCTTGAAAGCTTCTCTTGAGATCTTTATATTCTGAGGATTAATTCATCTTTAGAACATTCATAAAGGGACGCAATATTTACCTCGTTTGTATTTTCATGATCTTGCCCTTCTTTTGCCATGAGACATATGTTGGCATTATGCTCTTCATGGCTTTCACTTTCACTGGTGTCAATATCGCTCTAGGCTGCGATCATTGCTCTTTTGTTATCTTTCTTCTTGAATCTTAGGGATTCGCCCATTTTTTGGATGAGCAGGCAATCTTTCAACAAGTGACCTAGCATACCA
The DNA here is from genome assembly GCA_029747015.1 of Carnegiea gigantea. Lineage (NCBI taxonomy): Eukaryota > Viridiplantae > Streptophyta > Magnoliopsida > Caryophyllales > Cactaceae > Carnegiea > Carnegiea gigantea. Next base: position 402,195 of record JAKOGI010000105.1, on the reverse strand, counting down.
CAACTATAACATGAACTGACATTAGTGTTATCTTCATTGAAAAACTTGCCTTTGAATTTTTCGTTTCTTTTTAACATGGATCCTGTTGAGTTAAATCCTCATTGATTAAATTTTTTCTTTATTCCCATTTATTAAGACCCTGAATGATTAATGAGAAGGCCTCTTCATCATTATCGCTGGTTTCTTCTTCCTCAAAAGTGGAATCTTCTTGTGTGACTTTAAGGGCTATCCACTTTTTTGAATTTTCTCCCTCATCTTCTTTAAGATGGATCTCATATGTCAAAAGTTTTCCTAGAAGATCATCCAACTCTAGTTTTTTGAGATCTTGGGCTTCTTCAATTGCCGTGACTTTTGGTCCCCACTTATTCTTGGGCAGACATCGTAGAATTTTTCTCACCATTTTTTCGTTTGCGTAAGACTTACCAAGAGATTTTAGATTATTAGTGATATCAGTGAATAGAGTAAACATATCTTTTATCGATTCATCTGATTGCATTTTGAATAGTTTATACTGATGTATAAACATATTCATTTTGGTTTCACGGACTTGGCTAGTTCCTTCATAAATAATAATTAATTTGTTCTAGATCTACTGAGTTGTTTCACATGCAGAAATACGGTTATATTTGTTAGTATCTAAACCACAATAAAGAATATGCTTAGCATTTGAGTTCTTGGTGAGTCTTTCCCAATCAGCACTAGTATACTGATCTTTGGGTTTGTTAATAGACTCACCCTTGTCATTCTTGCTTTTAGGAGTGGAGTAAGGTCCATTTTTCACAATTTCCTATGGTTCCATATCAGTAGATTCAATGAAATTTTGCATGGCATTTTTCCAATAAGAGAAGTTTGTTCCTTTAAACAAGGGAGGTCCAGCAGTGGATCGACCTTCGATATTGATATCTCCAGAGAAGGCCATAATCGTCACCCACTTGACTGTTAGGTCAAAGAGTGTGGGACTGCTCTGATACCAATTGAAAAATCAGATCTCCATAGAGGGGGGTGAATAGGGAGATTGCAATAAATTGAATTTCAAATCAACAAATTAAAATGAATGCAAAAATTAAAGCCAGACTGAACGCAACGATGCTTTAACGAGGTTGGGCCTCAATCAGGATTAGGTCACCGCCTAGAGTTATCCAACTCTAGGATTAAATACCCTACTTGTATTATTAAGATGAACTCACTCTATCCCTCAGAGCTTTCTCACTTTAGAGATCCCAATCACTTAGACCAACCCCCTGGTATAAGCTTGGGTGGAGTTTAACCTTACAAACTCCAAGTTCACTCCTTAATAATAATTTTCACCTCAATATATGATCACAAGAATTACACTCAGTACAAACGTTCAAATGAAAGTGTTCAAGAGCAATATTTTGTAATGCTTCACTATGCTTATCTGCTTGAACTTGATTGATATTTATAGGCTTGAGTACACGTCCATTAAATAAGGCAGGTTAGCCAGGATATGCTGAGATATCCCTTCAGGGCCTTGAATTCTGGTGGTCAGCTTTTGATTGGATCTTTTTGCCTTCACTCCTTTGATTGTGATTGATGCGATTCACCCTCTTGCCTTCTTTAAAAAAATTGCAGAAGTTTCTTGTACCAGGCAAGTCTTGCAATATCTTTAAATAAAATGTCATACCTTCAATGTTTGAACCTTACTTCAATGGAGAGATTCTTGCCCAACTTTTCTTCAATGTGTAAGTCTTGTATGGCAAGTGGTGAGAATCATGATAAATGTACAATTCAAGACTTTTGCAAGGCAGCCAAATAATTTCCTCAATTAACTTGATAAGCCAAGATCATGCATATATTTTAATTTACACGTGAGCTGTTTATTTTAGGGCAATTATTTTGTCCAAGGCACGTAAATAAATTTGTCCTTTTAAGCAATCAGTTTGTTAGGCTGAGATTGTACATATATTCTTACCTAAATCAATTTCTGCGATTTTGTTTGCTGGGACTTATAATGTTCATGTTTCCTTTTTACATTAAACCTCTTAATTAATTTCGTGTTGCATCAAAACTTTCCTAGTCACTAAGGGAGTCAACATGTGCTGATAATACTATATTATGAGATAGGATATCCCATTTGATTAGAGATATTCACTTGGCAAGTGCTTAATTATGGAAGGAATTGCAATCAAGAGAATCTTTCTTCAACCCAAAAATAAGGTAGCCATTGGATAGAATTGCAAATCAACCAAAAATAGAGATATAGCCGTTGCATGCTGAAAATAGAAGATCTTCAAGTAGCATGAATTGAAGTTCAAGGCCTTGAATTAAAGCTGAAATCCTGGAAGCAATCTTAAATCAGTCTAATGGCTAGTTTTTGAGGGTTCGTCAAAGCTTTACTATAAATGTTAAAGCTAGCTGAAGGCTGAATACAACGAGAGAGAATCAAGTATTCATTGGCATATCTCTTACTCGAGCATTCATTGGCATACATTGAGATTTAATTTGCTTCAATTACATTTGATTTGTATTGTTCAAGTTGTAATTGGGTAGGGTTCTAGAGTTGAAGGATCAACTCTACCAAGCTTTGTTGAGGTGTCAACTTGGAACTTAAAACTTAGAGTAGGTGTACTCGAGAGTTATAACTATTCTTCCTAACAAAATTAGATTAATCCTAGAGTTAGGGAACTCTAGGCAGTGACTAAGCCTGTTTGAGGCTAACCTCGTTAAAAAATACTTGTGTCTTGTCCACATTTCTATTTTCTGCATTTCTATTTCGATTATTTAGATACTACGATCATCATCCTATTCACCTCCTCTAGGTGATTTAACTAACCAAATCAGGCAACAATAAGCTTTAAGTTGGAGATCGAACAAGTCACTTTAAGGCTCATTACAAGTTGAGTAGACTCGAGAAGACCAAAACAATTACTTGTACATGAGATGAACTGCTTGGGAGATTATGTCATCACGATTGCGGTACAACCGCCCTATTTTCAAGGTTAATTATTGGACCCCACCATTTTTTCTCGTTTCCTTTCTCATTTGTTTTTTATTTTTCCTCAATTTGTTTTTTGGGATCTTGACATTTAACATTGTTAATCCTAATACAAGAATGGCCATAAATGAGAGTCAACTGGAAAAAATCCATATGCTGGAAAAATCGAAAATGCCATAAATCACAAAAATGGCCGGAAAAACCCCAAGGAAGGTTATTTTTCTGTTTGAAATATATATATATATACACACACACACACATATACACACATACATATACATACACACATATACATGTACATATACATACATATATATATATATAAATATATATATATATATATATGTTTGTAGAGGTGGCTTCGGTAGGATGATGCTTTGGATAGGATGGGTAGGAAGAGTAGGATGAGGTAATTAGTAGTAATCTGTTGTTATTGTTTCAATAATCGTTTGTTTTAACTTGATTATTAATATACCTTTAAGGTAATCTTTTTGTAAGAATAAATATTTGCCCAAAAATTTTAAAGGTTTATACTGCATGTCATTCAATTATGTCCATATAATTTTTCTTTTAGGGGTCGGGGGACAAGCCATTGGAGCTGTATTGTCTCTTTTATTGTTTGCTCTTTTTCGTTTAAAAAGTATATTTTTTGGTGTTGATTTTCTTATTTAATTTGTATGTTATGTCGAACGTATTTGATTTCCTCGTCATACACCTTGTGAATGTTTGAATTTATCATTTAGATTATTTGTACCTCCTTTGAGATTATATATCTATCCAATGAGCTTTGGATTATGTGTGCAAATGGTGACACTTTATATTATATTTTATTTGAATTTAATTCAATTAAGATAAAGTTATTAAAAATTCATATAAATTCTAGTTTTAATTCATAATTACAAAAAAATAACCTAATAAATAACAAAATAAGGTTATCAAACATAGCCATTATTTAGATAGATACACCTTGAAAAGAAATAAGATAAATAATGAATATAAACCATGTAGAACTAGTAAGAACGTAAGGTTTATGAGTGAAATTAATTTTTAGATATAATAGAAATTTAATTCTTTTTAGAAGAAAATAAGATGACCAACAAACAAGAAAACTATGTTCCATTAAAAAGTAATTTAGAAATAAATGAAATTTCATCAATCATAATCCATGGAAACAACTAACTTTATCTAATATTTTTTTACAAATAGCTAATTAAAACAGTTAATGTAAACAACAAATTTAAATAGCTAATAATTAACAAATAATACATATAGCCAATAGTTAACAACTAACTGATATTTGCCGATAAGGGCAAAACTCTCGACAACCCTGCTAATGTATAGACCACTTTTCATTAGCGAAGAACTTAATAGTTAGCAGTCCCAAAAGCAATTTCAGGAGAATAAACAGATGTTACGTTTGCCTATAAATATGAAAGAGGTCATATTTTTCCCCTTTGTAAGGGGGACTAATTAGTTTTAAAAAAATACTAAAAAAAGACCACCTTACCCAGTCCACATCATGCTGAGCTGTTCGATTTGGCCAGTCTTTAATAATCTTGCAGGAAGGAAGCGCCTACATCTTGTTCATGAGTGGGATAAACAGGATCGATCCAAAAGACTTTGAGTTGAAGAAGAAAATCTCATTAAGAAAGTAATGTAGTCCCAATGCCTTCTCTTCGTCCATATATATGTATAAAGGACCCATAAGTCTGAAGCACTTAAAAGTCATACATAGCTTTGCATATCGCAAAAATTATATTCTAAACCTCACTGGTGCCTTATTGAACTCCATATATATGTGACAAACATACTAGGGTTATGCAGAAAGGATGGTTCTAATATTTTCTCCCTCTTTTTTCTCAGTAGGTAAGTTGGGCAACTCCATTTGTTCTTATCTCGGGGAACATAACAAAGTTGAATCGCCAGGAGGGAGGGAAAAACACTGGCAAAGTAAAGAATGGTTAGCCGTTCAGCACAACGCCACACTGGAGGAGTGCGAGCCACAGTCTCTTGAACCTGTGACCTCGACAAACAAAGGCAGCTGTGGTGCCAAAGAAGCTAATCACTTTGCAGCCTAATCATTTCGTGATTTTAGTACTTCAACATAAAAACTACTGGAAATACAGTTCATCCGTTCCACCAAGCTAAGATGATGATTGTGCATCAGCTAGACATGATGATCCATTACCACATTGTCTGTCCTTCTTCATTTATTACTTGAGTTCATAGTTTAAATTAAATCAAGCAGATATTTTAATCCATACTCCTAGAAATTTGGAGGTAATTGTGTTGTCAAATGATGAATAATGCGAATACAAGAGACACTTCACACTATATATTACCATATATTTCAAGGATAAAGTACACCATTTAGACAACCTAGCTAAGGTTTTAAACATAAATGGTTTTAGGGAACAATTAAGCCCTCACTATCTTTCTTAACTGTTGGACGGGCGACGGCCACTTAAGTCGCCTAGGGCGACAACCCTTGCTACCCCCTAACCTATATAAAGGGGTTTAAGGGGGTTAGCCTTGACAGACGCTATGACGCGAATATTATATCTCCCATATTCTCCTACTTCTCTCTCATGGCCGAACTACCATCTATCGAGTTCTCGGGTTTAGGACGTGAAAACCTAAAGCGACTCTAGTAGCCACTTGGTATTCTTATTGACGTGGATTGGTATTCTTATAAGCGTGGACTATAACCGACAGTATACTTCCGCATCCAGGTTAGTCATATTTCTTCCAACAGTGGTATTAGAGCCTAAACTGTTCGGATTAGTCCCGATTGATAGGTTGATAATCTTTCAACCCTAATCTCAATAAAAGCATGTTGGCCTGCCCGTTTTATTGCTTAATTTTTGTAATTATGCAAACCTAATAGTTTAACAGCATGCTCATGTCGTTATAATATTCAGAACCAACTTAAAGATCGCATCTTTAGTATAAGAGATTAAATCACAAACATGCGAGAACATTCTGTCAAACATTTTTTATGATTTTGACCAAAAATTAAATTTTTCTGATTAGTTTGTCAAATAAAGGCATGTTTTCCAGTCCAGATCTGACTGATAGAATGTTGTTGATACTATGCTAGCATGCTCCCTTATATTTTCTGAACGCAATTATCATAAATCAAAAAAAAACATAAACATCATGTTTCATGCTTCTGTGAATAAATTTCGTGTATAAAATTCGACATGAGAGTGGGCATATTTTCTTTCGATTATGATTATTGAAAGAAACAGAAGAGATTGTGTTTTTCGCAGACAACAATAATATGCATGATTATGCTATACTGCCATGACAGATCCGATTAATCACGGTAAAACTCAATAAAAATTTTTAGAGAAAGGGGGAGACGGGAGAGGGGATCAACCCGAAACCCTAACCCCCTTACAGACCCTCTGCCCCAAGACCAAACCCTAATCCTAACAGTCTCTCTGCCCCCCGGACTCCAAACTCGTAATACCTGGAGATGGTGACGGCAGCAAAGACCTCAGTGGTCTGCCGCCAAAAGGCCCCACCATTTATGCCTTTGTGGTGGCGGAGCCTCGGTGACCGAAACCGGCTATTAACCAAAACAAAAAAAGGGGGAGGGGGCGGGGTAGAGGAAAGGAAACCATATTTACCCATCAGAAACCGGGAGGAAGGGTGGCGCGGGTAGCCACGCACCGCCGACGAGGACCTTTTTCGGTTCCCTTCTTCTTTCATCAGCCGCCCACACATGCCGATCTACACAACCACCAAAGAAGAATTGTGAAAACACCATCCCAGGAGGCGCCTGCGCCCACGCGCCGCCGCTTCAGTGGCGCGTCGGTCACATAGGACGCCTCACCAGACTCGGTTTCGGCCAATCTACACGGTGGGAGTATCAGTTTGCATCAAAAAAGCGTAGATCGAGGGGCGTGGATGTTTTTCAGAAGGCGGTGGTGGAGGGTCGGCTTTTGCATCATATGGGTTCCATTCTTGGGCGTGGTGGTCACGGGAAGACCACCACCAGGAGGCGGCCTAGGGTAGGTGGAGCTTGGTGCTCCACCACCATGGCGTCTGAGGTGTTGAGAAACAGAATAGGCAGAGAGGAAGAGAGACTCGAGCAGGAGAGAGAGAACAAGGGTCTCGAACACAAAGGGAGAGAGGGTTAAGGTTAGCGTGAGGGAATGAGCTAACTCACTCATAAATGCCAAGCCTTAATTTTGTTTTTGGGCCACCTTCTTCTTTGGTTTTCTTTCTGAGTTTCATTTTGCAATGGGCCGATCTTGCGCTGTGGACTAAAATTGTTTTCGGCTGTTTTTTTTATTTGTTTTGGGCTGAATTATTTTTCAGCCATTATTGTTTAATTATTATCATTAGTCATAGCATGATTTTAATTGAATTATAATGATATTCAAGTTGATAAACTTTCATGCAGTTAATTCATTTGTTGAATTAAGGTTTCAAATTAGTTTTAATCCTAAATGCATGATTTTGTTATAAAAACATTAATATGTTTAATGTCATATATAAATTCGTTTTATATATGTATCAACTTGACATTTTCTTGACCGAGTAGCTTATTATTGATCCATTGGGTTGACGTTATATGAATTTGTTTCATGTATAAAATTAGTGTGTATGATGTAAATTTTTTTTTACTCGAACTCAATAAATATCTACGTGATATAAAGATCCCCTTGATCGCTAAATGAATATGTTTCATAAGTTATATTATATGAATATGTTTTATATAATATTCTGTCACATGAATATGTTTCATGATTTAATAATTTTATGCAAAAACATGAGCAATTATGAATCAGTTAGTTGTTCTACGATTCTTGTAGTTAATAAAAATGATTCATTAAGTTTTACATGAACTAGTTTCATGCTGTTATTTGGATACATAGAGTATTAGATTATTTTGTGAATCTGTTTCATGATTTAATTTGTAATATTATATGAATGCATTTTATATAATTTGCGAGCTTTACTATAAACTTGTTTCATCCAAATTTTAATATTATATGGATCTGTTCTATATATAATTAACTGCAATTAATATTTGGATATATTTCATGTTACAAATTATATTGCGTTCGATTACATGAATATGTTTCATGTGAATCACCAATTTGTCATATTATATAAATGTGTTTTATATATTTATGAATTACATGAGTTGTAGTAAATTTGCTAATTGTTTTAGCATTTTTTTATCCTTGCCCAAATTGATAAATGTGGATTCGTTTCATATTACCTGCTAATTATGCAATTTAGCGGTATTTTATGAATTGGTTTCGTGAAATTCAAATTCGTAACATTATAAATGTGTTTTATAATTTGCGAATAACAGTTGAATAAGTTTCATTTTATATATAATTATATAAATGTGTTTTATATAATACTATTTGGGCCTTTTATGAACTTCTTTTGTAATATGTTATATTTCGAATATGTTTCGCATTATAGATTCATTTTATTTTATAAATGCATTTTATATAATAATCTGAATTTCATGTTTGGTATGTCATTGATAGAGTTCTAAATGGCACATTAGTAGTCATAAATAATGAGATAACTTCATGTAAATTTAGTTTACATTAAGTTAGACATCTTTGTGATATATCTGAAATGTTAATTTGTTTAACTATAATGTTCTCCATAAATTTTGCTTTATGGAAAATTGTGATAAATAAGTTATAAAAACTTCTAATTCATACTTGTACGAGATGATTATGAGCTTAGCAAAATTTTCGATCATACAATATGGATAATGGAGTTTTTGATAATTTATTTATTTGAAAATATGCCTAATGTCCACTTTACAGAGTATATATCTTTAGATATGGCAATTAAAATAAGGTTGGTAATTTGTTTATCAATAAAAGAACTTGATAGCGCTGACTGTGATACATAATATCAGAAGATTCAGTTTCTTCTGAATGAACGTGAAATGTTAGGACACTCATTAGGTTCTAGGTCTCATAGGATGGCAAAAATGGTACTGCTAGTGAACAGTATTTAGAAAACTTAAAAGCATACTAAAAGTGATTCGAGAATGGATTGATCAACATGCTATACTTTGTAGTACTGCATGAATGACAGTCTAGTGAGGGATTGAGAGTTACCCCACTATTAAATATGCATGGGATTAGCTTAGTATCAGGTTTGTCCGATCCATTTCCTCATAAAGTTCTAGACCTAAGATTGGTATTGCCAAAGGGGAAAAACTAAGGGAAATAAAGAGGGGCATACAGCACATGTGAGTGCTATGACTGTGGAAATTAGGGATCTTATACTTGGGATTATCCTGAGCCGATTGAGTTACCTTCTTTCACAGCCTGGATAATATGTGTGCTCCCAAGCATTTGTTGCGAACTGTGATCCTTAGTGGATTGCAGATACGGGAGGAACCAAGCACATAGTTCGGGAATGAGTTGATTTTTGTGAACTTTCACCATTACACGGTAGATTCACAAATCGTCGTTTCAGGTAACGACAATGGAAAAAAATGTCCTTGAATTAAGGACAAATCATTCGAGGCTCCTTGAAGGGACTATATTGTCTCTTCCCGATGCTCTCTATGCACCTGGGGTGCGATGTTTTCTTGTGTCTTCTATTCCTAAGATTAGTTTTTTCTAATTTTCGTCTAGATATCTTAGACATCATATGGCATGGTGATCTGTTTGGCCATGCCACATTGAAAGGTGTTTTCAATGGATGAAATAGAACATCTTCCATCCTTGTCTCATTTTTGAATCTATTTTAGACGTGCTCGTTTTCACCATAAGGGTCAAGATAGAGTTAACTAGCTAAAGATGGCTCTTTAAGACCAACTCACTAGGCTTAAGGTGCAAAATGTGAGTTATGCCTAGCTAGTAAAGTAATAGGAAATCTTTTTGTAAGATTTCGAGTCCATCAAATCCCTTAGCATTCGTTCACTTTAGACATCTGCGGGTCCATGAATATGAAAGCATATCATGGAGCTACATATATTCATGATATAGGTATATGTACCTACTATCCCACCGTTATTAAGTACTCGATGTGTTCATATACTTTATAGCGATAGCAGGACTCAATTGATATGAAATATTAAAACTCTTCGAACCAATTGAGATCATGAATATTTTCTTCGTGAAACAAAATCCCGCAATGTTGATTTTCTTAAAGATGAGTTTCTTAGCATTTGGTGCAATTGAAAAGGGCCCAAATTTGTATACGTTACAATAAGACCTTCAACCACCTCTCGGTGAGGGGGAGGATTTGAGTTCTCACTAAGTCACCGAGGATGGTACACATTCCTTACTTGATAAGAATGGTGAAGGTTTGTCTGTCAAGGAGAATGAGATTCGTCCTCAATCTCCAATTGTTGAGAAGAGTTATTCCTGAACCTGCAGTTAGTCCTCATGTTCAGGATCCCACCTCCAATGGATAGTGGGAGTAATATTCTCTTCATAATCAGGGTTCCATACCTCTTAGAGAAAGGGGGAGGGATTTCTCACCTAGGCAGATAAATAATGACGGTCCCAGAATCCCAAGGACTAAGCATGAAAGAATTCCTCGATGATTTTTTAAATGGAAAAAGAAATATTCTTATGTACTCCATCAGGAGTTTAGGGATTTACCTCTTATCAAGAGGCGATTGGCTCACTATATCACAAAAAGTGACTGGATATCATAAGGAATGAGATGGACTCACTGACAAAGTTTGAGAACTCGTTGAAACTCCACTCCGATGTCAGTCTTCAAGATAAAACATCAAATGGATAGTTCAATTGATAAGTTCAGGCCCGGATACTCTTAGCCCTGGTTTCGCATTCGGACTTTGAGTTGTTCGAAATGGAGTAAAGATTGTTTTTCTCAATGGTGATCTTGAGAAAGAGATTTATATGGACTAACCCATTGATTTTGTATCAAAGGGATAAGAGGACAATTTGTGTCAACTTAAAAGGTTCATATGTGATCTTAAGCAATCTTCCAGTTCTTGGTACTCTAGATTCCATAAAGCCATTTCGGCTTAAATGGTTTCAGAAGACCATTGTATATGTCGAAAGATCAACATGAGGATTACGTTCCTCATGTTAATGATATACTGTTGACTATGAACAATTTGAAGATGATTAAAACTACTAAAAGGTAGTCATTCCATGTCTTTGAGATGAAGGACACAGGTGAAACTAGGTACGTCCTGCGAGTGAAAATAATCCAAAGTCGTCCCAAGAAGCATGCATCAAAGTGCCTTGGAACGATTTTGGGTTTATGATTCCTAACCCATAGATACTCCAATTGAGAAGGGTTCAACCTTGAGTCTTACCCAATGCTCTAAAACAGATGACAAAATAGAGATAATGAACAATGTCCTTCACCCTAGTATCATAGTAAGCTTAATAAAAACCATGTTATGTACATGACCTGATATTGCTTTGCGGATAATTTGATAAGTCGTTATCAAAGTAACCCAAGACTTCCTGATTGACAAGTCATCAGGAGAATCAAATGCTACCTTCGTGGTATTGATAACTCAGCATTTTGCTATCAAGGAGCAGGCCTCAAGTTGAGAGGATGCTCAAATTTTGATTGGGGTGGTAACTCGGATGAGTCTAAGTTAAACTCAGGACATGTCTTCACCCTGAGTGGGAGAGCCATGTCATGGTGCAGCAAAGAAGCACAGCTACACAACAATGTCAGCTATGGAGGTAGATTGTGTATCTTGTACCATAGAGACAAAAAGCATTGCCATTGGGTATATATATATATATATATATATATAGACTAACAAGGTGATTATGTTCCCTTAACTAAACCCATTCCTAGTGATGTGTCCAAAACTCATTGGTTGAGTCTTGGATTTCATAAGGTTTGGTATCTAGACATGTTCTGTTACGTGATGGACATGTTTCTTTTATGGGCAAGATGCTCATTGTTGTACGTTAGGCATATTGAAATGTCACAGGCTTCTGATTGGCCTAGTCACACAGGCAATCACCCTGACGCTTGAGTAGCGGGTAGATGAGACTGAATCATATTAGCACTAGGTGTGCAATATTGATTACTCACACTGGAAGTGTGTGAGTGGAATGAATATAGTCGCCTTAGTAAAACTAAGATGAGACTCGAGGGAGTCGAGTATGAAATAAGTTTTCATATTGAAGCCTTAAAAGCCGAATCTTAAGTGTAAAGACCAACATTCAGTATGTTGATCTAGTGGCTCAAGTTAGATTTTTAGGTGAAAATCTGGACTGACGATTCGCATGGCATAAAGAGTGACGAACCCAGCTAAGTGGGAGCTATGCCGTGACATACATCTCATACTGTGTGTGCTTATAAGACGACTCATATGTGGGATGACAATTGAATTCCCTATCACTTGTCACTGTGTGACCCTATAGACGATAACCCTTTGACTTAAAGTTATGATATTAAGTTGAAGCTTAATGATGCTACTTTAATGTGATTCTCAAGACCCACGATGCATACGGTTCAGCGAGAACACGTTAGGAAAGCAATTAAGCTAAGATGAGATTTCATGAGTGTTTAAGGAAAAATCTATCCACCACCACCATAACAGCCCGGGCGATTATATTGAGAATATAATCATATGATATATCAGGCATAAGGGATTATAGATGCCATTGGTGATGTCTTGGGATATTTTTGGGGTATCATATTTCATGAAAGTATTATGTTAGTAGGATGGTAACTTAATATAATACTGCTTGTTATTGGTCGCACGTCCTATTCCTGGTATAAAGCATGAGGAGTTGTGATACATGGAGAATGCGTGTTTTACGGCCTAAGTGGCCGAATGTGAGCTGTTGGACGGGCCTAACGAGATTAGGCTCGACGGCCACTTAAGTCGCCTAGGGTGACAACCCTTGCTACCCCCTAACCTATATAAAGGGGTTTAAAGGGGTTAGCCTTGGCAGATGCTATGACGCGAATATTATATCTCCCATATTCTCCTATTTCTCTCTCATAGCCGAACTACCATCTATCGAGTTCTCGGGTTTAGGACATGAAAACCTAAAGCGACTCTAGTAGCCGCTTGGTATTCTTATTGACGTGGATTGGTATTCTTATAAGCGTGGACTATTACCGACAGTATACTTCCGCATTCAGGTTAGTCCTATTTCTTCCAACATTGACATTTGGGCCAATATGGTCACCGGTATATTGATCCAAAAACCCCAATTACATTAATTAGTGCATATCATATTATTCATAGTATAGCAGACTATATTAGTACTATACACTTATTTATTACTTTGATGATTGATCCACGGACTTGATGTGCACACTTGTTAAGAAAACCCTCAAAGGGCAGATTGGTTTAGCCTCTCAGAAATCCTTACAGCAGCATAGCCTAATGCATCCTCTCCAATTTACAAGAATAAATGAAGGAAGAATCAAAATTCCATTGTCAACATGAAGGGGGGAAAAAAATCAAGGGAAAAAGTTATAAGAATTACCACATGGAAAATTGTGGTTATAGTGTATACATACTTAGGCGTGAATGTTGTGAAAGACAGTGCCTTCAACAACAAAATAGCTAGCATTAAGGACCTCAGCATTTTCTTCATGAAGGATGCGAATGACCTCATTGAAAACAAACTAGAACTCCAACCCAGTTACAAGAGTCACTTCTAGGGCTCCCATATTTTCATTCACATTCATCTGAACGACTCCACTGTTTGAATTAGATCCATCATCAACACCTCTTAAGGTGTCCCTCCTTTCCTTCGGCCTCCGCACATCCTCTTGCAGCTTCTTTATGTAATTTGTTGCTCCATCTATTTGATCTGGCAATGGCAGGCGCTCCTGCATAAAGCACACACATTACATCACCTTGAGAAACCCATTTAATTTAGAGAGAGAAAGACAAAGATTTGAGAGATGGGGGGAAGACAGAGAAAAGCAAGGTACCCCAGACAAGGAACCCTGATGAGGGACTAGCGAGTTGAGTTGAGAGTAGAGGTTTGTCATTTGGTTTTTTCTGTTTTTCTCAACGATTCTCCTCTGTTAACTCCCTTAAAACCCTTGGCTATATTTTGAGTGAAAGTCAAGATTTTAATTTGATTTGAAATATGTGGCCTTGCCTAAGTTAATGCTTGCCTTCTAAACAAACTTTTTGAAAACCTGGCCACAATATTTTTATATCTCTTCCTATTATCTTGGTTGGTCCAAATTAAGTAAATAAACAATTTTGGAGACTTACATGCATAAAATCAGCAAATTAGCCGTTGGAAGAGATCAAAGTAGCTGTTAGAAGAGATTAACTGAAAATCAGCCAGTTCAAGGGCTTAAAGACACTGATCAGTGCCTTAAAGCTCAATGCGAAGATCAACTTCCTATTTTTGTGTGTAATGGCTAGTTCAAACTCATGGAGCCTATAAAAGGGAGATATTTGAAGCTGGAAGAGAGACAACACAGAGAGCTAGCATTCAATTAGCATACTACTTCCTCAAGCATACATTGGCATTCATTGAGCTTAAATTTGCTTTCCTTTACATTTGAGTTGTATTGTTCATTGTGTACTTTGGTAGGATTATAGAGTTGAAGGGTCAACTCTATCAAGTCTAGTTGAAAGGCTCAACTTGTGACTTGGAACTTAGAGTAAGGTACTCTAGAGTTATGTAATCAATCCTCCTAATAAAGATTCGGGTTAATCCTAGAGTTAAGGAACTCTGGGCTGGAATTAAGCCTGTTGAGGCCGAACCTCGTTAAAAAATTCGCTTGTGTTTTGTTCACGTTTCTTTTCCGCACTTTATTTCGATTAAATTGCGGTTTTGATCATCACCCTATTCGCCCCCCTCTAGGGTGATTTAGTAGCTTTTGCACTTTCAATTGGTATTAGAGTCAAACCCACTGCATATTAACTTTACCCTCAAGTGGGCAACGATCATGGCCGCTAGTGGAGAAGGCTATTATGATCAAGGTCGCTCTACTATTAGACCACCTTTGTTTAGAGGTACTAACTTTTTGTATTGAAAAAATTTGATGCAGATGTTTATCAAAACTGACGATTATGAATTATTGAACATCATGACAAAAGGACCATACGTTCCGCAAATCACGATTGATGGAAAAACCGTTACGAAAATTGAAGATCAATACACCCAAGAAGACTTCACAAGGCTGTCAAAAAACTGTAAGGCCATGCGTATATTATATTGTGGATTAGATGCTAATGAGTACAATCGTATTTGTGCTTGTGAATCAGCCAAAGAAATATGGGACAAGCTGGTGGTGACGTATGAAGGGACAAGTCAAGTGAGAGAGATAAAAATCAACATGTTCGTTCATCAATACGAGCTTTTCAAAATGTAAGCTGATGAAACGATCAAGGACATGTTTACAAGGTTTATTGATATAACCAATAATCTCAAGTCCCTCGGCAAAACTCACACTAACGAGGAGATGGTTAGGAAAATACTTCGGTGTCTTCCTAAAAACAAGTGGGGTCCCAAGATCATTGCAATTGAGGAAGTCTAAAACCTCAAGACTCTAGTCTTGGACGATTTGCTCAGAAAACTCATGACCCACGAAATACATCTTAAAGAAGGTGAAGAAGAAAAAGAAACTCAATCCAAGAAAGGAGTAGCATTCAAAACTGGAAGTGAAGATGCCATTTCCTCGGAAGAAGAGTCAAGTGTAGAGGATGAAGATACTATGGCAACGATTGCGAAAGGATTGAAGAAAATGTTCAAATCAAAGAAATTTGATCCCAAGAAGTTCTACAAAAAGGGATCATCATCAAGCAAAATGGAGAAGCTTTCAAAAGGTACAAAATTTCTTAACAACAAAAATGATTCTAATTTGGGTTCTTACTTTGGATGTGGATTGCCAGGACATATTGTGAAAGACTGTCCAGTTTTGCAAATGAAAGCCGAAAAGCGTAAACAAAAAGCCAAGAAGGAATTCAAGAGAGCCATGATTGCCGCATGGAGTAATAGTGACTCCAGTGACAGTGACCAAGAAGAAGAAATGACAAACCTATGCCTTATGGCGAATGACGTTCAAGAAACCGAATCTGAAAACTTGGATGAGGTAGACTATTCTGACCTTCTTGAATATTCAAAGGATGAATTAGCTCAAGCATTAATCCAATGCATTTAGTGTGAACAAGAATATTTGTCTAAGATAAAATCCTTGAAGAAAACAATTCGTAATTTACTCTTTGAAAAAGAGTCGTTACAAAAATTGAATAGTGAATCTCTTTCAAAAATTGAAATGCTTGAAAATGAAAAGAAAGAGCTTCAATCCAAACATGAGGGTCTAGAAAAAGTAGTATTAAAATTTTCTAAAAGACAAGAAAACTTAGACAAATTGCTAGGCTCTCAAAGGATGTCTTTCAACAAAGAAGGTATTGGATACAATCCTTTTAACAAAAAGAAAAATTGCAAAAATTTCTTCGTTCATGAAACATCCAAAGACAAATCTCACACCGTATGTAATTATTGTTTAAGGAAGGGTCATATTTCCTACTCATGTCCTCTCAAAAAGCCAAACACCAAGATAATCCAAGTTTGGGTACCAAAAGGAACAATATCACAAAATAGGGTCACAACCTATGTTGGACCTAAATTCGATATCAAGGCTAGAAAGGCTTGATCTATTGTTTTGTAGGCGTACTTGAAAGCTGACAATTTGTGACTTTGACCATGGGTAGAAAGGTTTGATTTAGTGTCTTGACGAAAGGGAAAGAATTCTTAATATTGGTGCATAAATTGAGGGGGAGCCCTCTCTAAGTACTAATTAAGTTACTGAGATTTTGCAGGCCAGATATCTAGCAAACTGTTGGCAGTCAGAAAATTCAAGGCCTTGGGGTACAGTTCAAGGCACTGAACTGTAGGCAGAACCTGAATCTTTTCTGTGAATCCAAATCAAGGGCTTGAATTCAGTTTCAAGGCCTTGATTGTTAGTCACCTAGCAAAATAATTAAAACTGTTCATCCCAAAAGGAAGGTAATTTCAGTTTAAATAAATTTCTTCTTTGTGGGACACGTGGGATATGTTTTTGAATCTTGACATTTTATTTTTTTTGGTAATATGTTATAATTGAAATTCAATTTTTAAAATCAGATTTGTTAAATCTTTTTGATACCAGAATTATCTTTTTCCAATCCCTTAAGATGCAAATTCCTTCCTAAAATCACTTGGGTAAAAATTCCTTCCTTCTAATGTCAGAGTTGTTGCTGAATTTATTTCCTTCCACTTTTTTTTTTTTTTTTTGGCTCATTCCTTAATTCACTCAGCTACCTTCCTCTCTCTCTCTCCTAGCACCCGACGCCCTCTCTCTCTCTCTCTCTCTCAAATTGCTCATCCTCCATGGCCAAGTGAGCAAGCAAGCTCCAAATTCTTGCTATCCTCTCTCTCTTTCCTTCGACTCCAACAATTCGCTAGCCCCCAAAAACTCGAAACCTATACTCGGCAACACAAAACACCCCCTATAATGTTCTGTACCCCGAACCTCGACTGTTGCACTATGTTTTTGTTCGTATTTTCTATCCCAAAGCCCACTTCAAAGAAGCTTATAATGAGGTTGTTCTGGAAGCTATACGCCGCCTCATGAATGGATACTCAGTTGAATATGCCTCCATGATTTTGAGTCACATGTATCGAGTTGCCAACATGAGTCGCACCCCCTCGCTGCCCTATGGTAACCTCCTTACTCGAATCTTTACCCACTTTAAAGTGCCTATGGACAGTGAGGAATGCCTTACTCATCATGTGCCTGTTATTTCCGCTCACTCCCTTAAAACCCTCAAGTTCTACAAAACCGCTACCCAGGGATGGCAACACCTTAGTGACCTCACTCCCGAAGAGGCCTCCTCTCTTGAACTCAAGCTCCCTAACACTGCCTCTGCCCCTGCCATTGCCGACACTCTCACCAAGTTAAAAGACGATTATGCTGAACTTCGCACTCATCTTGAGCACATTCAGACTGAAATGGGCTTAATGAACCGCAAGATCGATGAGTTAATCCGGTTGACGAGCCTCATTCATAATGGCACCAAGCTTGCTGTTCCATTCCAATCCACTGATATAGAGAAGGCTACCCAAGCTGCAGACCGGATCATCCTTTCCACCTCTTCTACGCCTCATTTCCGCTAGCTGTTTGTACTTGCTTTTAATTACTATGTTTTCCATTGTTATCTTTTTAGTTTTCAACCTTTATGCTAACACCCACGTGTATGACTGGACATTACAATGTAGTTTCCCCCCTTGTTTTGATGAAAGTCAAAGGGGAAGCACATGCTTGAAAGTGTGGCAGATTGGTAGCTTTTGGTAGCTAATATTGGTAAGTTCATATTAGTGTTGAGTAAGTGATTGGATGGTATGTACACATTGGTAAGTTCAGCTTAGTTTCATTTTTATGTTTCTTATGATACTCATTCTTGATTACCACCGTGGCTAGACAAACCTAACTACAATATCGTGATTTCCAGTGAAACCATTCACTCGTTTCCACTTACAGTTAATCAAATTAAAATATTGCCTTTCATCAAAAAGGGGGAGATTGTTAACTCTCTTAAAACCCTTGGGCAAATTTTGAGTGAAAGTCAAGATTTTAATTTGATTTGAAATATGTGGTCTTGCCTAAATTGATGCTTGCCTTCTAAACAAACTTTTTGGAAACCTGGCCACAATATTTTTATATCTCTTCGTAATATCTTGGTTGGCCCAAATTAAGTAAATAGACAATTTTGGAGACTTATATGCAGAAAATCAGTAAATTAGCCGTTGGAAGAGATCAAAGTAGCCGTTAGAAGAGATCAACTGAAAATCAGCCAGTTCAAGGCCTTGAAGACACTGATCAGTGCCTTGAAGCTCAATGCGAAGATCAACTTCCTATTTTTGTGTGTAACGGCTAGTTCAAACTCATGGAGCCTATAAAAGGGAGATATTTGAAGCTGGAAGAGACCCAACACAGAGAGCTAGCATTCAATTGGCATAGTACTTCCCCAAGCATACATTAGCATTCATTGAGTTTAAATTTGCTTTCCTTTACATTTGAGGTGTATTGTTCATTGTGTACTTGGGTAGGATTATATAGTTGAAGGGTTAACTCTACCAAGTCTAGTTGAAGGATTCAACTTGTGACTTGGAACTTAAAGTAAGGTACTCTAGAGTTGTGTAATCAATCCTCCTAATAAAGATTCGGGTTAATCCTAAAGTTAGGGAACTCTAGATGAGGATTAGGCCTGTTGAGGCCCAACCTCGTTAAAAAATTCGCTTGTGTTTTGTGCACGTTTCTTTTCCGCATTTTATTTTGATTAAATTGTAATTTTGATCATCACCCTATTCACCCCCAGGGTGATTTAGTAGTTTTTGCACTTTCATCCTCTCAGGAGCTTTTGAGGAGGATGACTTAGACCTAGAAGGTTTACCAGAGCTTATGATGTTCTGATTCAGTGGCAGATTTTATAACAATAAAGCTTAGCTGGTTAGGGTTCCTTAATTCTGCCCTAGTTTATTATACTCAATGATTTCTGGCAGGCGCTAAAAAGTAGTGTGCATGATGAGCTTTTTATAGATGGGAAGAAGAAAAGGTGAAAAAACTGAAAACACAATTTGATGGATGTCATGTAGCAATAAACAAATACTTTTTTGTACGGGAAAAGAAAGGAAAGAAGAAAAGGTGCCCCACACTATTGGTCTTGTCCCATTGGCCAAGAGGGACCCATTGTGGAATATATTTTGACCACAGGGTCTTAGTAGAAGCTGAAAATTGTACTCGCATAATACTGTGTG